>CM027581.2:9436526-10036526 GCA_015852605.2 Populus deltoides
TGGATGGGCTTTGATTCTGACTGATTTGATTTGTGTTTAGTGTTTTAGGGTTTATGAAAATGAAAAAAATATTGTGACTTTTTGGGTTATGTTTTGATGTATCCAGAACGAAATATTTTAATGGATCTTCTTTTGCTCTGCGGTCTTGATCAGGAAGAGAGAGATTCACTGAGTTTGTTGTTTTATTTCAGACAAAGACAGGGTCATATGCTTATTTAGATAGATGTTATAGATGTTAGTGTCCTACGTTTCTCTCCATCTAAACCATCGCTAATCTTCTCTCCTTTTTTTAAAAAAATAAAATCCCTTGTTGCTTTTTTCTAGGTATAGCTTTTTATGGGTTATGATTTATTGATTATTTGTTTTAAATTCAATTTTTCAATTTAAAAAAGAGAGCAAAATGATGTTACAGTTAGATGTCCTCGTTACTTTTATGGGGTTAGTTTAGTTTTAGTTATTAACCAAGCCTTTGTTTTACTTAGGTTGCTATAATGGCGTTTCTTACCAAAATGGGAAATATGCTCCGGCAGACGGCTAGCAGGCAGATGGCTTCTGAGATTTCTGCATCTAGACCATCCATCTATCAAGCAATGAGATGCATGTCATCTTCAAAACTTTTGTTGGAGGTGCATATCTTATTTTATTATGTTTTTCTTGTATTTTAATGCTGTTGCTGGTTGATATCTATCAAATTTCATTTCAGTATTTCTTTCCAGACAGATGACAACAGTCTGAAAGAGGCTTTTGATAAATATGGCAATGTTGTCGAAGGTACATGAATGGATTAGCCAAAATATGTGGTATTTGCCTGTGGTTGTGTGTACCTGTGTCTCTGCGCAGTTGTTGCTAGTGTGCTTATTTCATGGTTTCCTTTCTTAGATGTGTTCTGGCGTTTCAGTCTGGGTTTAATGCTATTTAGTCTTATTTTGTTGCAGCAAAGAATCATTATGGATCGTGAAACTGGTAGATCCAGAGGGTTTGGATTTGTTACTTACACTTCCAGTGAGGAGGCCTCTAGTGCCATCCAGGCCCTGGATGGACAGGTAATTTGCTACTTCATTGTTTGTCTTTTGCCTGTGGCTGGAAGTGGAGACAAGAGAAGTGCAGAATTGTATTGGCATTTTCTCTTTAGTTTGATATTCAATTGAGGAGAGAAACAGGGACAAAAGAAAGGGAATTGCATAATTTCTAATTTTCTTTGAACGTCACTCTCTCATTGCCTCGAGTCTGTCATTTAACTTAGTTGATAGAAATTACATTCATCTCTTGTATCACCTGCTTTTTCATTCCTTGTCATTTGTGCTTACATCATTTTGTTTCAAATTTTCGTTCTCACAGGATCTTCATGGTGCCGGTTAGGGTGAATTATGCAACCGAACGGCCACAGCGCACTTTTAACAATAATTATGGCAGCTATGGTGGTGGGAAATTATGGTGGAGGATATGGCACTGGTGGAGGATATGGATATGGTACTGGTGGAGGATATGGCACAAATGATGGTGGTAACCATGGTGGAAGAAATGCAACCTATGGTGGTAATGATGGTAATTATGCTGGTCAAAACACTTTTGATGGAGGTGCTGGGAATTATGGCATTGCTGGTGGAGTTGGAGGCAGTGATAGTTATGCAAGCACCAATGCTGATGGTGGATATGATGGAAATGCTGGGTTGGGGTATGGCAGCGGCAATCAGTTTGGTGCCAATGACAGGAGTGGTGGTGGTTTAAACCCAGATGATGCATTGGATGCAAATTACAAGGACGAAGATGATGCTGGCGACTTTGCCAAAAGGGCATGATAGGATTCTGTTTCAGTAGGAGGCTGTTGAACTTGCATGCTAAAGTAAATCATTTTGTTTTTCTTCTCTCCCATGCTCTTTGAACTTTTTCATGCTACCTGTGTTGGATTTGGTTCTGTGAAGAACAACTTATGAGTGTTTTTCTTTGTAAGAAACAGAGCTGATTAGAAAATAATTTCAGTTTCTCTCTTCAGCTGTCAATTATTTGGTATCTGAGGGAAGCAACATTGGTGAGTGGTGACTGTCTGGTATGGTCCCGGTCAAGGGCTTCACACAATTGAAGTAAGACTAGAATTCTCTTAGGGTGAGAACGTACCACAAGGTATTGTTTGGATAAAAGTCTGAATATCCCTGTATTCCTCCTGATAAATATAAATATAGCTAAACCATAACAACTTTCAGCAATTATAGATGAAATCCAAGGTTACACTTCAAATGCAAATAATGTAGAAGTGGTTGCTTTATTTTCTCCTTTGAATCGGAATCAGACTTGCATTCTTGACACTTGCTTGACTCCATCGGACTTGCATGGCTCCCCTTATTCAAGGTACTTCAAATTCTTCGTTGTAGCGCGTTGGGTTCTTCGTGACAGCAGCTCACCAAGCTGCGTATCACTGTCTCACTTCCAAGTTGGTTCTTCAGTTCTGGTTATAATGCTAAAGTAATTTTAGGTGTTTTGTTTGCTGGAAAATAAATTTTTTTGTTTGCTGGAAAATAATTTTTTTAAAAGTGAATTTTTTTGCTGGAAAATAGTTTTTTTAGAAAGAGAATTCCAGAAAAGTGAATTATTTTTTGATGTTTGGTAGTATAATGAAAAATAAGTTAGAAAACATTTTCTAATGTTTGGTTATATCATGGAAAATGAGCTAGAAAATAACTTATTAATATTTTATTTTTCTCAAGTTTATTAAAATAACGAGGAACATATCTTATAAATTAAAAAGTTGAATGAAAATGAAATTGAAAAAAATATATAATTTCATAAATTATCTAAAATAAAATAAATAATAATCAAAATAATAGAGATCAAATCTAAAAAATAAAAAAAACTGAGAGGTGCAGAAATTAAAATAATAATAATTAATATATCATAAATTATTTCAAAAAAAATAAGTAACAATCAAAAGAATGAGGTTCAAATTTGATAGATAAAAAATTTCAATAAAAAAATGATAAGGGAAAAGCAAATAACAATTATAAAAATAAAGACCAAAGTTAATATAAAAATTAAATTTTAAGAGATGAAATTGAAAAATAAATATTCAAAACAAAATATATATAGCAATTAAAAGTTGGAGGATCAAATTTGATATAATCAGTAAATAATATGATATTTTTAAATTTTTCACAACTTTCAGAAAGTATTTTCAGTCTAAAGTTTTCAGGAAAACACTTTTCTGAAAATCAAGCTAAATTTTTTTTTAACTGGAAAGTATTTTCTGTTAATCAACTTTTCTAATATTAAAAAAAATAAAAAAATTTGAAAAGTAAATTTTAAAAATAAATTTCAAAAACAAACATACATAATATTAGTAGGTTTAAAATTAGAAGAGGTGAGAGCATAGAACGCCTCTTAGATTCTTAACCCATCTCCTTGCATAGCCTAATTTGGTTTTAGGATCCATGCAAGTAGCACTAAAATACTTGCCAGCTTGATTACCGATACTTGTGCTATAGCACACAAGCTATAGTTATGGCGTTTTTTTTTTTTTTTTTCCTCATTTGAGATTTTCTGAATTGTTATTTCAACTCTTGGAATATTTGATTTGATGGGACTATCCATCCTGTTAACTCCCTTACTTTTACGAGTTAAATAATACTTTATTTGTTAATTCATAAAAAAAAAAAACCCTGAAAGGTTGGGCATTGGATTTCTTGATGTTGATTAAGATAAAATCAAAATGGATATATTAAAATATGATGAAACTGGCGGATGGAGGGGGTATCGATGGAAAGATGAAAAAGAAACCCTGTAATGGAGGAGATGCACTTTCTAGCGGGGAAAAGATGAAAACCTGTTTGTTTATTAGAAAGTAGTTTTTTTACAAAGTAAATTTTGAAAAAGTAAATTATTTTTTGATATTTAGTAGTGTAATGAAAAATAAGTTGGAAAACACTTTCCAGTGTTTGGTTATGTCATGGAAAATGAGTTAGAAAATAACTTATTAATATTTTATTTTTCTCAAGTTTATTAAAATAATAAGGAACAAATCTTACAAATTAAAAAGTTGAATGAGAATGAAATTAAAAAAATATATAATTTCATAAATTATCTCAAATAAAATAAATAATAATCAAAATAATAGAGATCAAATCTAAAAAATAAAAAAACTGAGAGATGCAGAAATTAAAATAATAATAATTAATATTTCATAAATTATTTCAAATAAAATAAGTAACAATAAAAAGAATAAAAATCAAATTTGATAAATAAAAAATTTAAATAAAAAAATGATAAGGGAAAAGCAAATAACAATTATAAAAATGAGAACCAAAGTTAATATAAAAATTAAATTTTAAGAAATTAAAAATAAATATTCAAAACAAAATATATATAGCAATCAAAAGTTTGAGGATCAAATTTAATATAATCAAGCAAATAATATAACAATTCTAAATTTTTCACAATTTTCAGAAAGTGTTTTCCGTCTAAATTTTTCAGAAAAATATTTTTCTAAAACCAAACTTAATTTTTCTTTAACTAAAAAATATTTTTTATTAATTAATTTTTTTAATAATAAACAAACACAAAAAAAATTACATGAACTCAATTTCCGGCAGAGAAGAACGACGGCTAAAAAAGTGAGAAGGATGGCGGAGAAACTCCAAGCTTTCAATTTATCTAATTGCCATAAATGTAATTTTTCCAAACTTTAAGGACATTATTAAATTTCGAGGTTGGGGAGAGCATTATCATAGCCACCCTGGAACCCAACTTTGTGCTCTTAAGATTTACTTAAACTCGAACTATTCATGAAATTCCTTATCCATTTGGGTCGATATCCTTCAATTTCACGAAGCAGCAATTCTGAAGTGCAGAACCACAGGCCATGGTGGTGATGAATTTGTTCTTTTCTTGATGGAGGTGGAGGCTTTTAAATGAAAGAGAGAGAGCATGCTGTGATTGCCAATCTAAATCCTTATGTAGGGAAAAAACTTCATATTAATTGTATGTTTGTTCATTTTCATCTACCGAAAACAATACCTTTTGTGCAGTTTTTTTTTTTTTTTGGTACAGTTAAAAGAACAAACAAACTAAGAAGCCCTAGAAAAAAGACACCCCATCAAGTTCGAACTATAGTTATCTATTAAGCTGTAGATGTTCCTAAGGAGCCATTCATCGCCATCGTAAACTTTCCCAAATGAGATAATGTTTCTCTGATGCGATCCACCAAAAAGTACACAGGAACAAATGAACATCCGGGAAAGAAGAAAAACCATAACCCAATCTGTTGGATTATTGCACCAAAACCCAGACATGTTATTCAAACTTAATTACTTTGCTCCAAATACTCATTGTTGCACCACAATCCCGCAAGCAATGGAGCACTGTCTCATCAGCCGCTTGGCAGCGCATGCAACTAGCTGAAGTAGATAACTAACAAGAATGAAGGTGATTAGTAGGTAGGCTTCCATGAAAAACAAGCCAGATCAGCGTCCTAATCTTCTCTAGACAATTAAGGTGAATCAGCCATCCCCGTTTAACATCAGACCTTGTCTTTCTATAGCGATGTAACAACCAAGTATAAGCAGCCTTGGGTTTATATACACCTGCAGAAGAACTCCAAGCTACACAATCTTTTAAGTTTGTGTTAGATGGAATTGGAATAGATAACAATCGGTCCCTTATCTGCATAGGAAGAATAATAACTATTTTGTCAAAATTCCAGGAGCCATTGAACCAAGCATCCTTAATTTACCCTCAAATCAATGTCCGATATATGTACTACTAGGATTAATTCAGCTAAAAAACCTTCCTCAACCACCTATCATACCGTAAAAAAACATCTCCAGAACCCAATCTATAAACAAATCCATCACGAAGATAAGAGAAGGTTTTCATAGTACACTTCCAGGTAAAAGAAGTCAAGCCTGTAGACAAGGATTGATGGTAAAACCCTAGAAAATGAATGCATGATATTAAGTGAATAAAGAATTCCCATTAGTAAAATTTCAAAGCTTTAGCGTAAAGTATTGAAACACACATAAATGGGTAAGGAGAAATTTAAGACCTAGTGGGGAAAGACAAAAGAATGAGAGGACTAAATTGAAAATGTATAAACAAATGAGAGACAAAAACAAAAAAGGAAAAAACCTGTCAACATTAAGAAGAAGAAGAAGAAGAAGAAGAGGGTTGGCGGTGGAATAGAGAAGGACACGAAAAGAAAGAGGCATTCTTCTCTTCAACTGATAAGCAGCAGCTGGAGCCAAGTGATGAGCTGGAGCCAAGTGATCTAGAGCCAAAAAGATCGCACAGAGTTCCTAAAAAGAATCGCAGGTTCATAGAGCTATGAAGAGCCAGTCAAGGGAAGAACGAGTCAATGGGATCCAGTCACTGCAGTGTCCTCAGTGCACGGGAGGAAGAAGTCAAGTCTTATTTATCAAATTAAATAAATGCCAACTATGTAGCAGGAGTTAGTTGCTAAGAATCCTGATTGTATGTGGTCGTGCCAGTATTTTAGGAAAGTTTGTTATTTCATTCCTGTATTTAAACTGTGGTATGAGACAGAGAAAGGATTCATTCAAAATTCAATAATATCAACTTGTGGCTTATTCTCGCCCAAAGCAGAATACAATTGTGATTTATCTTTGTCTTTTATTACTAGCTGTGACAGGGACCTATCAATTAGTATCAGAGCTTGGTTAACAATGACAACAAACAAGGAGCGGATAGAAAATTTGGAAGTGGGTCTGGGAGGACTTCAGGATGGAATGAGTCAAATGAAGATTACCCTTGTTGACAGAATGTATCAGATGGAAGCCAACATCAATAAATTGACAGAGGCGTTACTGTCCAACAAAGAAAGATCCAGCAGCCAATCCATTGAGCGCAACGGACAACCTCGCCATCAGCGTGAAGAATTCACAGAACGAACAGATAGGAACATACAGATGTTCTCTTCCAAAATGGCGAAGCTTGAGTTTCCAATATACTCAGGAAACGACCCCACTGAATGGTTCAACATAGTTGATCAATTCTTTGAGTATCAAGGCACTGCCGAAACACAAAAGGTGTCGTTAGCATCTTTTCATCTTCAAAGGGAGGCGAACTAGTGGTGGCAATGGCTGAGACGTGCTTACAAAGACGAAGATAGAGAGGTGACATGGCCAATTTTTGAGGAGGAATTGTGGGCAAGGTTTGAACCACCAGAATGTGAGGATTTTGATGAAGCATTGTCAAGGGTGAGACAAGGGGGCTCATTACGGGAGTACCAAAGAGAATTCGAGAGGCTGGGTAATCGTGTGCAAGGCTGGACTCAAAAGGCACTAATAACGACTTTTATGGGAGGCTTGAAACCAGACATAGCAGAAGGGATTAGGATGTTTAAACCCAAATCATTGAAAGAAGCAATAAGCCTAGCCAGAATGCAAGATGAACAATTAACTCGCCAACGACGTGAATAAAGAAGCCATTTTCCATCAATCATAATCCAATTGCTTCCTTTTCTCCAACAAAGTCACCAGCGGCCATGCCCATGAAACGTCTTGCTTGGGACGAGATACAGAAGAGACGATCTCAAGGTCTCTGCTTTAATTGTGATGAAAAATTCACTCCTGGCCATAAGTGTCAAAAGCCCCGTCTGTTGCTACTGGAAGGGGATGATGAGACGAGCTTGCAAGATGACGAGGAATTTAAAGGTGATGAACCTCAAATATCATTACATGCTCTTACTGGTTGGTTAACTGCTAGAACAATGCGAATTATGGCAAGAATTGAGAATCAAGATTTGACTGTCCTCATTGATAGTGGCTCCACGCACAATTTCATTAGCGAACGGATTGCTAATTGGCTACACCTGCCAGTGATACCTACCACCCTTCAACGTGAAGGTGGCAAATGGGAATCCATTGAAATGTCGTAGGCAGATTTGAAAACATACACGTCCGACTTCAAGGTATTCCATTTATTCTGACTTTATATGCCCTACCATTATGTGGATTGGATTTGGTTTTGGGAGTGCAGTGGCTAAAGCAATTGAGAACAGTGGCCTGTGATTGGAAGAAAATGACCATGGAATTTATATGGAAGAATCAAATGCAGAAACTACAGGGAATTGATGCCCAACACATTCAACCCGTATCTCTAAAAGATGTTTCGAAGGAGCTGCGCCAAAGCAAAACAATGTTTGCTATCTGTTTGCAAATCGAAGCCGAGATACCTGTCAGCAAAGTGGAGTCTGAAATGCAGCAGATGTTGGAGGAATTTGGAGATATTTTTCAAACTCCAGCTCAATTGCCACCGGTCCGGGAGATTGATGACACGATCAAAGAGTTGATGTCTTATTCCAAGTGCAGGAGTGTCATAGTAATAAATAACCCGGCAAGACCGGGGTCGAACCACAGAGAGGTTAATTGTATAAATTATAATTAATAAAACAACAACAACAACAACAACAATGATAACAACAATAATAGTAACAGTAATAATAATATTAATAGTAATAGTAATAATAATAATACTCAGTACGTGGCGTTATTATACCTGAGAATGATCTCAAAAATTGGGTCACAGGTTTCCAGCCTATATACTGAGTTTATGAAAAGATCAAAGAGATATATTATATAATATAAATAGATTTCTGATGCGAATGAACAAGGCAAGACCAACAATGTCAGGATCCTTGATCAAACACAGAGCATACTTAAAGTGCATAAAATATAACAAGAATAATAATAATAATAATAATAACAACAACAATAACAACAACAACAACAACAACAATAATAATAGCAATATTATTATTAGTAGTAGTAGTAGTAGTACTAATAATAATGAAGAAGAAAAGGAAGAAATTAATGAGAACTTTGAGATGGAAGATTAATGTAAAGATTAAACAATGATAAAAACAAATGTCAAGGTTAGAGGATCCACTAATAGTATTAGAGATAAGTAAAGTATAAACTCTTTATAAATTATCAACATAATCATATTAATCATCTTATTTACGTAACACCATACTTATAAATTTTATCGTGTATTCATGATGTTAACTTATGTTGACAACAAATCAAGTTCCTCTCATAATAACGATGTCGTATAAAACTATGAAGGATCAAGTATTTGATGTACCAAGTGTTATACAACACAAATCTAGATTAACCATTTAACAAGCAAGGTATTAAGGATTGATAAGATAAAAAAAGATAAGACATGTTAACGAAATTGTTTAGGATTTAAGCATTGAAGTCCATATTGAGTTCATATTATACTTATTCTAACACCATTAGTGAAACCTTGTCACCTTGACATAATTAACTTAGCTAGACATTATAAAGAAGAAAAACATAAATAAACAATATAAGAACATAAACATGATATAAGTTAACTAAGTATAGTAAAGGAAATGAAAAGCATGAACAAGAGATTAATGAAAATAAAACTTAAGCATTACAACAATAAAGAGAGAGCAAGAACATGATCTTGATCTTAGAACCAAGCTTCTTAAATGAATGGTAAATGCCTCCTTTTATAGGCTAAAATTCAGAACTATTCATTTGATAATTGATTATTGATGTAGTGGCCAACTATTGATTTAGTGGACTTGGTGGACAGCAGCACTCAAGCACTTTGGCTGGATGAAATGACATTGCTCCATTCAGAATTTGGCAAAGTGTTCCCCATGAAAGTTGTTGGAAATCATCTTATCTTGTCACCCATAAACTTTCAGAGCATTTGGATCACTAGAGCTCGAGATATGGCTAAAATACTGAGTAGTGCTGTTGGTGGACGTGGTGGATAGACCTCAAGCTCTTGTCTGGACGAAATGTCATTGTTACCATCCGAATTGGAGAAAATCTTCTTCATGAAAGTTGTTTGAAATTGTCTTTTCCTTCCACCCACCAAATTTCACGTCATTTGGCCTTCTAGAACTCCAGATATGGGTAAAAGTCTAAGCAGTGTTTGGGCTGGATTACGAGACGATTCTGACTTCTCTTTTGTGGCCAAACTTTAAATTTGAAAACGGCAGATTTGGGTCTTACACTATCCATGAACATTGTAGGCCTATTTCTTAGCTTTCCATCCATATAAATTAAGCTGAAATCCAAGATCTATAGCTCCAGATATGACCCAATAACGACAGTGTTCCAATTTGAATTGAATCGGATCTCCTTTCTAATCTTAGCCGTTTCATTGTCCTTTCACTTTCAATAGTTAATCAAATCAATCAATCCTTTGAATTGTGAGATATGCCTGCATTTAAAATGAACATTTACCATAAATTAAACCTATCTTATATTATCAGATCTATTATTATAAAACATGCTCTAGTTAAGGAGTTATTAATACTTCAAGTGCAAAATGATGATATAAAACCTTGATAAAAATGCACTTTTAAGTACTAATCACACCCCCCAACCAGCTTATTACTAGTCCCTAGTAATCAAAGCATTAAAATAGAAAAATAATTTGCAAGTTCCACAAAGCAAGGCATTCATCATTTAACTTCCATTAATCTATCCAAGTAAACAAACTCTCATTAAATTTATATATCTGCTCAATACCTTTTAAACAAAATATTAATAAACCTTCCTTTTTATGTGCTCAATATATGAAAACATAGATGATGGGGCTTTTATTGGAAGAAAACAAGATTTTTGTTCTAATGTTTCGAGTTAACTTCCTTGGGTTGGGATTATTATCTTCTTTGTTTTTTCTTTTTTTTTCTTTTTTTTTTGTATTTATACACATATAACTTAAAACAGAATGCTGCTTTAACCCATGTAACGAGCTTTTGCTAATGACTCCCGCACGGTTGGTCTTAGGGCATTAGGTGTTGAGACACCCCTTCGAGCTTAATAACTCGGGTTGCAAATACTGATACGTAGATAGTGCAATGTTTGATTCCCTTAAGTTTTTCTCCTTAACCCATGTAACAATCTTTGGGCCAATAGCTCAAGTTAGTTGACTTTAGGGTAGTAAGTATTAAAACACCCTTCGGGCTTAATTGCTTAGATTAGGAAGGCTACGAAACCAAACTTATCTACGTTTTTTTATTATATATACTTTTTTTTGTTTTTTTTATACTATCCCTTTTCCTTAGTTGTTACCTTTAACAAAAGAACATAAATAATGTAATAATCCAATATGCAACCCACAATCATATGTTAAAGTGTGTGTGTAAAAATGAAGGTTTACGAATACTTGTTAAATAAGTACACAAGCAAAGTCAAGTGATAACAATACGAGAGTTTGTAAACCTGAATATTTCAAGAAGTGTAATAATAGACCTTGTTATGAATATTTACTAAGATGCGTCTCAAAAGTCAATACTCATTACTCGCCATCTTAATAACAGTTTTGCAAATAGTTTATGAAAAAAAAAACATATTAGTTTTTTTTTTTAATATCAACTACTACCCTTTCCCCCCAACCAAAATGAAACATTGTCCTTAATGTTCTAAGGTAGAAAGATAGAGTATAGAAGACATCACCAAACAACGAATACTAACAAACTCGAAACACACTTAAACAAATATAAGAAATAACAAAACAAAATAATAAGATATTAATAAAACCAAAAGACACAAGGTTTCACAAATGAAGGCTCAAATCCAATCTAAGCTTTTTACGGCTTTTCTCAGTTGACCAATGTATGCGACTCATAGAGGGATCAATGATAGGGATGAAAGATTGTAGTTGGTCAATCAATTGTTCAAGAAGAGCAAGAGAGATTATGATTCGTCGTGCAAGATGTTAGAAATTCCTGTTCCACGCCTTGATTAAGAAAAGACAACAATTTATCGTAAAAACCATTAACATTTAACAAACCTATAGGTTTATGGTAAATGTGCAGTTGGGCCCAAGAGGAAATATGAAAGATCTCTTCCAATGTACCCAGACCACCTGGTAAGGCAATGAAGGCATCAGCATGTTTAAACATTGTATTCAATCGTTCAGACATTGTGGAGACCTGTAGTTCCTCTCCAATTGTTTTTCCCAGGAGGTCCTCTTTTGCTAAAGCTTTGGGGATGACCCCCAAAACTTGACTGCCTCCTAAAAATGCAGCTATTGACACACCTCCCATTAACCCAAGGCTGCCTCCGCCATACACTAAATGAATCTTTCTCTCAGCTAATACCTGACCAAGATGATTTGCTGATTCTAAAAACTCTATTTCTTTCCCAGGACTAGATCCACCGAAAACACAAATATTTTTTATTTGATGACTCGAGAAACCTGCCATTTCTACACACTTCGATATCTGTTGAATGTGTGGGTTGAGTAGAAATAAAGGGAAGGAAGAGAAGAATTTATAGATGAGAAATTGAAAATGCAATCATAACACCTATATGTAGGCCAGCTGGAGCCTCTCTCTCTTTATTATTATTTTTTATTTTTTTATTTTTTTATTTTAAAAATATATATGTACAAGCAGTTGTGATTGTGGCTCACATCTTCCCTTGGTTTTACGTCCAAGAACGGCTTAAACGCCCTCTATGGGTCGGGGATATGCTTCCCATCCAGTTTTCTTAAAAACTGACAAACAGGGTCTTTTTTAGTCAGATTCCCAAGACTATGTCGAGCATGTTCTTTATGGAATTGTGGCCATAAATCATGAATTGCACGATGCACATCTCCACTAGGGTGCGTCTCAAGAGTCAATAGAAGATTATCTAAAGACTCCTTACTCAGGCCATCCTTAATGAATTGTATTTTATCTTCACGATTTACAGATACCATTCCTAAGGAACGACATTTTGCATTACAAGTCCATCTGGCACATCTGTGACAGACTTGCAGTCGTTTTGCACAATGTTTCTTTGCAAAAGTGCTTTTACCTGTTCCAGGCATGTATGAAATGAAAGAATTGGAGGACTCACCTGATAATCGGACCTTTGCTTCAATTAGCCGAATATCTTCAGGAATTTCATGGTTCATTAACAATCGCAATCTTGCACATCTAGCACGGTAAATTTTTGTAATCGCATTCTGAGGCAGAGTAGGAAAATACTTTTTCAATTTTTCAAGAGTGGTGTCCATTTTTTTTTAGATGAGAAATGGTAAAGAGATGCAAAGAAAGGAGAAACAGCAAAGAATTGCACAAATATATACACAGATATCAGTTATCATGGGAAACTGAAAGAACCGGACTTTAAGAGTCACTTGAGTACCGTTATCCGCCATTTGACCGGGGTGAGAGAAACTAGCAAAACAAAAGTCACACAAAAAGAAACACAAAAACAATGTGAGAAAAAGAATAAATCTTTATATACAGGAGTACTCAATTCAATAGAGTCATTTTCAACTGAAAAATTGTCAAAGTAAACTTTCAAACGATGTCCATTTACCTTGAAAACATTACCATTCTTTGGATTCTCGATATCACAGCCCCATATGGATACACATGTTTCACAATAAAAGGACCAATCCATCTTGATCTTAGTTTCCGGGGAAATAAATGGAGTCGAGAATTATAAAGCAAGACTTTTTGACCAACATTGAATGTTTTTCTAAGTATTTTCTTGTCATGAAACTCTTTGATTCTTGCTTTATGAATTCTTGAATTTTCGTATGCATCATTTCTTATTTCCTCAAGCTCATTTATTTGTAATTTTCGCAGCTAACTATTATCATCAAGATTTGAATTGAAAGCTTTAATAGCCCAATAAGCTTTATGTTCAAGTTCCACAGGCAAGTGACAAGGTTTTCCATAGACTAGTCTATAAGGTGACATACCTAATGATGTTTTATAAACAGTTCGATAAGCCCAAAGTGCATCATTAAGTCTTAAAGACCAATCTTTCCTATTAGGGTTCACTGTTTTCTCCAAGATCTGTTTGATCTCCATATTAGCAAGTTCTACTTGTCCACTTGTCTGAGGGTGATAAGGGGTGGCAACTTTGTGTGTGATTCTATATTTCTTCATTAAAGACTCAAATGACTTGTTGCAGAAATGTGTTCCACCATCACTTATCATGGCTCGAGGAATTCCAAATCGACTCAAGATATTTTCTTTCAAAAACTTGATCACTGTTTTGTGATCATTATTTCGACTTGGAATTGCCTCTATCCATTTTGAAACATAATCTACTGCGACCAATATGTACATAAAACCAAATGAAGGAGGAAATGGACCCATGGAATCTATACCCCAACAATCAAATATTTCAATGACAAGGATAGGATTTAAAGGCATCATGTGACGTTTTGAAATAGACCCCAACTTTTGATAATTTTCACAAATCTTGCAGAATGCATGCGTGTCCTTGAACATGGTGGGCCAGTAAAATCCACTTTATAAGATTTTTGCAGTTGTCTTCTTCGATGAGAAATGACCCCCACATGCCTCAGAATGACAAAACTTAATGACACTACTTACCTCATTATCAGGAATGCATCTTCGAAATATTTGATCAGGACAATATTTGAATAAATAAGGGTCATCCCAATAAAAGTTCTTCACTTCGTTCAAGAACTTTCTTTTGTCTTGGGTGCTCCAATGAGCTGGCAAATATCCTGAAACAAGAAAATTAACAATATTAGCAAACCAAGGCATTGTAGAGACAGAAAATAAAGATTCGTCAGGAAAGTAGTCATCAATTGGTGTGATGTCGGATCTCGAATCTGTTGTTAATCTTGACAAATGATCCGCGACAACATTTTCGGTGCCTTTCTTGTCTTTGATTGTGATATCAAATTCTTGAAGTAACAAAATTCATCGTACTAATCTAGCCTTTGAATCCTTTTTTGAAAGAAGATATTTCAAAGCTGCATGTTCACTAAAAACAACAACAGGTGAGCCAACAAGATAAGATCTGAACTTGTCACATGCAAATACTACTGCAAGTAATTCCTTTTCAGTGGTAGTGTAATTCATTTGAGCACTATTTAAAGTTTTACTTGCATAGTAAATCACATAGGGTTTCTTATCTTTTCTTTGTCCTAAGACAGCACCTACGGCATAATCACTAGCATCACACATTATTTCAAAAGGTAATGACCAATCAGGAGGTTGAATGATAGGAGCAGAAGTAAGCAAGTTTTTAAGTTTAACAAAGGCTTTTTCACATTGTTCAGTCCATTCAAAAACATTCTCCTTTGTTAGAAGGTTACACAACGGCTTAGATATGACACTAAAATCTTTGATGAACCTTCTATAAAAACCAGCATGTCCTAAGAATGATCTAACATCTTTAACAGATTTTGGTGTTGGTAAGTTGGCAATTAACTCAATTTTAGATTTGTCAACCTCGATTCCTTTTGATGAAACAATGTGACCAAGTACAATGCCGTTTGTTACCATAAAATGACATTTTTCCCAATTGAACACAAGATTCTTCTCTTCACACCTGCTCAAAACCTTTTCTAAGTTAGTCAAACAATCATCAAATGAATCGCCAAAAACAGAAAAATCATCCATAAAAATTTCAAGAAAACGTTCAACCATATCACTGAATATGCTAAGCATGCATCTTTGAAACGTGGCTGGTGCATTACATAAACCAAAAGGCATCCTTCGATATGCAAAAGTACCAAATGGACATGTAAAAGTAGTCTTCTCTTGATCTTCCAATGCAATTTCAATTTGATTATAACCTGAATAGCCATCTAGGAAACAATAAAATTCATGACCGCAACTCTTTCTACGATTTGATCCATGAAAGGTAAAGGGAAATGATCTTTTCTAGTCATTGAATTAAGTTTTTACGTAGTCAATGCACATCCGCCAACCAGTAATGGTTCTAGTTGGAATTAACTCATTTTTCTCATTTGTTATCACAGTGACTCCAGACTTCTTAGGTACAACTTGGGTAGGACTTACCCATTTCTTTGTCGTAAATAGGATAAATGATTCCATTATCAAGAAGCTTAATGACTTCATTTCTCACTACTTCTTTCATATTAGGATTAAGCCTTCGTTGCATTTCTCTAGAGGGTTTAGCATTTTCCTTTAAATAAATCATGTGTGTGCAAATCAAAGGACTAATTCCTTTTATGTCAGCTATGGTCCATCCTAATGCATTTTTGTGCATTTTCAGAGTTTGTAATAACTTACCTTCTTGATGTGCATTAAGTTTGGAAGAAATTATTACCGGAAAAGTGTCATTTTCTCCCAAAAATAAGTATTTGAGATTGAATGGTAACGGCTTCAGATCAGGTTTTGGTGGTTGAACACTGGAAGGTATGGACTCAATTGATTGTGATGGCAATTCCTCAATTTATGGTCTCCAATTACTTACCTTTGATTCTTCCTGAAAATAAATCATTTGCAAATTCTCAGATTCATTAAACTCAATTTCATTGGAAATAGTTTCAAATTGATCATGAACTAATTTTTCAATAAAGTCCACTTCCTGTAAATCATTATTATCTCCAGGTTGCTTGCAAATGTTGAAAATATTCATCTCCAATGTCATGTTTCCAAATGATAACTTCATCAGTCCATTCCTACAATTAATCAATGCATTAGAAGTTGTAAGAAACGGACGTCCTAAAATAACAGGAATTGAATTACATGCTTCAACAGGTTGTGTATCTAAGACAATAAAATCCACAGGATAAATGAATTTATCAACTTGAACTAACACATCTTCAACTATTCCTCTAGGCACTTTTACAAATCTATCGGCAAGTAAAAGAGTTACAGAAGTTGGTTTTAACTTACCTAGATTGAGACTCTGAAAGACTGGATATGGAAGTAAATTCACACTAGCTCCAAGATCAAGTAAAGCTCTTTCAATTTTATGTTCTCCAATAAAGCAAGAAATTGTAGGACAACCAGGGTCTTTATACTTCAAAGCATTATTGTTTTGAAGAATGGCACTTACTTGTTCACTAAAAAAGGCTTTCTTTTTCACATTGGTTTTCTCTTCACAAAGGCACTGGATCTTTTAAAAATTTAGCATAAGAAGGTACTGTTTAATAGCATCTAACAAAGGAATATTGATCCTTACCGTTTGAAAGTTTCAAAGATTTCTGAGTTGTGATTGACTTTCCTTTGTTTGGTCATGGCATGAGGAAATGGAAGTCTTTGGTGGGAAATCGGTCTTTTCTTTGCAATGTTCAGATTCAACCCCTTCCTTACCCTCGGAGATTAACTCATCTTTCTCACAAGGTTCAAGAGTGGGTTTTTCAATAACCTTACCACCGGGAAGAGTGATGACCGATTTGACTTGATTCATGTGTTGGCTTCCGAACTACTTGCGTTTGTATTGTATTGCCCCTTGGGATTTTGCTGTGGTTGAGATGGAAACTTACCTTTTTCTTGAAAACTGAGAGCAAATGTGACTTTTGCAAGAGCATCTTTTAGATCTGCCATGGTTTGAGCATTTTGAGTGTTGATTGTCTCCTGCTTTTCAATGAATGCATGCAATGTTTCCTCAAGATTTCTTCTAGGAGGTGGAGCATAAGGAGGTGCATATCCATGAGAATTTTGGAAATTATAGGGTGCTTGAAACGGTGGCTGTGAAGTTTGTGCATTATTGTTACCACTCTTCCAACTGAAATTTGGGTGATTTCTCCAACGGGGTTGTATGTTTGTGAATATGGGTTATGATTGGACCTTTGAAAGCATTTTAAAACATGGGCTTGTTCATGGAGGCATTCCTTGAAAGAAGGCAAAGTTGGACGATCATTGGTTGCATGTTCATTTGTTTCACACCGATTTGACACACAATGTCTTGAACATATTTTAATTGACCATTCTTTTTAAATTCAAGTGCCTCAACTTTTCTAGCTAAAGATGCAAATTTAGCTTGGAGGTCATGATCTTCCCTAAGGTTGTACATACCTCCACTAGATGTATGAGGTTGAGTTTTACCGGTGCCTCATAAGTGCCTCAGTAGTGTCCCAATTTTGAGCATTTTTGGCTAGCAAGTCTAGGTACTCCATTGCTTCATCAGGGTCTTTATTTTCAAAAGTTCCGTTACACATCAATTCCACCATTTGCCTATCTTTAGGTGTTAATTCTTCATAAAAATGTGAAACCAATCTCCATGTTTCAAAACCATGATGAGGGCAAGTATTAAGCAAATCTCGATACCTATCCCAACATTGATAAAATGTTTCTCCTGGTTTTTGAGTGAAAGTGGTAATTTGTCTTTTCAAAGAGTTTGTTTTGTGAGATGGAAAAAACTTCTTTAAAAATTGTTGTTGCATTTCATCCCAAGCACGAATGGATCCTGACCTAAGATTCTGTAGCCATGTTTTAGCTTTATCTTTTAATGAAAAAGGAAAAAGCTTTAATCGATGGTGTTCATGCTACAATTTAGGTCATTATAGGTATTACAGACTTCTTCAAATTCTCGCAAATGCAAGTATGGATTTTCTAGATCTAAGCCATAAAAAGAAGGTAAAAGTTGAATAATGCCTAGCTTAAAATTAAAATGAGATGCATCAGGAGGAAAAACTATACATGAGGGTGCACTTGTTCTTGTTGGATTCATGTGGTCTCTTAGTGTTCTAACTCGATTATTCTCATTATTCTCATTATGAAGTGATTGGTTATCTTCTTCAGCCATATTTTCTGAAAATAATGAGGATACCCTACAAAGTCTACCATTTAATGTACGTGACCAAACTCTCATGCACGTGTAGAAAGAGAATAGAAGGAAGAAGAAAACAAGAGAAAAAGAAACAAAATAAAAGAAACAAAAGTTAGATACAAGAGCAGTGAAAAATAAAAAATAAAATAAATATTATAATTTATACAAGAATTTACCTCCCAAGAACGACGCCAAAAACTTGACACGATCAAAGAGTTGATGTCTTATCCCAAGTGCAGGAGTGTCACAGTAATAAATAACCCGGCAAGACCGGGGTCGAACCACAGAGAGGTTAATTGTATAAATTATAATTAATAAAACAACAACAACAACAACAATAATAACAACAATAATAGTAACAATAATAATAATAGTAATAATAATAATACTCAAGATCGTGGCGTTGTTATCACCCGAGAATGATCTCAAAGATCGGGTCACGGGTTTCCAGCCTATATCTCGAGTTTATGAAAAGATCAAAGAGTTATATTATATAATATAAACAGATTTACGATGTGAATTAACAAGGCAAGACCAACAATGTCAGGATCCGTTATCAAACACAAAGGATACTTAAAGTGCATCAAATATAACAAGAATAATAATAATAATAATAATAATAATAATAATAATAATAATAATAATAATAATAATAGCAATATTAGTAGTAGTAGTAGTAGTAGTAGTAGTAGTAATAAAGAAGAAGAGGAAGAAATTAATAAGAACTTTGAGATGGAAGATTAATGTAAAGATTATACAATGATAAAAACAAGTGTCAAGGTTAGAGGGTTAACTAATAGTATTAGAGATAAGTACAATATAAACTCTTTATAAATTATCAACATGATCATATTAATCATCTTATTTACATAATACCATACTTACAAATTTTATCGGTATTCATGATGCTAACTTATGTTGACAACAAATCAAGTTCCTCTCATAATAACGATGTCGGCCAAGACTATGAAGGATCAAGTATTTGATGTACCAAGTGTTATACAACACAAATCTAGATTAACCATTTAACAAGCAAGGTATTAAGGATTAATAAGATAAAAATGATAAGACATGTTAACAAACAAATTGTTTAGGATTTAAGCATTGAAGTCCATGTTGAGTTCATATTATACTTATTCTAACACCATTAGTGAAACCTTGTCACCTTGACATAATTAACTTAGCTAGACATTATAAAGAAGAAAAACATAAATAAACAATATAAGAACATAAACATGATATAAGTTAACTAGTATAGTAAAGGAAATGAAAAGCATGAACAAGAGATTAATGAAAATAAAACTTAAGCATTACAACAATAAAGAGAGAGCAAGAACATGATCTTGATCTTAGAACCAAGCTTCTTAAATGAATGGCAAATGCCTCCTTTTATAGGCTAAAATTCAGAACTATTTATTTGGTAATTGATTATTGATGTAGTGGCCAACTATTGATTTAGTGGACTTGGTGGACAGTAGCACTCAAGCACTTTGGCTGGATGAAATGACATTGCTCCATTCAGAATTTGGCAAAGTGTTCCCCATGAAAGTTGTTGGAAATCATCTTATCTTGTCACCCATAAACTTTCAGAGCATTTGGATCACTAGAGCTCGAGATATGGCTAAAATACTGAGTAGTGCTGTTGGTGGACGTGGTGGATAGACCTCAAGCTCTTGTCTGGATGAAATGTCATTGTTACCATCCGAATTGGAGAAAATCTTCTTCATGAAAGTTGTTTGAAATTGTCTTTTCCTTCCACCCACCAAATTGCACGTCATTTGGCCTTCTAGAACTCCAGATATGGGTAAAATTCTAAGCAGTATTTGGGCTGGATTACAGGACAGATTCTGACTTCTCTTTTGTGGCCAAACTTTGAATTTGAAAATGGTAGATTTGGGTCTTACACTATTCATGAACATTGTAGGCCTATTTCTTAGCTTTCCATCCATATAAATTAAGCTGAAATCCAAGATCTACAGCTCCAGATATGACCCAATAACTGAACAGTGTTCCAATTTGAATTGAATCGGTATCTCCTTTCTAATCTTAGCCGTTTCTTTGTCCTTTCACTTTCAATAGTTAATCACATCAATCAATCCTTTGAATTGTGAGATATGCCTGCATTTAAAATGAACATTTACCATAAATTAAAGCTATCTTATATTATCAGATTTATTATTATAAAACATGCTCTAGTTATGGAGTTATTAATACTTCAAGTGCAAAATGATGATATAAAACCTTGATAAAAATGCACTTTTAAGTACTAATTAATTGACCACGCCATCACTGTCAAAGAAGGAACCGAGCCTATCAATGTCAAACCATACAGGTATGCCTATTTTCAAAAAGCTAAAATTGAAAAACAAGTTCAAGACATGTTAAAATTGGGATTTATAAGATCAAGCACTAGCCCTTTTTCATCTCCTGTTTTGTTAGTTAAAAAGAAAGATGGCACATGGCGTTTTTGCACTGATTATAGAGCCCTTAATGTAGTAACGGTTAAAGACCGATTTCCTATTCCTACGGTAGATGACATGTTAGACGAACTACATGGGGCTGTTTATTTTACCAAACTAGATTTGACAGCTGGTTACCACCAGGTTAGGGTATCCCTAAATGATATTCATAAAACTGCTTTCCGCACCCATAATGGTCATTACGAATACTTAGTCATGCCATTTGGTCTTTGTAATGCTCCCTCTACTTTTCAAGCCCTTATGAATGCCATATTTCGACCCTACCTTCGTAAATTTGTGTTAGTCTTTTTTGACGATATCTTGATCTATAGTCCCAATTGGACCATGCATCTTGAACATGTTCGTAAGGCTTTTGAAATTCTAAGGCAATACAAATTTTTTGCAAAATTGAAGAAATGTGCATTTGGCCAACAGGAATTGGAGTATTGGGGCATATTATTACTCTAATGGGGGTTAAGGTTTGTAAACATCCAAAGGAATATATATATATATATATATATATATATATATATATATATATATATATATATGAGAGAGAGAGAGAGAGAGAGGAGGGATGATGATGAATGCGGTTTTATTTGCCGATGCAAAAATCGGCGATGCGATTCGCGGGCCGATTGGTCCGGTCTGGACTGGCGGCGATGCGTTTTCACTATCGATGCAGGAAATTGGCGTGACGCAGCGGGCGATTCGGGGATCGGGCGACGGCGCGTTTTCACTGCCGATGCAGAAATTGGCGTCGCCGTTTTCAGCTTACCGATCGAGAAATTCGGCGGCGATTTTCAGCATTTTGCCGATGCAGAAATCGGCGCCGATGCGATTTTTTTGCCGATTTCTCAATGAACGATGACGCAGAGTTGGGAGGGAGGGGTAAAACTGGTTTTAGATAAACCAAACAAGGATAAGGACACACCTAAACCAACCCCCAAACAACTCATTCCATTGGATGGGTAGTATAAATACAAAGAGGGGGAGAGAGAATGACCCATCTTCTTCCAAATCCAAAGAATGTGCATGCCGTTCTTCCCTTCCCCTTTCACAACGAAACGTGAATCGGACGTAGAGAGATTACTTTGTGAACTTGTGAGGGAGAGATGAGACCTTGAGAGAGGAGTGGGCACGTGCACAGAGGAGAGGAAAAAGAGAGCCGGAAAAACGTGAGAGGAAGAAGAAGGAGGAGAACCAGAAATTGAATAGTGTCAAACCTTCCTCAAACTTAGTTAAATTCGGAAGGTATGGGTCATGAAACTCTCTTCCTCTCCCCGTAAGATCAAAAACGAAAATGAAGAAGAAAAACCCTAAGAAAAGAATTCATCTAAGACCTAAGCCAGTGTGAAGGAAGCTGAAATTAACCAAGAGAACAAGCAAACAAAAGTGAAATAAAGTCAATTTCGGAACATCTAACAAATCATGGTAGAGGGTGGCTTTAACTAGGGGGTAATTAATGTGTTTCATTGTGATGATTGTTCTTGGAATTAATGTGATGTTGTTGCTTTGGAATTAATGTGATGTTGTTGCTGGAATTAATGTGTTTACTGCGTGATGTTTGTTCTTTGGAATTAATGTTGCAATCGAACCGCTGCAATGAATTAATATTCACGCCGATTTTGTGTTGGCGCAATAAATTTGTTTACCGACGCAACCGAACCTCCCGCAAGCAATTTGATATTCATTTGCCGATTTTGTGTGTGTTGCGCAATGGGGAATTTATTTGCCGCCGTTTGAACCTCCTGCCGGCAAAGTGATATTCATTTGCCGAGTTGTGCGTGTTGTGCAGCGTAAAGCGTGGCGCCAACACGTGCGGTTCTCGTTGCCGAATTGGGCGCCCGCCCAGCCGAACCGGTTCTCATTGCCGATTCCTACAATAAGCCTCCTAGGCAGGAATGACTTAAATGCTAATAACAATTTTATGATATGATGGTGTAAAATAGGGAACACTTGAATGTGAACATATGAACTATTGAAATAAGTGTGATGATGAATGTGATTCAAAAATAAAATAAATACAACTATGCTGATTTGTGACCATTGATGTCTTAGGTGGTTCGGTCGGGATTGGACCATCATCAAGACAGGAACGACCAATGTGGAGCAGGTAGGTGACTTGCACCTTTCTTTTTTATACGTTGAATCTTGGAATATTTTAACTTGAGTACTACCATATTGTTAGAACCGATATTAAATTGTCGAACGCTTAATTGTTGATAAAAGAGTGATTAGCTTCGGCTAATGGCATCCAAACGGATGGCCGGGACAAAGAATGATTAGCTTTGGCTAATGGCGTCCGAATGGATGGCGGGATGAAGGACTGATTAGCTTCGGCTAATGGCATCCAAACGGATGGCCGGGACAAAGAGTGATTAGCTTCGGCTAATGGCATCCGAATGGATGGCCGGGACAAAGAATGATTAGCTTTGGCTAATGGCGTCCGAATGGATGGCCGGGTTAAAAAGGGATGATTTCGCTGCCGATTGTGGATCGGCAGCGACATTTGTTGGGCCGATTCGGATCGGCAATGACACAGATTCGGCCGCCGATACGTAAATCGGCGGCCGATTCAGTTTCCGCCGATCCGAAATCGGCAGCGACGCACTCCGCCGATTCTCGGATCGGCGGTGACACAAGATTCGGCCGCCGATACGTAAATCGGCAAAGAACCCGTTTCGCCGCCGATACGTAAATCGGCAACGACCAGTTTCGCCGCCGATTCTGGATCGGTCGGCGATGCCGTCTTCGGCCGCCGATCGTAAATCGGCAATGACCCGGGCCATTGCCGATTTCTTGATCGGCACGATGTAGTTTCGGCTGACGGTTTTAGGATTGGCAACGACGCAGATATAGATATGGAATCCGGATGGATAGCCGGGACAAATAAACGACTAGTTTCGGCGAATGGCATTTGAAAACTTGTGTATCTATATGTACTACTAATTGTTACATCAAATACATGAAGAAATTATAAATGTTAATGCTTATTTAATTGCTAGGCCGTTAGTTACCATTATTATTATTATTAAGTATTTGTTTTCTCTTAAATGTTTTGTCTTCTTTGCAGGGACGTCACACCAACGAGATGTCTAGGATACCCGATACACGGGAACCTACTTTTGCAAGGAATTAAGTAGATGCATTCTAACTCACAATGTATTTTGTAGGGATCAATGTACTGAATGTATAACTTTTATTAGATCTTTTTTGTTTATAATTTGTGATGGCTATTAGTAGTATAAGAATGCAAACTCATGTCCATGTATATATATTTTTAATATGAACTTCAAATCATGCAACCTTAATATTATGTGTTCGTGTAAGATTCGCTTTTGAAAGAACTGTTGATTGTATGGATTGTATTTTGATGATGTGAGGATTCAAGTTCTTTGATTACCGGCACCATGTGTATTAAATATACATATATAAAAAAAAATTTACTATTGTTTTGGGCTTAGAAAGCCGGGTCGTTACAGTTGGTATCAGAGCACTTGGTATAGATCCTGAGGATCATTAATAAATGTGTTGTTGCGATGAATTTCAGGATGGTACGCACCCGACAAGGGACACGAACTGAGCCGCCCTCCTTAGAAAGGAGGGGCATGAACCGAGGTGCCCAAGGTTGGCAAGACGAAGATCCCTTAGATGATACGGCATCTCATGCTCCGATAATACCGCTCGAAACCTTGCAGGGGGAAGATACGGTGGCAGGAGAAGGCCCGAGGCCTCATCAGACAGAGGGAACACCCACAGTCACAACGGAGCAGCGAGAAAGATCAGAAGCACAGCCATCTACTGTTCCAACTGGTGTGCCCCCACAATATATAGATGCAGGACTCCTTGTACAAATAGTTAAAGCAGTGATGGAAGGCATGGCTAGTTCAGCAGCACAAACAACCCCTACCACGCTGATTCCACCAGCAGCCCCTACGACCAGCATGACCATGGATAATGTGGTACCACTGGTGCGACTAGTCAAGAGTATGAGGGAAATGGGCTGTGAACCGTATATGGGGGAACAAGATGCAGAGATAGCTGGAAGATGGATCAGGAAGGTAGAAAAGACAATGATTCAAATAAGCATACCCGAGGGTTTGAGGGTAAATTGTGCATCCCAGTTACTATCTGATAGGGCCATGACATGGTGGGAAACAGTTCAGCTGAGGCGTGCGATTGAGACCCTAACTTGGAGTGATTTCAAGACAGAGTTTGAGAATCAGTTTTATTCCAAGTATCATCGCAAGGTGAAAGAACAAGAGTTCTTGGCATTAAGACAGGGTGATATGTCGATGATTGGAGTACGAAAGGAGATTCCATGACCTCTCATTGTTCGCCCCACATTATGTGCCGACAGAGGAACATATGATTGAAAAGTTGAGAGATGGTTTACGACAGGATTTGAGACAAGGATTGATCGCCTTGCGATTTAAATCGGTGAGGGAGTTGATTGAGGCTGCACAAGCTCTGGAGGCATGTATTGGAGAAAGCCAAGGGGGGTATCAGAGTATAAGCAAAAAGAGAGATGGGGACTATTTCAGCGGCAGACCACCGCACCCGAAGAAAGGAAAAAGTGGTGTTTGAGCAGCACGGAAAGAAGGGGAGTTTGATATTACCGCCTCACCAACAGTCAAGTGGGAGAATGATGGCGGGACAGTCGCACTCGAGGGCAAACTCTTCAACTGGGACCGGTGACCGCAGGGGAGTTGACTATCCTTTTTGTGTAAAATGTGGACAAAAACACCCTGGGGACTGCTCAGTTTCCCCTGGGCGATGCTTTGTGTGCAGAGGAGAGGGTCATAGGTGGAGGAACTGCCAGTATCTTAGCCAAGGGTGTCATTACTGTGGTGGGAAAGGTCATTACAAGAGGGACTGCCCCAAAAGAAACACCGGACAAGTACAGAGCTATAGACGGCCCGTCGAGCCCAAGCAGGCCGATCCACGTTAATAGGCCAGTGAGATCTTCTCAATCAGGGGCAAACTCCAGTCGAGGGAAGCCGAGGGCACAAAATGATCGGACCCCAGGGAGGGTCTTCCACCTGACACAGGAGGAGGCCAGGGCTGCATCGGATGTGGTGGCAGGTACACTCACTGTTGAATGATTTTAATAAGCATGTATTGTTTGATCCGGGTGCCACCCACTCATTCATTGCTAAGAGAAGTGTCACTAAATTGAGAAAGGAAGTAGAAATAGTAGAGAAGGGGTTTGTAATTAGAACTCCAATGGGAAACATGGTTGAAACAAATATTGTATATGTGGATGTGGGGGTTAGTTTATCCGGGTATGAAACAGTAGACTTGATTCCCTTAGAGCTGCATGATTTTGACATAATACTAGGCATGGATTGGTTGAGTAAATACAAGGCACTAATAGATTGTTATGCTAAAACTGTTACTTTTCAAACACCTAAGGGCGAGAAAATGACTTTTGAAGGAGAGAGATTTCCCAAACTGAATGCTTTAATATCGGTGGTAATGACCAAAACTGTTAAGAAAGGGATGTATGGGATACCTCGCCTACATCTTAAACTCTAATGATGAAGGTCCACGATTGAAGGATATTCCTGTGGTGAAGGATTTCCCAGATGTGTTTCCAGAAGAACTACCAGGACTACCCCCGGAGCGAGAGGTAGAGGTGTCTATAGACACTTTTCCTGGAGTCCCACCCATAGCCCAACAACCGTATCGGATGGCTCCAGCAGAACTGAACGAGTTAAAGACTCAATTACAGGAATTATTAGACAAGGGGTTCATACGGCCCAGTAATTCTCCTTGGGGAGCACCGGTCCTATTTGTAAGAAAGAAAGATGGAACCCATAGGCTTTGTATTGACTATCGACAGTTGAACAAAATAACAATGAAAAACAAGTATCCGTTACCTCGGATAGATGATTTTTTCGACCAATTAAAGGGAGCGAGGGCATTCTCGAAGATAGATCTGAGATCAGGGTACTATCAGATGAAGATTAAAGAAGCGGATGTAGCAAAGACCGCATTTAGAACTCGTTACGGACACTATGAATTTTTGGTGTTACCGTTCGGGTTGACGAACGCCCCAGCCCTCTTCATGGATTTGATGAATCGGGTTTTCCAACCATACCTGGATAAGTTTGTGGTGGTATTCATTGATGATATACTGGTGTACTCGAATTCTTTCAAGGAGCACGAAGAACACTTGAGACAAACCTTACAAACCTTGAGAGATCACCAGTTATATGCAAAATTGAGTAAATGTGAATTTTGGCTGAAAAGAGTGACGTTTTTGGGACATGTCATTTCAGCCGAAGGTGTTTTTGTCGACCCTCAAAAAGTCGAAGCAGTCTTGAAATGGGAAAGACCGACTTCGGTCACTGAAATACGTAGTTTCCTGGGACTTGCGGGGATACTATCGGAGATTTATCGAAGGTTTTTCCCTGATTGCAACCCCTTTGACCCAGCTAACTAGGAAGGATAAGAAGTGGGTGTGGTCGGAAGAATGTGAGGCAAGCTTCCAAGAATTGAAGAGGAGGCTCACCACTGCTCCAGTCTTAACTCTCCCCTCAGGGACCGAGGGTTTTGTGGTATATAGTGATGCCTCGGGGAAGGGATTGGGGTGTGTTTTGATGCAACATGGGAAGGTGATCGCCTATGCATCAAGGCAATTAAAGACTCATGAGGTGAACTACCCGGTGCACGACCTGGAGTTGGCAGCTGTAGTATTTGCCTTGAGGATATGGAGACACTATTTGTATGGGTCTCGAACCCAAATTTTTACTGATCATAAGAGCTTGAAGTATCTGATGTCGCAAAAGGAGTTGAACATGCGGCAAAGAAGGTGGATAGAGCTCATTAAGGATTATGATTGCACCATAGAATACCACCCGAGGAAAGCAAATGTGGTGGCAGATGCCCCTCGGGCCAAAAAATAAAGCCTCCTTGGGAAGCTTAACAGGGGGGAAAGGAGCGGCAATTGGCGAATTAAAAGAGTTGGGTGCGATTTGGGAATTGATGCAAGAGGTGGGTTAGTAGCCCAATTATTGGTGCGACCAACGTATCGAGAACAGATACTACATGCCCAATTCCATGACAAGGTGGGATCCAAGATTAGGAAGAATGTGGAGGCCGGGGTAGAAATGAAATTCCAAGTAGCGGATGATGGATCCTTGATGATGGGACAACGGTTGTACGTGCCTGATGACGAAACAGTCAAACGTATGGTTCTGCAAGAAGCACATGAGTCCAAATTCTCCATACATCCTGGCAGCACTAAGATGTACCGAGACCTGAAACACCTCTATTGGTGGCCTAATATGAAAAGGGAAATAGCTGAGTATGTGTCAAAGTGTGGGATATGTCAACAAGTCAAGGTTGAACACCAAAGGCCTGTGGGACCATTACAGCCATTACAAATTCCAGAATGGAAGTGGGAGATGATCACCATGGATTTCGTGTCAGGATTTCCCAAGGGGAGAAAAGGAAATGATGCGATATGGGTCATTGTGGATCGGTTGACGAAATCCGCACTATTCTTGCCTGTAAAGATGACCGACTCGGTGGACAAGCTTGCCAAGATCTACATAAATGAGGTGGTACGACTTCATGGGATTCCGATGTCCATTGTATCGGATCGAGATCCTAGGTTCACCTCTCGACTTTGGCCGAGCATACAACATGCCTTGGGGACAAGATTGGACATGAGCACTGCGTTTCACCCTCAAACGGATGGCCAATCGGAAAGAGTCATTCAAGTCTTGGAAGACCTATTACGGGCATGTGTGCTAGCATTTGGAGGAAACTGGGAGGAACAATGGCATTGGTGGAGTTCACATATAACAATAGTCACCAAGCCACAATAGGGATGGCCCCATATGAAGCCTTGTATGGTAGGAGGTGTAGAACTCCTTTATGTTGGGAGGAAATTGGGGACCGGAAGTTATATGGTGCAGAGTTAGTTCAAGTCACCACGGAGAAAGTGAGAATTATCAGGGATCGCATCAAAGCCGCACAGGATAGACAGAAGAAGTATGCCGATGTGAGGAGAAGACCTCTCGAGTTCAGTACAGGGGACCAGGTGTTCCTGAAGGTAGCCCCATGGAAGAACATGTTACGATTTGGATTGAAAGGGAAGTTAACTCCCCGTTTCATTGGACCCTTCAAAATCTTACAACGAGTTGGACCAGTAGCCTACAAGGTGGATTTGCCCCCACAGTTAGCCAGGGTCCATGATGTGTTCCATGTCTCCTTGTTAAGGAAGGCTAATGTAGACCCCGCCCAAGTTCTACCCCAGGTCCCAGTAAAGGTCAAGGAAGACTTAACACTGGAATTAAGGCCCATAAGGATACTACATCAAGAAGTGAAGGAGTTACGGAGCAAAAAGATCCCCATCGTTAGAATCTTATGGCGAAATGCTCAAGTAGAAGAGGAAACTTGGGAGAGGGAGGCTGAGATGAGAAAAAAGTACCCTAATTTATTTGATCTACCAGGTATGGAGTGTGAAACTTCTTAAATTTCGAGGACGAAATTCATATTTAGAAGGGGAGAATGTAAACACCCAAAGGAAAATATATATATATTTAGAGAGAGAGGGATGATGATGAATGCAGTTTCATTTGCCGATGTAGAAATCGGCGGCGATGCGCGTTCATCGCCGGTCTGGGTGGCGGCAATGCATCGGCAATGACGCGTTTTATTTCGCCGATTCTAGACTGGCAAAGCAATGTAGTTTTCAGCGCCGATTTCGGACTTGGCAAGCGACGCAAGCCTTCACTACCGATACGAAATCGATAGCGACACGCTTTTTGTTGCCCATTTCTTGATCGGCAACGACGCAGTTTTCGCCGCCGATCGAAATCAGCGGCACCGACGTTTAGCTTTGCCGATGCGTAAATCGACAATGATGCGCCACGCCGATTTCTCAATGAACAAGTGACGCAGCGGGAGGGAGGGGTAAAACCGGTTTTAGATAAACCAAACAAGGATAAGGACACACCTAAACCAACCCCCAAACAACCCATTCCATTGGATGGGTAGTATAAATACAAAGAGGGGAGAGAGAATGACCCATCTTCTTCCAAATCCAAAGAATGCATGCCGTTCTTCCCTTCCCCTTTCACAACGTAAACGTGAATCGGACCAAAGAGAGATTACTTTGTGAACTTGTGAGGGAGAGATGAGACCTTGAGAGAGGAGTGGGCAAAGTGCATAGAGGAGAGGAAAAAGAGAGCCGTAAAAACGTGAGAGGAAGAAGAAGGAGGAGAACCGCGTTGAATAGTGTCAAACCTTCCTCAAACTTAGTTAAATTCGGAAGGTATGGGTCATGAAACTCTCTTCCCTCTCCCCCCGTAAGATCAAAAACGAAAATGAAGAAGAAAAACCCTAAGAAAAGAATTCATCTAAGACCTAAGCCAGGTGTGAAGGAAGCTGAAATTAACCAAGAGAACAAGCAAACAAAAGTGAAATAAAGTCAATTTGAACATCTAACAAATCATGGTAGAGGTCCGGCTTTAACTAGGGGTTAATTAATGTGTTCTACCGTGATGATTGTTGTTGGAATTAATGTGATGTTGTTGCTTGGAATTAATGTGTTCTCTTTGTGATGTTTGTTCTTTGGAATTAATGTGTTCTATTATGATGATTGTGCTGAAACTGATGCTCCTGATTGTGTGTTGCGCAATGAAATTCCGTTTACGCCAAGAATCGAACCTCCCGCAATTGAATTGATATTCTTGCCGATTGTGTGTTGTTGCGGCGAAATTCTTTTTGGTTGCCGCGAACCGAACCTTCCGGCAAATGAATTGATATTCATTTGCCGATTTGTGTGTTGGCGCAAATGAAATTCCGTTTATCGCCGCGAACCGAACCTCCCGCGGCGAATTGATATTCGGCGCCAATTTTTGTGTTGTTGCGCAACGAAATTCCTTTTTGCCGACGCAATCGAACCTCCCGCAGCGATTTGATATTGTCGCCGATTTGTGTGTTGGCGACTAAATTGCATTTCCCGACGCCACCGAATCTCTGCGGCGATTTGATATTATTCGCCGAGGTTGTGCGTTGTGCGTAAACCGTGGCGCCAACGGTGGCGATTCGACGCCAAATTAGGCGGCCCGCAATGAACCGTTCCTTTGCCGATTCCTACAATAAGCCTCCTAGGCGGGAATGACTTAAATGCTAATAACAATTTCATGATATGATGGTGTAAAATAGGGAACACTTGAATGTGAACATATGAACTATTGAAATAAGTGTGATGATGAATGTGATTCAAAAATAAAATAAATACAACTGTGCTGATTTGTGACCATTGATGTCTTAGGTGGTGCGGTCGGGATTGGACCATCATCAAGACAGGAACGACCCACAGGTGGAGCAGGTAGGTGACTTGCACCTTTCTTTTTCATACGTTGAATCTTGGAATATTTTAACTTGAGTACTACCATATTGTTAGAACCGATATTAAATTGTCGAACGCTTAATTGTTGATAAAAGAGTGATTAGCTTCGGCTAATGGCATCCAAACGGATGGCCGGGACAAAGAATGATTAGCTTTGGCTAATGGCGTCCAAATGGATGGTCGGGATGAAGGACTGATTAGCTTCGGCTAATGGCATCCAAACGGATGGCCGGGACAAAGAGTGATTAGCTTCGACTAATGGCATCCGAATGGATGGCCGGGACAAAAGAGTGATTAGCTTCGGCTAATGGCATCCGAATGGATGGCCGGAACAAAGAATGATTAGCTTTGGCTAATGGCGTTCGAATGGATGGCCGGGTTAAAAAGGGATGATTTCGCTGCCGATTGTGGATCGGCAATGACGCGTTCCGCCGATTCGGATCGCCAACGACACAAGATTCGGCCGCCGATACAAAAATCGGCGGCGACCTAGTTTCCGCCGCTACGAAATCAGCGACAGATTCCGGCCGCCGACTCTGGATCGGCGGTGACGACAGATTCGGCCGCCGATACGAAATCGGCGGCGACCCATTTCGTTCCGCCGATTCCGGATCGGCGGCGATGCGTCTTCCGCCGCCGATACAAAAATCAGCGGCGACCCGGTTTTTTTGCCGATTCCTTGATCGGCCAGATGTAGTTTCATTGCCGGTTTTAGGATTGGCAACGACGCATCTATCGCTATGGAATCCGGATGGATAGCGGGATAAATAAACGACTAGTTTCCGTGAATGGCATTTGAAAACTTGTGTATCTATATGTACTACTAATTGTTACATCAAATACATGAAGAAATTATAAATGTTAATGCTTATTTAATTGCTAGGCCGTTAGTTACCATTATTATTATTATTAAGTATTTGTTTTCTCTTAAATGTTTTGTCTCTGCCGGGGACGTCACACCAACGAGATGTCTAGGATACCCGATACACGGGAACCTACTTTTGCAAGGAATTAAGTAGATGCATTCTAACTCACAATGTATTTTGTAGGGATCAATGTACTGAATGTATAACTTTTATTAGATCTTTTTTGTTTATAATTTGTGATGGCTATTAGTAGTATAAGAATGCAAACTCATGTCCATGTATATATATTTTTAATATGAACTTCAAATCATGCAACCTTAATATTATGTGTTCGTGTAAGATTCGCTTTTGAAAGAACTGTTGATTGTATGGATTGTATTTTGATGATGTGAGGATTCAAGTTCTTTGATTACCGGCACCATGTGTATTAAATATACATATATAAAAAAAATTACTATTGTTTTGGGCTTAGAAAGCCGGGTCGTTACAAGGTTGATCAAGCAAAAATCCAGGCAATGCTATCCTGGACAAGACCTACTAATATATCTGAGCTTCGTGGATTTTTAGGTCTTACAGGTTATTACAGGAAATTTGTTCGTAATTATGGTATTCTTGCTTGTCCATTGACATCCTTATTACGCAAAGGTCAATTTTGCTGGAATGATGACGCTGAGGCAGCTTTTGAGGCATTAAAGACAGCAATGACTTCCACTCCAACCCTTGCAATGCCTAATTTTGCTGAAGTTTTTGTGATTGAGTCTGATGCTTCCGGAGATGGCATCGGTGCTGTTCTAACTCAACAAGGGCGGCCAATAGCTTTCATGAGTCGCGCTTTAGGGCTATCCAAGCATGCATGGTCAACTTATGTGAGAGAAATGTTGGCTATTGTGGTGGTTGTCCAACTGTGGAGACTATACTTGTTAGGCCGTAAATTTGTGATCCAAACAGATCAACGCAGCTTAAAGTACCTATTGGAGCAGCGTATTACTACCCCAGAACAGCAGAAATGGGTATCGAAATTACTTGGCTATGATTATGAAATCGTGTATAAGCTAGGAAAGGAGAATTCGGCTGCAGATGCATTGTCACGTATGACGGGCAGCCCTTGCCTTTCACACTTATCTATTCCACAAATTCACGTGTGGGATCAACTTAAAGCCGAAGCTGTTTTCCATCCTTACATGAAGAAAATTGGCAAGCTGGCTACTGAGAATCCGGACAGCCCCTATACATGGCGAAATGGGTTGCTTCACTACAAAAACAGAGTAGTAATTGCCCCCAACTCTGATATCATTCAGCAACTGTTACGTGAATTCCATGATTCACCTCTTGGGGGGCATTCGGGTGTATTGCGCACCTACAAACGGCTGGCGCAACAGTTTTATTGGCCATCAATGGCTCGCATAGTGAAGGAATATGTAGCTTATTGTGATGTATGTCAATGGGTGAAGTCAGATACACTGTCACCAGCGGGTTTATTGCAGCCATTACCCATCCCCTGTCAAGTTTGGGATGACATCACGATGGATTTTATTGAGGGTCTCCCACAATCTGGCGGAAAGAACACAATTTTTGTTGTTGTTGATCGACTTAGTAAGTCAGCACATTTCTTGGCATTGGCTCATCCTTATACGACCAAAATGGTGGCTGAGAAATTCGTTGAAGGTGTGGTGAAGTTATATGGTATGACACCATTCCAGGCTCTTTATGGACGTTTACCACCGACAATTCCTAATTACCACATTGGCATATCTCCGGTGAATGAAGTGGATCAGCAACTCGCCTCTAGAGATGAATTTTTGAGTCTGCTCAAGGCCAACTTGCATGCTGCTAGTAATCCCATGCAACAACTCGCTAATTCTAAGCGACGTAATGTTGAATTTCAAGTGGGAGATTGGGTTTTTCTTAAGCTTCATCCTTACCGTCAGCAATCGATGGTCAAACGTGTATGCAAAAAATTGGCTAGTCGCTATTATGGACCCTATCAGATTGAAGAATTAATTGGCACAGTGGCGTATAGGCTAAAGTTGCCTACCCAGGCTCGTATTCATCCTGTTTTTCATGTGTCCTTGCTCAAAAAGAAAATTGGTGACGAGGTCGTCAATACGATCGATTTGCCTCCTATGACTGCTGCTGGTGAAATGCTGATCAAACCTAAGGCCATTTTAGACACTCGTTGGATCAAGAAGGGGTCTCGGTTTGTCGAAGAAATTCTGGTGAAATGGAAACACCTGCAAACTGATGATGCAACTTGGGAAGATGTTATGGCGTTACAAGAGTGATTTATCAACTTGAACCTTGAGGACAAGGTTCCCTTAAATGGGGGAGGTATTGATAAGCAGCAGCTGGAGCCAAGTGATGAGCTGGAGCCAAGTGATCTGGAGCCAAGAAGATCGCACAGAGTTCCTAAAAAGAATCGCAGGTTCATAGAGCCGTGAAGAGCCAGTCAAGGGAAGAACGAGTCAAGGGGATCCAGTCACTACAGTGTCCTCAGTGCACGGGAGGAAGAAATCAAGTCTTATTTATCAAATTAAATAAATGTCAACTATGTAGCAGGAGTCAGTTGCTAAGAATCCTGATTGTATGTAGTCGTGCTAGTATTTTAGGAAAGTTTGTTATTTCATTCCTGTATTTAAACTCTGGTATGAGACAGAGAAAGGATTTATTCAAAATTCAATAATATCAACTTGTGGCTTATTCTCGCCCAAAGCAGAATGCAATTGTGATTTATCTTTGTCTTTTATTACTAGCTGTGACAGGGACCTATCATCAACACTTTCTCTCAAGAACAAGTAAAGAAAAACACATACAAACAATTACATGAGATGAAATAAGAGGTTTGAGTGCAGATTCAAACACCAAAAACAAAACAAATTGAGGGAGAAGAAGAGAGGAGGTTGGTGGCTGAAGAGAGAAGATAAAGAGAGGCCAAAAGATTTGAGGGAGAAGGAATCTCGAGAGTAGAAAATACAGCTAGGAGCAATTTCAAATACGTTGGGTAAGTTTTATACAAAAATACTAGCTTTTAAATTAGAGTTCTTAAGGGATTTTTTTTAAGTAGATTGAAAGTAAGGATAGAGTGTGAAGGGAAGATGAAGAAGGCTTGATAATGTTTTACCAAAATTAAAGAACATGATGACTAAGAAAAGGCTTGAAAGCTTTCGCCCAGACATGAACAAATGATGGGGGAAAACCTTTTTTATGCTAGGTTATGCATGCAAGCTAAAATAACAAGTGTAGGATCCTACAAGAAACTATAGTGTGGTAAAGTTTAAACATGTAAATAATTTTATGTGGTGCATGCTCTTATGAAGCTAAATTTGAATATGTAAAATCTCAAGAATGATCATTGCTAGGAAATAACTTGTGTTGTATATAAAGAATGTTAGAAAAAGGGGAAGAAATGAATGAAAATAATTGTTTGTGTGAGATATACAAAACTGAAATTCTAGACAGTGTTGTTAGTTAACTTGAGACCAGACATTAATTTAGTTAAAGGAAGAATTTAGGATGTTTCCCTTCATGAAAGTTGTATAATTGGATGTTAAATTTTAAATGGGACTGGAATTACCTAAATCAAAGCTGTAGAACTTTAGATATAGGTAAAAACCTGAAGACAAGTTAGATTGGAAAATTCTAGACATAATATGCACTAGACCTTAAAGTGAACATTTAGGTTTACAACTAAGAAAATTTAGGGTGAATGTCTTTATGAAAATATGTTCAATGATGTTAAATCTTATAGAGAACAAATCTTACTCTATTTGGAGCTATATAACTTCATATATGGATAAAACACTAGAGAAGGGTCGGGTTGTATGTTACAAGACAGGCCTGCATGCCATAATATTTTGATGAATTTAAACATATAAATGGAAGAATTGGGTTTAACCTTCTTCATATAAATTGTGTAATTATATCTTAGCTCACTAAAGAAATAAACCCCAAATAAAATGAGTTTTACAACTCTAGAGGGGAGAGAAACACTAAGCAGTGTCCTAGTGTTTTGTCATGTATTGTTGAACATAATGAGTTTTGATATGAAGTTAAAAGAAGTATTTCTTGTATAAAGAATGAGTATGTAAGTTTTTTAAGGAATGTACTAACCAAAAATATTTGTATGGTTAGAGGGGAACACTAGGTAGAGGATCTTCTATCGGAGGAGCTCACTCGACCAAAGAAGAAGGTAAGTGAAAGAGTCTACAACGCATGAGGTTAAATCTAAATTTTTGAATTTATGATAAATACTGAAATATAAAAGTAATGTGAATGAATTATGAACATGATGTGAGATTAATGTAACTGAAATGCTTTCATAACGAGCAAAAACCAATGTGGGGATAGTTTTTTATGTTATTGGAAATTAATGAATTTGAATTGCCAATAAATTTGAATTTTCAGATTAATGATGACAACTAAACATGAAAGAAATGTGGATGAATTATGAATATGATGTGAGGTTATTGTAGTTGAGTTACTTTCGTAATGAGTGAAAGCCAATGTTGGGATTGTTTTCAAAGTATTGAAAACCAATGAATTTGAGTTGCTTTCGCAATGAGCAAAAGCCAATGTTAGGATTGTTTTTGAAGTATTCGGAAACCAATGAAATTGAGTTACTTTCACAAAGAGCGAAAGCGAATGTTAGGATTGTCCCAAAGTTTCAGAAATCAATGAATTTGAGTTGTTTTCATAATAAGCAAAAGACAATGTTGGGATTGGTTCTGAAGTAATCGAAAACCAATGAAATTGAGTTGCTTTCACAATGAGTGAAAGCCAATGTTAGGATTGTTCTGAAGTTTCGAAAATAAATAAATTTGAGTTACTTTCATAATGAGCGAAATCCAATGTTGGGATAGTTTCAAAAGTATTCATAAATCAAGGAAATTAAGTTGTTTTTGCAATGAGTGAAAGCTAATGTTAGGATTGTTTCTGAAATATTCAAAAACTAATGAAATTGAGTTGCTTTCGCAATGATTGAAAGCCAATGTTGGGATTGTTTTCGAAGTTTTGGAAACTAATGAATTTTTAACAACATAAATTCACCAAAACAAATGAGACGAATGAAGAAAAATTGAGGTACAGGTCAAGACAACACAAATTGAAAATCTTGAGGATTTAATCAAGGTGGAATTTATAAGTTTGGGAGCCAAATTTGGTAGAAAATGAAATATTTGATAAGATTGGGGACTTAATTAAACTTTGAATTAGTTTAATTAATAAAATCATGAGCTTAATTGAAGATTTGAGAAGATTTGAGACTTAATTAAACTTTGAATTGGTTTAATTAATGAAATTATGAGCTTAATTGAAACAATTGACAAGTCTAGGGTTTTAATTAAACTTTGATTCAGTTTAATTAATGATATCGAGAGTTCAATTGAAGAATTGATAAGTTTAAGGGCTTAATTGACCTTAGAAATAGTTTAGCTAATGAGATCAAAGGCATAATTGAAGACATATTAAATTTCTAAGCTACTTTAGGTCAAAATTACAAGAGATTAAAGTCCAAGGATCATTTTGTAAAAGGCGCCGCAATGCAGGGGTTTAAATACAATTCTACCCAGGGTCCCGATTAAAAAAATGTTAAAACTTGGAGGACCATATTGAAAAACAACCACCCTAGTCCAGAAATAGTGTCGTTTTTCATTTTTGTATTGTCTTCTTCCTCTAAAAACAAAGGAAACTCCCTACAAAAAAAAAAGGAAAAAGCATCGATCAGACCACCCACAGGTGCAATGCAATCTTCACAATTGTCATCGCCACCTTTCTAGACCTTTCCTTTCAAGAACAAGATGCTAGATATCTGTTTTTTTCATTGAAAAATTTTAACAAGTCGCCACGATGTCTAGGTGTGACAAATCTGATATTTGATTATGAATCTAAAGTAAAAAATAAAGTTCATAAGACAAAAATGTTTTGCAAGAGAAATTATAAAGTTGTTATAATTATAGGGTTCATATTGCATCAAAGTATTGTTTCTAAAATGTTCTTGGTCGATGCTCTCTTAAATATTAGACATTTATTAAAGTCGTAGAGACTGATACATATTATATTCTTTTCTTAGAAAGAAGCATTTGTTTTTATAAGCTGAGGTATAAGAGATACCCATAACTAATATGTTGGTGCTTGTCAAAGACATGTACATTAAACTGATCCACATGATAATTCTATATGGAGATATAACATAAACTATATGAAGGTATTTGAGTGACCAAGAGAGGATTCATCACCCTAGGTGAATTAGAGAAAATGTTCCACAAGTTTTCTTAAATAATATTGATTGTTAAATCCTTGTGCAAGACGGAATGAGATTTGAAAAGTGTTTCAAATCTTATTCAAATGATCAATGACTATAATGTTGCAAACAAATATGATTTGACATGGCAAACACACTCCATGCTAAAATATCTAAATCAAAACATTATTGGTGAAGGATTAATTATTACACTAAAAAATCAGTCATTGAAAGGTTAAACCAAACCACTTATGACTTTCCTAATATTTGGAGGATCGTGACACGTTGCTAACAGTACATTTAATCTTCAAATATAAATTAATCAATTATTGAATTGATAATAAATTAAATTGTTTGATTTATTTACTTTTATTTATTTAGAATTGTAATTTATATTTGGACCAATATATTAGAAATCTAATGGGTCATATATATTAGGTACCATTAGTCAAAAATTAAACTGAAATCATTAATCAAGTTTGACTTGATTGAAAATAATTTTAGAAATTAAACACTAGAATGTATTTAATTCAAGAATTATAATTCTAGTCCTGGAATAATCAAGTAGGGACTTGATTGATTAAATTTCTAAAATCATCCTTAAATAATATATGGATATTATTTAAGGGGCAAATAGATATTTTTTTATTTATAGGGTTTCAGGATTTTCTCTAAATATAAAGTTATACCTCTTATTTTTTAGAGGTTGTCCATTAGACAGAAAAAACTACGCAAGTCACCTAATAGAGAGCTAGCACTCTAGGCATAACAATCTCTCTCTTCTAAATAGGAATTTAGGAGATTTCTCACTAGTTGTTGTGTGTATTACCGTTGGAGGCTGGACAATTGAAAAACTTGTGGTTTGGGACAACCCAGCCTTTAAAGAATTATTCAAAGCTGGAGAAGATTAAATCTTCAGGTAATAAATCCCTAAACAACTCAAGATCCGTCTAACGAGATCCTAGAGACTCTTGAATATTTTTTAAAATTTATCATTTTTGCTGCGTGTATAAATTTCAGGAACCCAATAAACCTGAACCGAATAACTAGGTGGTGACTCCTTGATTTCGACACCGCAACACCACGCACCCACGTGCGACAGAATGGCAACTCCATTAGAGATTTTCTGTTTTGGACTAGGCTCTATGTGTTTTATGTGTTTAAATTTTTGCATTCGGTTTATTTCTTTTTTACTTATTCACTCTTTAGCATGTTTTATCCTACTCACGCATGTATGTCGGATATGGATGAATATCTTCATGCATCACAAGTTTATTTGTGATATATTGCTTCAGAATACACACACATGAAAACTTCAATTTAGGTGGAGGAGTAACGACTGACCCTATGACTTTTAGTTAGGGATTAAGTTCATGAAACTATCTGACTCTTTGTTGAGTGCTTGGACTGGTAGTGATTGGTATAGAGACCCCTTTAAGACTAGATAATGTTACCTCAATGTCTCTCGTAAAAGGACATAGAACCTGCCTATAGGATTATGTTCCATAAATAAAAATTGTTGCATTAAGACATGCTTAACCCTAAAAAGCATCTTGAATTGTAGGATTTAGGGCTAATAATATGATCATTAAAGAAATGACTTCTATTGAATACGGGTTGGATTTTGAATCCCTATAGCTATTAGAAGGGGATTGCTTAAACTGGATGATAGTAAATTGTCAATCATCAAAAAAGTGAGTTACATTAGAAACAATTTGAAAAAGCTCATCTCACACATGAAAAGCATCCGCGATGATGAGTTTTTGATGAAATATGAAAGGATGGTGGAAATCACGAAGGTGTCCATGTAGAATTCAGAAATTAAAGCCTTGATGTATTTTTAGAACCCCAAGTATTGGTGCTTCACTTTTGAGAACATAAACATGTGTCATACTTTAGAAGAGTTTACTAACCAAATTCTCTCGAAATCTATATAAAATCTACTTTCATGAAAGGTGCGACAAAGTGCTAACTGAATTGACTAAATTGATCAAAGTTTTAGATCTCCATAAGATATTAGAGAAAAGTGTTACTGACCTAAAGTGGAAGATAATCAAAGAGGTATTCAAAAAGAGAAAGAATGACTCTAGATTTGCTAAAGAGAAGGGCATGATATTTGCTTTAAGGATCTCCGGATTGGTGTTATTTCCAAACCTCACCATTATAAAAGGGTTAGCTAGGGATCAATGAGATGTTGTAAACAGTTGTTGTACATATAGGTGATTAGCCATCTAAGAACCAATAAGCCGGTATTTAACAACATCTGGTGGTTTAGTCAAAGACCATTAAAGATAGTTAAAGAAGAAGAGTAAAAGGATTTGAGTGAGGAAAACTAGAAAGTAAAATTGTAAGGAATCATGCAAGGAGAAATGAAATGGGAAGCCCCGTGGATAAGAGCAATAAATTCTTGATGAGTTATGGTCAAAGACAATGGGTGCCTCTGATTAGAGTGACTGAATATATCATCTACGCATCCGCTTTGGTTGTAAGGCAAATTGAAGGCATACAACATATGCCAAGGACGATTGGATTATCCCAATTCTCCAAATTATTCAATGACCAATCTATTTTGGAAGTTGTGTAAAACATCAAACAACATTGAAAGCTTTTGGTATTTGTCAAGATGGAATTAAATGGTTTGAGAGATCCAAATACTAGTGAAAAGTATTTAAGGTGGAGAAATCTATCACTAGTCACCATCCCCATAACTCTTGGATTTGAAGTTGAGACTTCATAGGTTGCTGAACCAACTAAAAGGAAGAGGATTATCAATGAGGAAGAGTTTAGAGAACAATTGGAAAAGCTCTTTATGAAGCTGGGCACTAGTAAAGCCCTCAAGATATCCCTCGAGTAGCAGCATCTCATTGAAGAGAAATTGAGAAAGTTTGTAGAGTAATAACTAAAGGAAATGGACAAGAAGATCATGTTCTTGGAGAAGCAATTGAAAGAAGAAAAAGCGACTAAAAACCGAGCTAAGGAAAAGCGATAAGAATTAGGAATGCATTGGATACAAACTAGTATTGAGCTAGAGGCTTTGAAAACTGATTTCAATGATTACCAATAAAGGGCTTACATGTCTTCAAGGACCCATGCTGAGTTAGAAAGCTGGATTGAGCAATATGAAAGGCTACACTAGAAGCATGTAATACTGGAAAGTGAGCTGGTTGAAGCAAAAGCCAAAGGAAAAGTTATCGGGGTCTTCAAAACTAATTTGGATAATATGAGAGATAAGATAAACCTACTAGAGAAGAAGCTTGACAAAGTAAAGGCCAAGGAAAAATGTTTGGAAGAAAAGAATGGACTACTTAAGTGTCACAACCAAATGATTAACACTAACAATAATCAACTGAATCAGAACAACATGTTCCTCTTGGAGAAGATGAGAAACATAGATAAACATATTAATTAAGCCTTTATTTATGCCCAAATAATTCGCCATAATGTCCAGCAAGTTGGAAAGGATGTCCACCGATATCAATAAAGCATGGTTGAGACTAATGTTTTTCTTAGGAATATGGATAATAAAGGCTTTGCCTTTCTTCTTGTAAACGATAATAATAAGTAGACTAGTTTTCAAATGCAAAACTTTTCATCAAGTATTAATGAAAAGAGCTTAAACCCAACCTTTTGAGTAATATCTCTTTGTGATTAGTGTATTTTTTATTAAGCATTGGCTCATATTAAATTTTCTCAACAACTACAAATAGGTCGAAACTCTACCCGTTTATAAAGGAATAGTGGCTATATATCAACCTGAGGTATAGCTAATCCATATCCAATATACATCATCATGCATAATCATACATCTATATGCATTTACATTTATGAATTATGGAATGTGCATGGCAGGTATTCGAAATATAGGTCCCCTTGCTAGAATCTACAATATTAGGCTTTGCAAAAGGATGGAAAATGAAGAAGGGGCTCACCTTAAGGCCCACTAACAAAAGGAAATGAAAGACGTTAAGAACAATATGGTTCAGATGGCTAGCTTACTTGAGCACCTCTTGCAAGCATAGTTTGGGGGAGGGACATCTAGTTAGCAGCCAACCATGTTACCGCCACCAATAACTCATGTTCTCATTGACTCACAAAACTTATGAGAAAATCGCGTTACTAGACCACAAGGAACAACGAGCGTTCTAATGACTTGCTTGATTACACTTGCTCAAGTACCGGCCATAATATATCTAACAATGGAGGGTTCCCACAGGGTTGAATCCTCTGAACATCTTTAACAAAATAAAAAGACCACCTAGAAGGAAAGATTGAGGGTTGTTGAGGGATTTATTGGTGCCCGATGTAGTGGTGCCCAAGAAGTTTAGGGTGCTAGAATTTGACAAGTATACGAGACTGCAATGCCCTAATACGCATTTGAGGTCTTACTGCAATAAAATGGTAGAAGTCATACGTGATGAAAAGTTACTCATCCATTTCTTCCTAGATATCTTGATTGGTTCTGCGTTAAACTGGTACATGACCTTGGATAACACAAGAGTAAAAAAAATAGAGTGATCTTGTTGATGCTTTCTTGAAACAATACAAGTTCAATATTGACATCGCTCTAGACCAGACGAGCTTGATGGTGATGGATAGGAGAAACAAGGAAACCGTAAGGGAGTATACCCATAGGTGGAAGAACAAGGCAATGCATGTACAACCACCTTTATTGGAGAAAGAGATGGTGAATCTATTCGCCAATAATTTCAAGTCCCCATATTATGAGCATCTGATGGGTTGCTCCGTCCAATATTTTTATGATGTTGTTGTTATTGTTGAAAGAATAGAACAAAGGATAAGAGCTGATATAATATCAGAACCTACTAAGAAAAGGGGTTTACTGGGAAGAAAAATGATATTGAAGTAAGCAATATGGAAAGAGGGTATAAAGGTAATAAGAATTACCAAAGCCAAAGCTACCATACTCTGTCTTCTCAAATATCCAATATTAACTTTGTTAACCCTCTTCCAATAAACTAGCTCACCAACCCGCTAGAAAACCAAGCCGAAAATAATTTAAGAATAACCTACTAAAGAAGCCAAGAATAACTCCTACCCCTACTTATGCCCCTAGAAGAAATTAATTAATTAATTACCCTAACTTAAAACACAACACACAAGATAATATAAAGCAAGTAAGGGGTTGATCCCACGAGAAAGGTCTAATTCAGATTTTTATGCTATATGATATGCAATTTGGAGGGGGAGTTTGGAGTTATCTAGGCTAAAGCAAAAGTAAACAGAAAACTACCAAGCAAAATTAAATAAAATCAGAAAATTATCAAGAGAACAAACCTTGGTTTCAAGTAAACATCCACCTACGGAAATCAAAACTGATCACTGAAATGATACATTAATTTTATATTCTGAATATTTAACCTTTCTTAACATTAATTAATTAACGAATCCACCGTATAACTAACTCTAACCATCAAATAACCACAGTGTCCGCACTAGTAATTTAATTGAATGGCATCATTAAAAACTAGATAAATTACTTAATCTTAAGAATATGACTTTCTGGAGTTCATGTTTGATTTGTTTGAATGTTCTTACTAAGGTTAATAACGTAGATCCACCACAATTAGTAATCTTAGTTGCTTCACAAGTTCATATACCACAACTCCAGTTTTGATATCAAACTTAGCAAAAGATTGTCTACAATAATAACTTAGAGTCCATTCTAGCAATTAAAATAAACAATCATAGGAAAAATAAGCATAGGAGAACAAACATATTCATCATATAAACTAAAAAGAAAAGGTAAAATAAATTTCACGGTTCTTGAAATTCGAAGGTTTCCATGTCCTTGCAACCAAGAAAAAGAGTTTAGCCTTGCATGTCTATTGAACAATTAATCAAAAAGAACGAAGAAAACATGATTTCGGGTTTTTCAAAGGAAATGGCTATTTTTTTCTCTCTTGGTTGGTCGTCCTCTCTTTTCCTTTCTCTTTTTCTTTTTATGTCTTAGGAAACCCTAATCCTTTTTCTACAAAATAGTTCTTTCCTAAGTAGACAATTTACATTTAAGCATTTCAACAACTATTTTCCTAAAAAAAGAGAAATAGTCTTGCATAAAATCTTCAAGCTTCGACTTTAGAGTTAGAAAGCTAAATTGTCAAATTAAAGACTTGGATGACGGTTTGAATGCTTTGAGAAGTAATTTGGACTTGTTTCTTCACAAAACCTGTCTGCTGGCAGAATTCATATGTCATCTTAGAAAACTCATATATCTCTCATATGAGCTCCTTTTCTGCTGATATTTGGTAGGCTGATAGGTCTTTGAGTCAGAAATCCAACAAAATTGAGTTTGTATCAAATGGACTTATGTAGCTCAATATATTAAAGTTGGAATGGCTAAAGGTCAACCTTAGCAGAATGCAAGATTTGACTTTGAAGGATGCGATCTCCATGCTCTTTCTCTTTTTATTTTTCTTGCCATATATGTAAAGAAAGAAATGGATGTTAGCTTGCTAACGCCACTGAAATCACTTCATTTCGACTTCTAGAGCTCAAGCTCTACACAAAACATCGATTGGAGGTCAAATATGTCAATTATCTCCAATTTATTTCGTTTTGAATCTTTCATCCAAAAGTACCTTCAAAACATAAAACAAAGAATATCAAGGAATTTTACGTATAAAATATAGGCAAAACACTAGGTAAATATTGATAAAACTATCAAATAATATGGTTGCATAAGAAGTATATTATGAATGGAACATTGGTGATGATTTAGAACGAAGAGACATTAGCAATGGTGTAAAATAGGCCTATTCATGGTTCGATTCGATTCGATTTGAACCACAAAAACCAATCGAACCGAGTAACTCAAATTTTTGAAAATTCAAACTGAACCGAACCAAATTCTGATTCGGTTAAATTCAATTTTTTTACTTTAAAACCGAGAAACCTAATCATCAAATTAATGGGATTTTTTGAATTTTTTTAGGTAAAGCACCGTTATCTTTAGCTGCGAGGCCATCCTTTTCAACTGGGATTTCCTTAGCATTTAGTGGCTTGGATTTGGTTTCCATGCTTGCCTTGCCCAAAAGGCTCTTCAAGGAGTATGTTGTGGGCTCCTCAAAGAAAGGTGTTATTCCTGGGTGCTCCAGTTTGTGACCTTGGCAATAATCTCTTCATTCTTCTTTCTCCCATGTGACTCATTCAAAACATTAGTAATGGAAGGAAACCAACCAGCTTGTACAAAAGCAACTTTTGGCTGTTGTGGGTTTTGTTTTGTCTGGCTTTTTGTTTAGAAGTGAAGAGAGAAGCCAGGAAGAAGTAAAGAGAGAAGCCAAGAAGATAAAGATGTAGGTTTTTGTTCGGCTAGAGAAGAGACAGATGCAGAGGGTAGAGTGGATGGAAATTGAAAGGGAAAGGAAGAGGGTGAAAAATAGTCTCTGGTCTGGGCAGCAGCTTTTCGTGTTATGTTATTAAGGCTAGGTTAACTGTAGACTGTAGTATTTATAGCTCTTTTATTTTATAGTTGGTTTGGTTCACTGGTTTCCGTTTTAGAACCGAAACCAAACCGAACCGGCAAGATTTTATGGTTTTAAAAATCAGTTTAATCAGTTTTCCATCTCGGTTCGATTTTCTCGGTTAATTTTTCATCAGTTTTTTTGGTTTTCTCGGTTAATTAGTTTTTTTAAACACCCCTAGTGTAAAATATAGTAGTTCCCTATATAGAAATAATAGAAGGGAGCAAAGATGGAAATCTTCATACTTTTGAAATTGTTAATACATAATAGGTGTTAGAAAACACCGTATTGAGAAAATCAGTAATTTCTAAAGCCATAAGAATGGCTTTCTAGTATGATCTTATCTCTAGGAATCCTAGGAGGATAAGTCCGATAAAGTTAAAGATTGCAAATCAGAGATTTGAGCTCATTTTTAAGCCTGGAAAGAAAGACTATAAAAGAGTTATTGATATCAAACAAGAAAAAAGATTGGCCAAACTAAAAGGAAATGAATCAAAAGAAGAAGAGATTGACATCCCTCTGATCCTTGTATCATTCCTAAAGAATGCTTATGTAAAGCACTCTGAATATATGATGGATGTTCCTATCCAAGGCTTGACTGTTATAGGGATCAACACATTAGAACAAGATCGTAAAGTCAAGAGCTACAGTGAGAAAAGAAAGGTTGTTGAAGGAGAAGAGTTGCTATCACAACTAACTGTTCACACCATGGAAAGGAATGTTAGTAAAGACCTTGTACAAAAGCTAGCAAGTGGCAAAATGTTCTAAAATTAGGTGATCCAAGAGGCTCTTATAGTCTTCAAACAATAAATGACAATGTTGTTCTAGTGTGCTCTTTGAGCTTTCTGTGTTTGCCTATGTGTTTGTCTTTGCTTTCATACCAAGTTGGCAATCTTGGCTCAAGATATCAACATATGGTTTTCACTATATTGAGCCTTTATTTTTTTATCAATGATGTAATAGCCCGGCCCAATATGCTATATATTGTCCATTTTGGGCCTTACCGCCCTCACAGTTTTGTTCCTGGTGACGCGAGCCCATTTCTGAGCCTGACGCCCCAAAACGCATACAACATGTTAGCAACCAGCACTACTAATAAGGCCAACTACCAAACCCTCACCCGCTGATTTGAGATATTACAAATGAGATCATGCATTTTTGTAAATTTTTCCATCTCTTTATCTTTGCAAAATACACACTTACATTGAAACACCTTCCACTTTCAAGAAATCTGAAAAACGCATCGTCCATAAAATCACGAGCACATTACACTGAGAATGAATTGCCAAATTTTGATGAATACATAATTGCAATGGAAGCAAATGAATGGGAAGAGGATGATGTAAAAGAATTTGCTAAGCTAGTAAAACAATCAGAGCGAGCATGGAAACCAATCAGAGAAGAATTAAAGGCAATTAATGTTGGTACAGGGCAGGATGAAAGAGAATTTAAAATAGGGACTCTAATGTGTTTGCTTAGTCCTGTGCAGATACGCCCGGTTTAGATACTAACATTGTAGTGCATAAGATGCCATTAAATGAAGTATACCTGTGAAGCAGAAACTATGAAGAACTCGTCCAGATATGATACTCAAGGTGAAAGCCGAGATAGAAAGGCAATAAGATGCTGGTTTTTTTAGGTAGTTAGGTTACCACAATGGGTATCAAACATAGTAGAGATTCCCAAGTAAGAAACCAAAATCAGAGTATATGTAAACTACATGTATTTAAATAAAGTATGCCCAAAAGACAACTTTCCTTTGCCACACATCGATGTTCTAATTGATAATGCAGCTCAACGTACTCTTTAATGGATGGTTTCTCTAGGTACAACCAGATCAAAATGGTCAACAAAGATATAGAGAATACAACCTTATTTACCTCGTGGGGAACCTTTTGCTACAAGATTATGCCATTTGGACTGAAAAACATTTGGGCCACTTATCAAAGGGCAATAGTAACTATATTCCATGAAATGATGCATAAAGAAATTAAAGTATATATAGATGACATGATTGCTAAATCCGAAAAGGAAGGAACCATTGTCAGAATCTGAGAAAGTTGTTTGAAAGGCTGAGAAAGTATAAGTTGAAGTTAAACCCTATAAAATGCTCCTTCGAGGTAATATCCGGAAAGCAGCTAGGATTTATGGTGAGTAGCGAAGGTATTAAAGTCAATCCTGATAAAGTAAAAGCAATCGAGGCCATGCTGGCTCCTAAAAGCAATTATGGTGAGCCATCATCTTGAAAAATAAAAAATAATAACAGAGTTCCTGAGATTTCAAGAAAATAAAAACTTTCAATTCAATTTTTTTTATTCATTAAAGTCAGGGTCAAAAATATCCACTTAGATTGATATCATCCAAAGAAAAAATTAGGAATATCATCTTGATATTCATTGATATTAGAGATAGACATATTTGTATTCATCAATGTTAAAATTAGAATTATTTTTAGAATTTACTAACACTAGAATTAAAAATTTTAGCACTAGAATTGAAAATAAATTTGAATCTCAATATCCACCAATTCCCTCTCAACACAGGAGGACTAGTTTTCAATGATACGCGATTTTGCATAGCCACAAGTTAATTAGTTGCGCTCCGTGACGGTTACTGTGATGATGTTATAAAATATCTTTAAGTAGTTTTTAAAAAGAAAAAGTGTCAGATAATATGAGTAATTATTTTAAATCAAGATAGTTGGTAGCTAGTATTTAATGTCTAGTAAATAAATAAAGATGGATGATAGTAAAACCTGGGAAAAAAAATCATAGATTTAGGGATTTAAATATTTAAATAAATATTTTTATAAAGAGAATATATTAATATTTTAAAGAGATATCAGTGTGCATGCGATAACATCAAGTCCTTGGGCCATCTCTAGTACATGTTGGTTCTTCCACTTTGAAAGATCATGTGGTCTTCCTTGTTGATTCTTTATAGAAGGGAAAAGAAAGATATCATCAAGTCAAGAAATCCTGATGTACAAGACAAGGGCAATATGTAAAATTAATAAAAGAGTTGTATTTACTCCTTTATTGAATTCTATTGTAATGACTTCAGTTCCAAACATGCGATAAGAAGTTACTTTGAATTAGCCTGGGCTGGGCATGATTCACTCGAGACATTTGGAAACACGCTTGCGGAGAATCAAAACCATCCTCTACGACCAGCCTCAGCACCATAACATGTTACAAAGACTTCTGGGGAAAATATTTATACAGAATAAACAGGAAAAGAATGATTAGCGACGACATCATTCCAGAAATACTGGAAACTCAAAACTTTGCACCACGGCAGTCATTCTTTCATGAATAGAAACACCAGTACCAAAGCGTTATGTGCAAGAACACAGCTAAATTTTTTAACTATGTGTAAACATCATTTGCTAAACCAGACTGCACATCTGGTCTCCCCATTTACTGGAAAAAATGATGGGGAACCCCAATTTCTCTCTAGATATTCAATATACAAGACCAGATCATGTTTCGCAAGAATGACATCAATGGCCTCCTTTAAAGGATCTAACAGCCTCCCTTTTATTTGAGGCAATCTCGCATCCAACCTCCTATGTTCTCTTGTGTGCGCGCTATGGCGAGTAAGGGCCAGTATATATAGCTTAAAAGAAAATCGATCAAATAAGTGGGCAGGGTGTTGAGAAATTGGCAAAAAAGAGAAAAATCAATTAATCAATTATCATAGTGAAAGACATTGTGTCCTGTCAGGAAGATTCCTAGGCATGGGTAGTGCAGTGACATATCTCTGAAGGCATTTCTGGGCATTTCCAGATGCATCTGAGGATGATGAGCTCTCGGCTCCATCACCTTGACCCCGTCCATGGAATTTTGCAAAACGATTGATAACAGAAAACCTCTCTAGATCTTGGCATTCCAATCTCAAGTCTGAAACTGATGCTCTTTTGTCCAATCTGCATCCCGAGAGGGCAAATAATAAATGATAGTATATCTTTGTACCAAGTGTGTTTTATCATTAGGAATTTCAGCTAAGGAGATGCCAAAGAAGAAGAAAAGAGACATGCAGGTGAAACAAACTGCAATCATGGCCGCACAAAACCCAACATTAAGCAATCTAAATCTACATCTGCATGGTCAGGTTCAAGCATGCTAGATTGTTCTCATTGTACCGATCAATATGCCCCTCTCTGAAACATGTTTTGAGACGCAACATTCTGGACTGATTAAACAAAACCTCTTTCAATTTGTTTGGAATTACACATGATTCCTATGTCATTCCTCTCAATACAAAGTCAAAGCATCTTTCCTCTAGAGAGAGAAAAGAAAAGAAAAATAGGACTCTTAACAATTCATAAGACATCAATAATGTTTGAATCAGATAAGTAGATAGAGGAAGGATATGCTAACATGTCAGACACCAATATTAAAAAGCAGAACAGAATTTTAAAGCAGAAAAAATGAGATTAAGAAGTTAGCAAGCAATTAAATATCACCACTAAAGTCACCAAAGTTTACCTCAACAAATCACTCTCCAGCTTCCTTGTTCTACTGATAAGGTCTTCCATGACTTTTGATAAGTATTGATCAACACTCTTGTCAGGTGATTTTATCTTTTCAGGCAGGCTTAGGAGAAAGAAAATTTTCTTTAATCATACAGATCAAAGAATTATTTAACACTAAAAACTATAAATCTTACTACCAGTAAAAAGCATACTGAGAAAACAAAAGGGCCAGTATTTAACACAGAAATGATTCTTACAGGTCTCTGCTGTTGGAAGGTGCAGGAGTATCACTTCCAGTACAAGAGAGTTTGCTGCATGCATCTCCTAGTGTTGATCTGGCTACAAAGTAAGCAGCATTCTCATAATGCAAAGTAGCATCTGCAGAGAAAACTGATGCCAGGGCAGGGCGAAGGAGTATCTGCATAAGCTGTGTAGTCAATATAAGCCTCCTCTTTGATCGAAGGACTGGCAGTCTATCATCTACCATTTCAACTTCATCTTCCACCTGTTATCAGAAATGAGGCCGTTTGAACATGAGGTAACTTTAAGAAAACCTAAGAGGAAGAAAAATAAAGGATGAATATAGCTTGTAAAGCTGTATAGCTATAAGCAAACCTTTTCTGTCAATCTATTTGTTGCCTGTGCCCAGTCAACTTCAACCGCACTATAAACAGAAAAATCCACATGTTATAGTCACCATCTTTTCATTAGAATACAAAATGAATCAAACAATTATCCAGTAAATAATATCAGAGGAACAGAGCAATGAACTTTTGCAGCAAAATAAGATCACTAAAATGATGCATCAGTATCATCAACAAAGATAAATATGGCACTCAATCAATGCATTGTTATGCCAACCACCTGACATTCTGAAGCCTTTGAGGACCATGCATCACTTCCTTATGCCATGGTACAGGTTCGGACACGGCAATTTTACGTTTCTTTGGTCTCATAACCACCAGGCTCACATCACCAGAATCAGGCTGCAAAGACTGAGGGGAAGAAAATTTCTCACTAGCTATTGATGAGCAGGTTGAACCCTTTTGGACTATACCAAACTGGCTGGCAGCAGCAGCGGCATTTCCTTGCTCAATTGAACTATGAGCATGCGATCTATCATCAGGTCTTCCAGCAGTGAAAGGCATTTCTGAAGTATTCATGGAGATAGTTCTTTGTGCATCATGCATTTGTAATATCTGTCCATTTTTAAAGGTTCCATACTGATCAAACCAGGATGGAGCCATCTGGGGACTAATCTGGGAATGTTCACCTCTGACAGAAACTGCACCATTGCTACTAGCAAAACTCTGAGAATCATGTCGACCAAATGCAAGCATTTCCTTTGAAGGTGCATTTGAGTCCTGAACATCAGCTGTTTTTGCTGAAAAGCTAAGCATCTTGGAATCTCCAGGGGGAATTGGAGTGCAGTCTGCCGGTGCATCTCTGACCATATTGTTGTGTCCATAAAACTGCTGACCTCCCTGAGTAGTTACCAGTTGAGGATCCACGGGAGCATCAGGACTTTTAAATCTCTTCAAACTCCTATTACCATTATCCACCTCCTCATTTTCCATGCCCTGCATTTGATGCAGTAGGGGGTAATTTTGATGCAAAGTATTATTGGGTTTTAAAGATCGTCCAAAAGCTTCGATTTGTTTCCGAGTACTGGCTAGGTTTGAAAGAGATGTTTCAGTAAGATGATTCAAAACAGAGCCTTTCTCATGTGAAGCGCTCATTGTATTCTGGGCCCGATCATTTTCAAGTGAAACTTGCTGCAAGTGGTCTCCTTTTGATGGTTGCTCTTTCCCAAGAAAACCATGTGAATTCATCAAACGGGAACCAGATTCAGCTTGATTGCTCCCTCCAACTTGCATTATTTGATTGTCTGGCTTCTGTGGTAGAGTCAAAGTTGCGCCTGAACAGTTATGTGATAGAAGATTGGATTTAAACATACTGTATGAAGTCTGAAATGGCTGAGAACCAAATGGATGTAGCTGAGATGGAACACTGGTCCTCATAGCAGGTGACATTTTTGAAGAAACAGCATCTTGTGATAAAGCATTGCGCTGGGGAGCTGGTGCAACTTCCAGCACAGAGAATTGTTGAGCAGAATCTCTTGCATGGTCAGGAGAAGAGGCATTATCACTATGTGAAGCATGCCTGGATGAGTCAGACACCGATGGTAATGCAGATTGATTAGTTTGATCTCTCTCAGAAGACTCATCTGTCTGTTTTTGTTGAGAAGAAAATTGATCAAAAGATTCATTAACACATTTACTGGTTGTTGTGTGTCCACCTGTATCAGTCTTGTGCTGATTGGAAAGATGATTTCTTGAATAAGGGAAACCAGGGGGAAAGGCAGCAGCAAAATTTCTTTGGGCACTATTGCCAGAATGCATTGAGGTGCTGCAAATAGCATTCCACAATTGTCCATGAGATGTTTCATGTGGAATTAAAAACTGAACAGAGGAAGTAGGAGCCAACCTTGTAGAAATAATTGCATTCGTGGGGCTCTGAGAAGGATGGGCATGCTCTGGAATGAGCCCCCTTTGGGATGGAGGAGCCAGTTGTAAACCAAAAGCTTGAGAAGCAGGAGACTGATCCCTCTGAACATGAAAAGATGCATCAGAAGTTTCAGCTTCAGGCATCTTAGAATTGAAGTGCATTTCATTTCCCTGGTCACTTAATTGGTCCACCTTGTGAAGGAGCTCCAGCATATTTCGATTGCTACAAATTTGAAAACATAAACCATATAACAGCCATACCAATGATAAAAAAAAGTGAGTCACTGACACATTTGATTGCTAGCATGTAAAGGACAATACAATTGAATAGTGGATTAATACGAATGCTAAAAATGATCAATGAGTTTTCCACCATCAAGATAAACAACAGCAGACAGTCAACAATATCTTCATCAAAATTCAAAATAGCAATAAAGGATAATATCCAAAACATTCAACTACCTTGTCATGGTTTTACTTGGTGCACGAACAGATCTGTCAAAGGGAGTTGACAAGCCAGGTGCCGAACCTGGAGGAATACTTTTTGCAGGTATCTCATCTAAGCCTTTTGTTTCTCCTTGAAAGCCAGACAAATGACCCTGTAAATGAGTATTAAAAGAGAAACCATTAAAAGATATTCTAACACCTGTTTCAATTCCATGGAGAAGTCACACTTAGCATGACCCAGAAAAATTGCTAAAAGTATAGGGGGGGGGGGTGTCTGGAATGGAGCTCAAGAAGCAATCTCTAAATTACCTTCTCAATTTCAACAGAATCTCTAGCTGCATGACTAGGAAAGTTTGGATAACTACCATACCCTTGGTCAAGACCCTTTAGCCCTTGACAAACCTGCTGAGGAATAGACTGTGAATTTGCCTCGAGATTTGTTCCATAAGAAGGTTCCATGTCAGCATCCAGATCCCCCATAGGATGATACTGAAATTTGCGTGATCCAGATGGCTTTCGACCTATAGGACTGGATGACTTTTGCTTTCCTCTGGACAAAGAACAAGAATCGTTTGCACCCAACCATGTGTTTTCCCTTGCGCCAAAAGCAGAAGCATGGTGGGTTATATTGGGGAAGCTATCAGTTGTGTTATCTTTTGTATTTGAGCGCTGCGCTTCCTGAGTTTCAACTGCCCTGTTTGCCAAACTACTATTTCTCAATGACTCAAAAGAATGATCATTCTTGACCATATGGGGTTGGCACTTTCCTACAACCTCATTTCCTTTATGGTTCACTGAAAAACCAGCATGTTTCCAGATATCAATATTATTACTTTTAGAAAGCTGTTTGCTGCTTTCCATGTTGGCCCTCTCAGTGCTTGAATCTGGCAATGCAGCAACATTATTCCTGTTAGTATCTTCTTGGTTGACCAGTGGGCTTGTCATGGAAGATTTTGCATGTTCCAATTCAGCAGTAGAATTGGAAACAGAAGTAGTCTTCCATATATCAGCACCATGACCCATCACCTCAAACATGGGACTCTTTTTATCAGCATTCTGAGAATCTTGGAATGATTTTTCATTTTCCTGATATTTCGAAGCAGCAGTTGTGATGGGAGACGCAGAATCCATAAAGTTCAAGCCACTTCGACTAGTTAATGGTTGGCCACTGGAGCTATATGATGGCATGCTCTGTTGATTTGCCCAAGAGCCTGGAATGCTCTTTGCATTTGATGCTGCATCTGAAGAATGGGTAGCTTTTCCATAAAAATGACTGCCTTCGGCAGCTGCTTTTTGTAGGAGTCTCCTATCTGGCCACTTGGTTTCGTCCCCCGGAAACTGCTGAGTATGCCTAAGAGAAGCAGTCCGCAACCTCTCACTCTGTTCATGTGAAGTATTGACTCCAGATTGGTGAACCCCTCGGATATTATTATAACTCGTACCTGTATTGGTTTCATGAGACACAGGGAAGGGTCGAGTCTTCAAGCTAGAGGCAGATGGCAAGCTATTATCAGCCCAATTTGACTTCTGTTTACTAATATCATTTGCAGTGGGAGTGTGCTGATTCACAGCTGGAGGTTCGCTCTTTCGGTAAGTCACGCCACTCCACTCTTCTTGTAGCCGTGTATCACTGCTAGAAGTTTCTGCTACAGCAGATTGCATAAGAGCACTCCAACTCCCACTTTGCACAGAGGGCAATGTACTGAAAAAGTCTGTGCCATCCAACATATTGTAACCTCCAGAACCCATGTTGGTGGTCCTGCCAAATGCGTCCCATAAATTATCATCGGACCCAAACAAAATCTTTGCCTCGGCTGGATCTAGGGTGGCCACATTCTGGGAAGGAGCAACCTGTATCATGGTTTCCTCTTCTGATGCCAGGTCTTGCCTCATGCAAATTTCTTGCACTGGCTCATTGTTTTGCTGGGGATTCACTTGATGCAAGTTTTCCAACTTAAATCCACTATTTATACCATGACCATCAGACGATGCAATCATTTTCCCCTGATATCCCCGTCTAGAAATCAATGCTCCATCCCGCACACTAACCTGCTCTGGAAATGCATACTGATTGTTTGTTAAGGAGTTACTGCTGTCTGATACCTGCTGCATTAAGGGCTTATCCATTTGGACAGGAGAATACTGACTTGGAGTGAGACTCATTGCAGAGATAGGGACACCATAAAGAGATTGATCAACCTGCTGCGGAACCATACCCACTATGTGTGGCAGTGCCTGGCCCTGCTCAGGGGAAACCATATGTCCTCTAACAGATCCTTGCATAACTGGAGGCACACCTTGCTGTGGCCAGTTTGTGCTAGCTGCCATGAGCTCAGGCTGCAATGAAAAATTTGATGTTTCATGAATAGGAATGCCGTTGATCAAAGGCTGTGAGTTGCCAGCTGCCTGTTTTGCAAAAGCAGAAGCTTGATTGACTGAATTCAGTTTCCTTGCATCTTCTTGCTTCTGAAGTTCTTGCTGCCACTGCATTTCTTGTATTTTCTTAAGCATAAATTGATGCTGTAGCAGCTGCATGTCACTAATCCCTGGCTGCTGTCTAGGAAAAGATTGCAGCATGCCAGGATGCTGACTGCTAATTTGCTGCTGACCTCCAAAGAAATCATAATTAACTGGAGATTCATTAAAATCCATTCTGGCTGAATTCTTTTTGAGAAATTCAGGACCATCTGCCAGCTGTGAATCAAGCATTGAAAAGCCTTTTGATGTCATACTACGTCGATCAGATTCTGTATCCACTCCCAAAAAGTTTTCTTCATTCTGGTTTGTCTGGAGAACTTGATGGCCATGCATATAGCCATTCAAAGGTGGCTGTTGGCTTTGACTCTGGCTTCTGGCAAACTCAGGTCTGGGATTTGAATGTGAAAAGTACATGCCAAGCTGCACACTTGATGATTCACCTCCTCTCTCAGTATCAGCTAATTTCAAAAGAAAATGAGTGATAAATGACATAAAAGCCTACAAACTTTACCGCACACAATAACTTCAAACCATAATATCCATAATTCAGGGTGTTATTGATGGGGGGGAAACCAAGTCTGCTTTATTACAATTTAACTCTACTGAAAACAATACAGGCCAATGAAAACTAACAAAATAAGATATGCATAATTAATACCTGGTTGATGTACATTGTCATTTTTTAAGTTAGAAATAAGAGGTGTGCCAATCTGCCTCTGACTTCCAGCCCAGGGATTATTATTTGGGCCAGACCAAGTCCCGTCAACAGTCTGTGATTGGTGCTGGCCCTGGGACCAGTTATCCTGCCCAAGGAAATTGTGGATCCTATCTCCAACTTCGTTGCCAGGCATAGATAACCCACCTCACAGATATTCAGCAGCTTAAATTGTCAGAAGAAACTCACTACCTAAAAGGAGATCAAGTTTAAATCTTTATATTCAGACAATTTAATTGAACAGAACTTTACTACATGAAGAACTTCATAAGTACAAGCACGCTCAAACCTCTTCTCTGTTCATTGGGTGTCACTCAAATCTCATTCTGCATACAAACAAGATCTAGGGCATCACAATGAAGTAATGGAAAGATGTGTAGATAAAATTGCGTGTATGTATGTGAGCATAACTCTATACAGTTGACCAAAAGACTTAATCAGAAAAAGGAGTTGATGACCTAGTAACATTGATGGTGAATAGCTGTACCGTATACATAAAGTCAGCCCTCAATTACAGTGTTACCTCATAATCACCTTCTACAAATATATTATATAAACAATGATCTTTTGACACACACACATATTTAACAATCTCTTGCAGTTAATTGTTGATCATCTACCCAAGAGTAATCAAAAGAAAAGTTAATAATATTTTCTATTAAGTTCAACAATATTGCCAACAGCCATAAATCCAAACAACCACCATCATTACTGGAATTTCAAATCTTTTAGCCTACTTTCGGTTTGCATGCAGGGGCACAACACATATACCTAGAAAAAGTTTCCAGTCACTTTATTATTTCTCAAAAACTGTATGACTTCAATATTTCCCTAATAAGGAACGTCCCAGACATTGTCAACTAATCTAACTTCGAAAAGTTACAGCTAGCTTAAGTTGAAGCTCTATAAATTGTTTAGGCAATAGGAAACCTGCAGAAGATATCCTTCAGCAGCAAGAAGCTGAAATTCAGATTCCAAGAACTTAAAAGACAAGCCTCTTCTATCTATTGGTTCATACTAGGAGATGCTGAAAATCAAATTGAAGATGAGATTAATAGGTGACCTCTTCTTTTCATTGAATTACAAATGGCAGACCAGCTATAAGGAAAAATACCTCTTCAACCGAAAGCCCTAGAAAGTAGAAATCTCCTAAACTCTGCTGCCGAGTAAAATTCATTGACATGGATGTCCTACCCCCTCGGAATGCAATTGTGTAGGCGATGGGGCAAGGTGTAGTAGAAAGATTTCTGCTATATGCCTTGACATCAAGCATTCAATTGTTGAAGAGGGAGCTGAATCAAAGAGTTCTTTGAAGTCAGATTTGGGGATTTTCTTTTTTTTAACCTTGAACTGGAAAAACTTATGGGGGGTTGCTGTCCTCCCAAATGTCCTGACCTTCTCATAAATTGACACATTTAAGCTGCCAATCAATAGTTAACATGGAGAAAACACTTGATTGGAGGGATCATAGCGCAGAGCAGCATGATATTAAATTACTTGCAGAAAACAGTTGGACATATTCAATTTAAGAAGCTAAATTTACATGTAACCAATACTTTCGCAATGGCTTTAACGTTTATTTATTCACAGTTAGAAATTAAGAATGACAACAGAAGATACACAAAATCCGGATCATAACAAGTCGAATGAGATTGAAAATCCTTCTCAAACTCACTCGAAGACAAATGCTTACCAAACATTCAAAGCCCAGTAACTAAACAAATAACCAGCAGAAACGAAACACAGAACCTTTCCCTCTCGTTCTATCAACAACTAAACAAAGCCTGAAGCCCCAAATTTAACTAAAATATCACATTTATAGCCAAATTATAAAGATCGATACCAAAACGTAAAACCTTTAAGCTTAAATAATCTCCTTTTACCATAAATCAAAGAAAAAAGTGGCAATACAGCTGCCCATCCATAAAGGACCAAAACTAAACTTAGACACGGACTCTGAATTTAACATGGAGAAAATTAGGGTTTCTAGAGAGAATTAGGACTCACAGTTTCACGCTGACGCCTCAATTCGAGCTCCAAATCGATCCTCTAAAGGCTTGAAAATTTCATAGTACGTATTCATCTAGGGTTTCGAATCGGGAGAGAGAGGGGGGGTGTAGAAATGAAAGCTCAGAGAAAGGGAGAGAGAGATAAAGTGATCATAATGGAGAGCGAAATTTTCAACGAACTGAGGAACAATAACTGAGGTTCGGGTCCGAGCCTAGGTTAGCTTTGGAGTCCGAAGCTGAGGGCTCAGTAAAAGGAAAGCGTTTTTTGGGAGAGGGGAGAAGAGAGAGCGTGTGGAAGTGGTTGGGAGTAGAGGGGGGAAATTAGGTGGTCCTCCAATTAATATCTGCCATGTGGCAAACAAATCATGCGGGGTATCAATTTTTTTTGGAGGCATTTTGCATGATTTTATGATTTTTCATTTGCAAAAAGCATTTGAGTACGTGGGGATGGGTTGTATTTTCTTTTTTTCCTTGGGCGATTTGGCATAAAAAAATATTTTTTTATTATTTTAATATGATAATATTAAAAATAATTTTTTAAAAATAAAAAATATATATTAATTTTTTATATTTATAAAAAAATTAAAAAAATAATTATCACCGTAATATCAAACACTTGATATAACTTTTGAATTATTAAAGAAATTTTTAATTTAATATTTAGGCGTTCATTATGAACTTATAAATTATTTCCATGTCACTGCAGCAAGATTAATTTCTAAGGATGCAGAAATGAGTTTTTTTTTTTAATTATATCAAACCTTTCATAGTTTAATCTTTTTTATTATTTTGTTTCCGTTCTTTCAAAAGATATACATTATTTAATGAAGATTATAAATTTATAATATTTTACATCTTCATGTCTAAGTGCTATAAAAAAATACTGAATTATTTATATAATTAGGATTTAATTTAATAGCTAATAAACCGTTGTATGCTGAATCACATTAAGAATAAAAACTCTAATAAAAGGGAACTTTTTATGAAATATGTGGTGGACAGATCTGGCCATCAACCACAACTCAATTTCACAGATATTCTCTGGCTTAAGATCACAAGGACGACATATTCTCCATCGTCTCGGAGTCCTAACAAAAGGGAGGATGATTTTTTTAAAATTCTTGGTCTTTTCCCTGTGCGCTTGATCCAGGACCTAAGGTGGAGCAGGAGATATTGGTGTTGGAGAAGGGGAAAGAGATCAGTATCTAGATATATCATCACACGGCGGAGGGACATGGTATAATGCTTCTCCAAGCCAGGTCTATTTTCACAAGGGGGTGGTGGGAATATAGGAATTCGGAATGATACTTCAAAAGGTAAGAAATTCATAGATACCGGAGCAAGTTTTTTAGCGGTGGCAGCTGAGTATACGGGCACGACTATCACTGAACCACCCTCGCGAGGACCCTTGGTAGTGTCGTCATTTAAATGATCGAAATAAGAAATCCTCTCTTGGGTGCTTATATTCCCACCAAAATTCTTTGTTTTTTCCCTTCATGTAGCTCAAACCATGGGAAGAAAATGATGAATTGTGACATAAATATCGGATATCTTTCAAAACCATCCATTAATCCAACAACAAAAACCAAACATGACCGACCCATTAATCAAAACAGCATCATCTACCATTAAAACTCGCAAGTCAAGACCAAAAGAAATTAAAAAATATATATAATAATGGTAGTACTAGAGAAATATAAGCAAGAAGAGCGGTAGTGGTTGTGGTGGTTGTCTCTTGCTCAATATCCAATCAGATGGGAAATCAAAACCCTAGAGCATACATAACAAAACCTAAATCTGGTGTTGATGGTAGTGAAATGGAGATTGGTATTGCATAGGGCAGTCATGTTTGTATAAATCAATCAAGTTGTCCAGGTCTCCAGACTGATATCTTACCAAATGACAAGAATATACAAAACCCAATTAAAAAAATCCAAGCAAAAGCAATCTATTTTATCCTTTTCACTATGAAGATACAGTCCTGTAAATCCCACACAAATCTCAAATAATCCAAATTTACAAAAACTACGCAAAACCCAGTGCTCTTTATTGCTCTTGGATCTGCTGGAAATCATGAAATGGAGGTGTTACTTTATGAGAGGAAGAAAAAAAAGATGGTGTGGTTTAACCATTGTAATTTCCATATTGGAAAAGAGAGAGAAAGAGAATTTTTGTCTACAGTGAACTCGTAACTTGAGGAGAGAGGATGTGTGATTTATTGCTTGTGTGAATTGTTGATATAATGAGTATAATTTTATCATTATATTATTACGAATAAAGTTAAAGGATGTCGGAAAATTTTATCTATACCGTCGATTATAATAGTAATACAATGTGTATTACTTTTTATAAAAAAAAAATTATTCATTCATAGTGTATTTTTTTTTCTAATCGTATTTTTTTTATTTTTTTTAAATTATCTTTGTTAATTGTATTTTTTTAATATTAAACTGGTTAAAATTTCGTTTTGTAATTTTTTTCCTTTAAAATACTATAGATTGCTACGGTGTTTTTCCACATAATTTTTCTATTTGATTTTTTTATTTTTTAAAATTATATTTGTCTATTTTATTTTTTTAATATTGAGCTAATTGATAATTTGGTTTTGTAATTTTTTTCTTAAAAACATTATTAATTGCTATAATGTTTCTCCACGTGATTTTTTTACATTATTGATTGCTATAATGTTTCTCCACGTGGTTTTTTTTGTTTTGTTTTTTTATGAATTTCTCTAAAATTATCTTTTTCGATTTTATTATTTAATATTGAGTTGGTTAAGAATTACAGTTACAATATATGAGAAAAGCACTGTAGCTTCCCTCGCAAATTACTGTGGATTGCTACAGTGTTTTTCCCTACATGGTTTTTTTCTAAAATTGTCTTTGTCAATTTTATTTTTTAAATATTAAATTGGTTAAGAATTACAATTACAAGTAAGGCTAAATCATGTAGGGAAAACACTGTAACTTTCCTCACAAAACATTATGGATTGATACAGTTTTCCCTCACATGGTTTTTTTCCAGTTTCTTTTTTGTTTTCTTTTTTTGTAATAATTTTTTTAAAATTATCTTTGTTGATTTTATTTTTTTAATATTGAGATGGTTAGAATTTAATTTTGTAATAAAGCTTAATCATGTGGAGGAAGCATTGTAGTTTTCCTCACAAAACATTATGGATTGCTACAGTGTTTCTTTACATAGTTTTTTTTCTTATGATTTTTTCAAAATTGTATTTGTCAATTTTATTTTTTTAATATTGAACTGGTTGAGAATTACAATTATAAGTCATTACAAGTAAAGCTAAATCATGTGGGGAAGCACTGTAGCTTTCATCACAAAACACTATGGATTGCTACAGTGTTTCTTTACATAGTTTTTTTTCTTATGATTTTTTCAAAATTGTATTTGTCAATTTTATTTTTTTAATATTGAACTGGTTGAGAATTACAATTACAAGTCATTACAAGTAAGGCTAAATCATGTAAGGAAGCACTGTAGCTTTCATCACAAAACATTATGAATTGCTACAGTGTTTCTTTACATAGTTTTTTTTCTTATGATTTTTTCAACATTGTCTTTGTCAAATTTATTTTTTTAATATTGAACTGGTTGATAATTACAATTATAAGTCATTACAAGTAAGGCTAAATCATGTGGGGAAACGCTGTAGCTTTCATCACAAAACACTATGAATTGCTATAGTGTTCCAACATGGTTTTTTTTCCCTTTTTTTTTGTTATATTTTTTTTCTAAAATTGTTTCTGTCGATTTTATTTTTTTAACCCTGAGCTAATTGAGAATTTAGTTTTGTAATTTTTTTCTTTAAAACACTGTGAATTGCTGTAGTGTTTTCTCATATGATTTTTTTATGATTTTTTCCAAAATTATCTTTGTCGAATTTTATTTTTTTAATATTAAGTTGGTTAAGAATTATAATTACAATAAAACTAAATCATTTGAGGAAAGCGTTGTTGTTTTCCACACAAAATACTGTGGATTGCTACAATATTTCTCTAAATGATTTTTTTAATGATTTTTTTCAAAAATTATCTTTGTCGATTTTATTGGGGAAAGCACTGTAGTTTTCTTCACAAAACATTGTCAATTACTACAATGTTTTTCCTCATGGTTTTTTTTCCTAAAATTATCTTTGTCGATTTTTTTTAATATTAAGTTGATAGAGAATTTAACTTTGTGAATTTTTTTTTACTTTTTATTAAAAGAAAAGCTAAATCATGTGGTGAAACTACTGTATCTTTCCTCACAAAACACCGTGGATTACTACAAAACATTTTGTTTAGTCTCTAAGTTTTTTATCACCAACATAACTTTTTTTTCCGTCATGAAATATTAGCTCCATCATAACTTTAGTTTCTATTACTTATTTAGTATTGATTCACAATTATAACAATATTAAATATATTTATTTTATAAACAGTACGCGGATATGCAATCACGTTTTATTTCAATTGAAAATGTTGGTTGACAGGAATATAAAGTGCGATTTCTAAAGAATAAAAGTAAAATAAAAAAATTATAAAAGACTCAATATAATTAATCCTTAAAAAAAAAAAAAAAAAAAAAAAACAGTCCCGAAAACTTACCTGAGAAAATAGTATAGCTAAAGAAAAAATTGGAGCAATAACACGTTACGCCACTCACAGTGGAGCTTTAGAAACATTTTTTGAAAGGTTCAGCCAATTATTTTTTTTATTACTCCATTTGTAAAAGAAAATAAACAACAAATTTATCATACTCCTGTTAGGATAAACCTACTTTGTTTATTTCTACTAGAAGTACGATTGGTACTAACTTTATCCTTTATTTTCTTTTACACATGAAACAATAAAAATATTTTTTTATTAAGTTCTAAATTAAATATCTTCTCAAATTAAATATTTATTATGTGTGTTGATATGCAGAGTAAGTTATTGAAGATTAAAATGAAAGCATTCAATGATAAAAATAAGCTCTTAACTTGTAAATAAAAAATAATATTTTTTATAAAAAAAATATTGCGTCACTTTTGGTGGCGCAACCTTTCAAAAAAAAAGGTCTTACTAATATAGAATTAGTGGCATCGATTTGTTGATAATTGGGATATAAGTCTGACTGATCCAAATGTTGGAATTAGTGGCGTTAGATTCCTGACGATTGGGAATTGAACTTGACTAAACTCCTAGTGAGGTAACTAGTGGCATCAAAAATTTCATGACCAGACATAGAAGGATTATAGAATAATTGAATTTACATGTCAGTATAAAGTATAATATTAAAAGAAGTTGTGCTTATATATAAATTGTTGTATAAGTCACGACGTGATTAAAACAATTAATTTTTTTATTTATTATTTAACTTGTAGTTCTTAGTAATCTAAGTGTTGCATTTATATTACAAGTGCATCTCATGTGGAGTAAACTTGTCATTGACCATCTTTTGTTATGTAATATAAATTTGTTTTAATATAGTAGGATAATATGTAGGAAGAACTAGGTTTTTTGTTGTAAATTTATGTTATGTTTAGAACTTGAAATGTATGATAATGATAATAGAAACTACAATGTAATAAGATGCTTATCCCTAGTTACATTGTTGGTATCATCATCTATAAATATTTTGTCTTCTCATTAATATATATAAGTATGGTTTGAAACATTAAATTTGTATTTGATGTGATTGATGAAATTATAAGAATTAAGCTGCGATATGAAAATATATATATTGAAATATGAAAATAATGAGACCATAATTGTTGTGTTTGTGATGATGTATTGAAATAATTAAAGGAATAAAATTTGAATAGAGTCGATAACTTGGTACGGATTAAATACAAATGAAACTTTGCCATAATTATGGTAGAGATAAAAAATTCTTAGGGTAACTTATTCAAACTTCATTATTCGATTTGGGTATTAAATGTAAGAAAACAATTTCGAACTGTTACAAAATGGATGTGAAGAGTGTTCTCCTTAATGAGATTCTACAAGAAGAGCTATATGTAGAACAACCTAAAGGTTTCACTAATCATTTGTTTTCTATTCATATGTATAGATTGAAGAAAAACAAGCATCGCAAGCCTAATATGAACGATTACCAAAATACATGTTAGATAATTATTTTCAAAGAGATCATGCTGAGAAGATATTTTTTATAAGAAAAACAGGTAAGGAAACACTCATTGTTCAGATTTATGTTGATGATATTATGTTTAGAGATAATTCATTCTCTCATGAATTTGCTAACAAGATGAAATTTGAATTTGAAATGAGTATAATTGGTGAGTTAAACTTTTTTCTTGGCATACAAGTTAAGCAATATGATAATGAAATTTTTATTTTTCAATCAAAATATGCACGATATATAGTTAAGAAGTTTGGTATGGAAGGTAAGAGTCAATGCTCGAAGCCCCATAAACATTTCTGTCAAGATCAATTCAAACCTAATATTGATTCCACACTTTATAGAAGTATGATAGGAAGTTGATATTGGTGTGTGTGCTAGATTTCAGTCTAACAAAAAAGAAATACATTTTACTGCAATCAAGAAAATCTTGAAATACTTAAGTGCCACATCTAATTATGGTATTTGGTATTCAAAAGACTCGAAAACAATTCAATAAAACTTATGGTTTTCACACTTGCATGCAAAAACATACAATGAGGCCTTAAAAATGCGTAAAGCTGGCTAATTATCCTTTTAAAGCTTAAAATAAAGAAATAAAAAAAAATCTAATTCTATAGAACTTATAGCTTTTTCTCGAGATGCAAAAACATATCGTAAGGTCTTAAAAAGTGCCTAAACCTCTACAGTAGGGTTTTTAAATAACAAAAATATAAAAAAAACTCAATTCAACAAAACTAATCATTTTTGTGTTGACATGCAAAATCATACTTAGAAGCCATATAAAGGTGTTAAAGTTGCTAGATATTTTTTTAAAGCCCAAAAGTTTGAAAAAGCCAACTCCACAAAACACATCATTTTTTCATCGACATGTAAAAACATATAGTGAGTTGTAGAAGTTGTTTGAAGATGATCAATTGGTTTTTAAAAGCATTGAAATTTGAAAAATCCAATTCCATAAAACTTACTATTTCACACAAAAATATAAAAATAAATAAATTGTAAGGCTCTTAAAGGTGCTCAATGCTGGTCAGTAAGCTTGTTTAAAAACAAAAAAGTAAAAAATCCAATTCCATAAAAAATATTGTTTTCAAACTGGCATGCAAAATCATTCAATTAGGCCCAAAAGGATGCCTAAAGATGGCAGGTAGGTTTTTCAAATAACAAAACTACAAAAACAAAATCCATAAAAACTTATGATTTTGCATTAGTTTACTAAAACATCTCGTAAGAACATAATTTGAGGTCTAAAAGTTGCCTAAAGCTGCTTAATACACTTTTTAAAGCATAAAAAAAATAAGAAGCTCAATTCCATAAAACTACAGATTTTTCTCACCAACATGCAAAATCATATTATCATATTGTAATGCTCTAAAAGGTGCCTAAAGATGACAGGTTGGGATTTCAAAAAACAAAAACAACCCTATTCCACAAAACTTATGGTTTTCATACCATCTTGCAAATATATATATCATGAGGTCCTAAAAGATGTTTAAAGATGGTTAGTAGGCTTTTTAAAGCAAAAAAAATATGAAAAACTCAATTCTATAAACTTATAGTTTTCACACTGACATGTTAAAAACATGTCGCGAGGCTCCAAAAGATCCTTAAAGCTAGCCAGTAGGCTTTCAAATGCATAAAATTATAGAAAAATCAGCCAAACTTGTAATTTTCACACTAGCATGCAAAAACAAACCGCGAGGCCCTAAAAGATATATAATGTTGGCCTATAGGATTTTTAAAGCACAAAATTGAGAAAAAAACATGATTCAACAAAACTAGTTTTCATAACGACATGTAAAAACATGCTATGAAGCTCTAAAAGGTTTCTAAAGTTAGTAGGTATGTTTTATAAAGCATAAAGGTACAAAAATATGTTTTCCATGAAACTTATGAGTTTCATACTCGTTGACATGCAAAATCATATTAAAAAGCCCTAAAAGGTGCAAAAAAATTGGTTGATAGACATTTTAAAGCATAAAAATGTAAAAAAAAAAAAAACCAATTCCACAAAACTTATGGTTTTTACATCATGATGCAAAAGTATACCGTGAGTCCTTAAAAGGTACCTAAATTTGGCCAACAGGCTTTGCAAATGACAGGTGCAAGAAAATAAATTACTCAGAACTTATAATTTTCACATCATGTAACAACATAAGCAAGTCCTGAAGAGGCGCCTAAAGTTAGCCGATTGGTTTTTTAAAGCACAAAAGTGCAAAAAATCTTAATTTGACAAACACACTGCATGCAACCACATTTCACAGGCCCTTAGAAAGTGTCTAAAATTTGCCGAGACACTTTCTAAAGCACAAAAAAGCAAAAAATACAACTCTACAAAATTCATAGTTTGTACTGGTATGCGGAAACATACTACAAGGCTCCAAAAGACGTCTAAAGTTGACCGATAAACTTTTTAAAGCAAAAAAATTGCAAAATGAGGCCTTGAGGGTGCCTACAGCATGCAAAAATATAACATGAGGCCTCGAGGGTTCCTAAATCTTCCAACAAGATTTATAGCACAAATATGCAAAAGATCCAATTCCACTAAACTCGTGCTTTTCACACTAGAACGCAAAAACATACCCTGAGTCTCTAAGAGGTGCCTAAAATTGATAGGTAGGCTTTTTAAAACACAACACTGCTCAACTCTCTAAAAATCTTGTTGGCCCAAAAAGCCCACATAGCCATCTCCGAATTAGACATCAGATATCCACACAGCCTGATAAGACATCTTCGAGTGGAAGATCAACTATGATTCCCTGTAAGCTCAAGCCTGAGACTAGTCGAACACATCCTAGCACCAATTGTTCAGCCCTAAGAGCATTACTTTTAAGTCAAATCCAATCTACTCATCATCTTCAACCATGAAGACAGAACATGCATGCATTGAATGAAAGCACACCTAGTTCACACAATTCCCTAAAAATTAATCCTACAATCATCATCAACAATACATAGCTCACAAAACACAAAATCAAGCAGCAACTTTTATAAAAACGTATTGTCACTTTAATTCCATCTCCAAATAATTCGAAGTTGATCACTCCACTCTTTGCATAGACTCACACACATGAATTTAAAGCTATATAAACTATCTTGAACCCCAAGTCAAGTCAATTCCATCTTTATCTTGGTAATTCTCTCTAAATCTTTTTCTAAGCAATCATTTTTAATCTTGATAAACTTACACAAAATAACCTCTGAGACTTCATTCCCCCTACACATTTACTAAATCTCCTAAGCCAAACAATGAACTCGTTTTGTAGATTTTCATGCTACCAAGTTTTGTCTTCTCAACCACCTCGTTCATCCATTAGTCTCAAAACGAACCTGGTTTTTCTAGGGTTTTCCGTGAGTCTTGTCAAGTACTAAATTCCTCTTCTTTTTTCTTTTTTTCTTTTTTCCAAATGTATCTTTCCTGTCAGAGTACCAATAATACAGATTGTTCACGTTCACGGCATAACACATGTTTGTCAATAGTAACATGTTATATAGACAACCCTTGGCGGTCCATACAAATGGGCATCGACCTATGCTAGAGGGTCAAATAGTTAGTCACGGCATGCGTGAAAGGGATGCAAGATGGAAAATGCTGATACAAAGCTAATGTTAAGCAAAGTCAGGAAAATGATGATGATAATAATGTAATCTAAGCTAATTTTACGCGGTGGCAGTGGATGCTCTGAACTTGCTAGGAATCTATATATGATCCCCAAAATGTTAGCACTCAGATGACATGAAAGACAGCTTCACCAACCATAAAATTATCCACCACGAAAACTGATACAACCTTCTGCACAGCTACCTTCACAAATATTGTATCAAGGGCATTTTCTCTGTACATAAGACGCCCCATGCTCTTCATACCTGTCAATTCCACACGCTTAAATTGAGTATGAAATATTTGCCCAGCCTTGAATTCGTAAAGCTTACTCTCAGATTTAAATTCTGAAAATTCTTGAAAAAAAAAGAGCATAACTTGAAAATATGCTCTCCTTGAACTCAGAAATTAACTGGCATCCGTATAACAGAGAGCTCTGAAAGATGGGAACTTACTCGGCCTTGGAGAACCACATCTGCTGGAATGAACCAAGAGATGCCAATATACTCCCTCCTATCCAGACACTGTTAAATAATCATTTGTAAAACCATCAATTCTAAACCATGATAAGAACTTGTCAGCTAGAGAAATATCACATATAATTAAACTTGAAAAGGTTCAAAAAAAATAATCAAATTATCAAGCTCTTCTGCATGTCTTGTACATGAAAGCATTGGTGGTAAAGACTTCAAACTATATCTAATAACAAACTGAAATCACCAAAACATGCTTCAAATGCATGGGAATAAACTGACTTCGACTGCCAAGACAATACCATCTTTGTTTCTCACAAAGACAATAACACATCAAAGCACTATACATGGTAAAAGTTGAAAACATCAAAAAATGAAGGAATTACTCCTCCAAGTGTCAAGTTTGCAGTGAATTTTCCACCAGGATGGGTACTGTTTTCTGTGCTCTGTGAGATATCCGGCTATACACAAAACATTCAATTATTAAGTTGATAGGCTTATCTTTGTTTCTAAATTGATTTTCTTCAGGATTCTCAATACTTCAACATATCTATCTCTAAAGCTATCCCCAAAGATCATTTTTAAGTTAGCCACCAGTCATACAAAAAATGAGATTGCATAGTTCATACATTTTTGTTGCCTAAAATACACACAAGCCACTAGGTGCCAAACTGTAGCAGTTGTTACACTGGAAAACAGATGCCAATATAAGCCAAGTTCTGACAATATTTACAAGCTCTTGCAAACAAAAGCAGAGAGAGAGATTTAATCAAACCTGAATCTCCTTTCAGTTGCATTTCCACTAGCCAGCACTTTAACTCTGGCAGCTTGAGGAGACTCCTACACATGAATGAGTGATCATTCCATTATTTTATAACTAAATCCAAAGCAGAAGGGTAGACAACAAGTATCTTGTCAACCAAAAAGTACCTCAAGCAAATCTTTCTCAAGCCGTTCCTTCAACTGTTGCATTGATGCTGTTCCACCAGCAAGCTACATCAAAGCGGAAAGAGGAGCAAATGAACATTGAAATTTTAAACATAATACAGTGAAACTACAATCCATGTATTTCTTTTTTTCCTTTTCACATCGTAGATATTCATACAACTGACACTATGATATGATAATCTGACATTAAAATTGATGCATGCAGTTATGTGCAATCCATGGCATTAAGCACAATCAAAATTTGAAGTAACCCATAGCTGACTCTATTTGTTGATCATAATACAGTCAACTAATGTTAAAGAACACTCAATCTCCACCCACATCAAATAAAGGGATAAAAAAAGAAGTGAAATCCTTGAACAAATAAAAGAGAAAAGCAAAGAAACCTTCAAAGTTTAAGAGCACAAATCCTACACCCCAATCATTCCATCAGTTATCCAGCCATCCACACATTTTGCTAGTTATTTTCTTTCAACATTACAATCAGAGTTGACAATGAGCATGTTCACTTTACCAGTATACTACTGAACAGTTCTCTTCGAATATCAACATCACACCTATTAATGCTTTCAATAACCTGCATACATTGGGAAAGAACTTAGCAAAAGTCAGAGAAAGATAACTGCTAATTTTTAAGTTCAACAGAAAATATTTTTTTTAAGTAAAAAAGAGTAGATTTACCATTTGTGGCAAACCGCGAACACTGGGAGCAATCTCCACAAAATTATCCATACCAGGAATATTCTGATATTTGTCACAAAACAATTTGTTATATGAGAACACATGATGAAAAATTTCACACTTGAAATACAAGATGGACTTGTATACAATACATAGAACCATTTGCACGCCACAGATGAATCAAGCAACTCATGAATATTTCATATGAACAAAAGATTCACGTGTACTAAGAAAAGGATAATTACTGGTTAAATATACAGATTAAATGATCATTGACGCCTGTTTATGTTAAACAAAAATATAACTCTAACAAGAAGCATCAAAGTTCAGGAACAAGCAAGATTTCAAGAATACCGACAAAGATTATAGAAAGACCCATTCAATAACTAAAATGTAGAAACTAAATCAAATGAGAAAAGAGTTATGGTCAAGATACACCAAACATATAAAATAAGTGCCCTGCATTATAAACATTTTTTTACTTTTTTTCTCTTTTTGGAAAAAAATATCAAAATTCATGTCCACCATGAAGTTTTAACATGTGCACAAGGCAGTCAAAAATAACATGTTAGCATAGATTTTTTAAAAATTTCCCTCCATCAATGTAGTTAGAAGAAAATAGAAGTAATTCGAGAAATTGTAGCAATCTACAAATTGTTCCATGAAGTGAATAAACTAAAGGGCATCTCCCTAAATGAGTATGAATATTGCAGAGTGACAGAAAATGCAATGGAAAAGTCATGGAATAGGCATTGTGAGGGTTCATGAGCCATGAACCTGAACCAAGGATGGATTGAATAGAATATCTGGAATCTTGAATCTATCAGCTCCAATTTCAATTGTCCTGTTTGTGTTTAAGAACGACATATCAGATAGAAAACTGTAATGTTCAATGTTCAAAATGCAAAAAGTAAACCGACCAGCATTCAAACTTATAATATTGTATTGATTGGGACTTACTGGCCATCCGGAAGCTCATATGGAGTCATTGGAATGTTTGAGTATGAACTTTCTGAATTTGCAAAGAAAAAGGACAAGGAAACAGAGAGAAAAAGAAAGGTTTACATAAATCAACACTTGTGAAACTGAGAACAAATTATGACTTGTTATGCCAACCAACATAACTAACCAAGAGATTCAGTTTTACTGAAAAAAAGCTTAATTGTCATGATTTATCATGGCAAAGGCGGGTCATTCACTCATCTTATATTGATTGAGACGGTATGGTCCTTGGCTTCTCAAGTTTTCACATTTTCTGGAATTCTATTCACCAATTTTGAAAATGTTACTCTGTCATTACTTTGGAAAAAGAAAGTTGCTTTGGGAACCTTGGCATGCATTGAGAAGTCAGAAAAATTCAGGGAAACTTCAGGAAAATATTTGACAGAGCCTGTTCACAAATAATACCTAAATCATAAGACACACTAACCCAAGTGATGAAGCAGAAGCTTTGAGAAAAAAAATTAAGTAGGTTTCTAAGATACAATACAAGTTTCATTTGCAATATTAATTCTACATCGCCAGTGATCCAACCCCTCAAAGGAAATATGAACACATTTTGTGTAGGGAACAGACAGATAGTGGCAGTAAAGCTGATGCCTAGGATTAAATTAACCACAACTTTATTGAAGGTTGAATGCAGCTCTGATGTCAGACTACAAGAACAAGAAATACAACAAATTGGATGTCCCACAAACCATATCCACATACAAAACATATAGACAATCCAGAAATTCTGTTGAGTGGAGCATGTGATCTTAATGGACAAAATCTACAAGCAATCAAGCATTGCAAATACAATATGAAGAAATACACACCATCATAGGGCGTATCTGGTGCACGACACACACATTCCTTGATATCACTTGCAATCACTCTCTGTTTCCAAAACAAACAATCAGATACAAAACAATACTCATCTTCACAAGGAATATTGTCTAGACAGTCACAGACCTGAGAGTAGAGTCTGTAGCTTTCAGTTGTATTTGGAAAATCAATATCCACTGTCTAAGATGTTCAGAAAAAATATAAGAGAAATGTCAAATGCATATATTAGATGAACAAAAAAAAATCCAGATGAACAAAAAGCAACAGTGGAAATTAGATCTGAATTCAGAAAGCAAAAGAAATGACGAGGGAAATCTAGCAGAAACATTGAAAGAAATCATATTCCCAAAAGATAATGACAAACAATTTCCAGTGACATTTTAAAAATACCTGAAACACGCCCGGCTGTACTTCCTTTCTTTTGAAAGAGTACCTTGGTTTTATCTGCAAAGCCAAATAAAAAGATTACTTAGAAAACAGGAAAAAAAAGCGTACTTCAGTTAGTTCTGACAAAAGAACTCGCCTTTCAAAGTAAAATTCATTCCTCTACTAACTCACCATTACACCTTTGCTCTCCAAGCTTTTCATCAAGCAATCAGTAAGAAGTTCTCCCCCAATAGGAGAAAAGGCCACAGCCTATAACCACAAAAGCAATAAAAAGAAGAGGGCTGTCAGTTTGTCATGGCAAATAACTCTACCTTGGACCTTTGACATTAAGAGCCTATTTGGAAATGCATCAAAATAATGTTTTTTTTCATTTTTTTATACTTCATTTTTTGCATCAACACATCAAAACAATCCAAAAACACCAAAAAAAAATTAATTTAAGCTAAAAAAAATTCAAAAATTTCCAAATGCACGGTTGGACCGCAATGCCAAACGGGGCCTAAAAAAAGGCCAGCTGAACTTTATTGTTCCCATAAGCTCTAAATATTTAGGAAAGAGAAACAGAGCAGCAATAAGCCCGCTTCTGGCAAGTGATTTGGGAAACAGGTTGATTTATAATTAAGTTCCAATAATTGGAGTGTCCTCTAACAATTATACAACAGGTTTGGTGCTCTCTTGCATGGAATCCTTTTTTCCTTTATCTTTTAGGAGCAAGTCTTGCAAATATACGTCTTTTCTAATGAATTTCTTTATTTACTCCAACAAAAACATAAACATCAAAGGAACAATCTTTTTGCCTTGCCAACCACAACAAGACAATTTCCAATAAAAGATATCTGCACTTTTATCACTTGACATGCTGAGGATAGATCATAGCTGTAGATTTATCTTAGAGTTTAGGGACACATTCATAATGTTTGAGAGGATACAAAAGAATTACCAAGAAAAAAACTAAAGGAGAGACCTCCATGCTCACATGAAAGCACAAAGATAATAAAACATTTCACAAATTCTCAGTTCATTTCAAAGGGAATATGGGTCCTCCAAATACCTCCAAAATCAATAATTTCCTAAGGAACTATCCAATATCTTCTAATGAAAATTGAAAATGTAAAGATGCAGAATTCACTTGCAATTTAAGTTCAGAAATGTCAACAATAAAAAAAAAATGTACAAATATCAAGACTGATATCAATTGCTTTATTGTTGAAAGTTTAAAGACAAATACCAGAGCCTAAATGCAAATATTTGCTAGTAAAATAAGCCAATTGATCAGGAAAAGAGCAGTACCTTTTGAATAACATAACCATCATGGACTGGCGCAATTGTAGTTGATCCTCCACCACTAGCACAAATAACATTATATCAGTGTTATACTAGGCAATAAATCAATCAATATGTTTTACAAAAAGATGTCATATAGAATGTAAGGGAACACCAAAATCTGTTATTGCGAATAAGATCTTTCTAGAAGCAATCGCCAAACTTCACTGATTACAGCCAACATCAATTTAAGCATATAAATTGCCATGTTAATCCATAGAATGTTTCAATCTTCTAGGTTTAGCACATTGCTATCAACTTTTCGTGAAAAGCACCAATTTCAAATTCTGTTATCCACCATTGTATTTGCATAACTTGAATTTTCAAAGTTTTGGATATTGCTCATGGATGAGAAATACAACAGTTCTAAACTATGTTATGTACCAATGTCATTGTCCATCTTCACATCAAAATGTTAAAAGCAAGTTCCTTTCCTTGTATTTTGTTCTTTTCACTATTTAAATAACGCTACGATCTGCAGTAATTAAGCCCACAGTTAATTCTTCCATCTCATGTATTCTTTTTAGAATGTATATGGCAAGAAATACACCGTGGAGATGAGAGACAAGGTGGTTACTTTCAACTAAAATAGCACAAACAGTAAGGAGATTGAAGATAAGTGTGAAATAAATTCAGACACACTAACACTTCCAGTTGACGACATTACACACTCATGAATCAGCAACTAAATATATCCTACCTATCAACAACTAGCGAGGTAGCACGTCCTGATGCAAAAGATGTTAAAACCTGGCAGCAAGAGGAACTTGAGTCATACCAAATTAAATGACATCTTCCAATCATATTAATATATATATATGGTACAAACAAATTGGAGACATGGGCACAAGATGGAAAAGGGCATACAGCATTCTTCGCCAAAAATAATGCAGGAGTAGTGTACTTTTCAAACATAAGCTCTGCTGTCCTGTCAGTTATGCAACAACCCAACCATAATCAGCAAGCATCAAAGCAGCATGATGAAACAAGCTAAAACCAAGAAGCTTAGCTTGTTTTAAATAACACAAGCTGAGATAAAAGGAATATTTTTATGAAGGTTTATTGCCTGCACAAAAACAAGCTAATGAATAATAATTTAAGGACGAAGTTGGGGTGGGTTAACTCTAAGCAAAGAAAAAAATGTCGATAAAAAAATAGAAGAACAAAACCTTACAAGACAGGAACTCACTAGCATCACTTTGAAACATGGAACGAGTCAAATGATTACCATGAGAACCATAAGTGAAGTAAAAACATGTTGCAAAACTGGGAGTTTTTTCCTTCACACTTTATTTGGGATAGATCACGCTATTCAATTATTTATAGAGAATGACCTTGATATAGCTTCATGGTTTATACCACAATGGTATTATTATTAGTCATTCTCATAGAATCACAAAAGCAAGAACTCTTTTGTTTGATCAAGAGGGTTACTCCCAGCTAACATACAAAAGGAAACAAATTCTGACAAATGCAGCTGGCATTGAATGATTTAAGTACATATCATCATGTATTGCCAGCTTACCTTTCTCTCTGTTGTTGACTGTTGGATGAAGGTTCTGCAAGTAGCATTGGATGCTCCTTTGGATCAATCAATAGACACTCCCTAAAGACAGTAAAATTTAAATTTAGATATTACAAAATAAAAGAAAAGAAAACAAGACCACCGAACATTTTAAACTGAAATCAGAGTGTTGATAATGAATCATTACCTGAAAGCATGATCCCATATGCTATCCACAATATCCCAGTCAGCAACAATCCCGTCCTTAAAAGGTGATAACACCTGATGAAAGGCAGAAAAGCTTAGGAAAACCCTAAATTTATCACATAGCCTGAACAATTCCACCTAGCCTTTCAGAAACACGACAAGAAGATAACCGGAACACCAACTGACCTCCATATGGTCCCGACGAAACCCTAAGGCCTGAGATCCTACAAATAATTTACGTTTTCCCTTCCCTTTCTCAGAATCTTTGACATTATTTTTAGAATCTACAGCAGCATTCTTCTCGTTGCTTGTCATGTCATCAACATCCATTTGGTCAATTGATCCCACAACCTGAGCAGTAGTTATCCATATATCAAGAAAACCTCTAAAACAAGGGAAAATAGCAATAACAACAATGTCTAAACCCTAGCTGACAGCCACAAGCATTTTCCAATTTCCTCTCCATCAAACCAGAGAAAAGACATAAACATTATCCATTTTTTAAATTTCAAACACGAATTCCTTGTTTTAAAAGCAATTAAAAAAAAAGTAAGTTAAAATGTTGGTGATGTAGAAGGCTAAATAACATGAGATGGAGAGACTAACAGAAGGAAAGACGGCCTTGGGTGCATCCTCGCCGGCATAACCAGCTTTGCAAGTGTGAGAACCCAAGTCAATGACTATAGCTGACACTTCATCTGTTTTCACCAACAAGATTATCAGCGAAAAAATTAATTAAAAGAAACAATTTCGAAGACATGTTTTTGAAACTCACCACCACCGTACATGATTGCTGCAAGTTTTCAAGAGTGAGTGAACTTCTGAGGTTTCTGAGGTTAGGGTTTTAGAAAGAGCATATGGCGATGGCTGGCTCGGTCTGTTTCGATGGAGGAAGGAGTTGTTAGCAGCTAGTCAGGCCATGAGTTTCGAACCCGAGTTTTGACATGCGATGGATCTACACTGGCCCAGACCTGGAGGGAATGAGATGGACTCCTAACTTAAAGCCCGTCCGATTCACGATTGCTCGAGTCTACTAGAGGAGGGAATAAAATAATAAAGATGATCGCATGGCATGTATGTATGCATGCCTCTAAAAAATCACCTTTAAATTGGAGCTGTTTGAATTTTATTTTTGTAAAATATTTTATGATAATAAGTATGTAAAAAATACAATGCTAGTAGAATGATGATGATATGTTATGCTGATGAAATAGAGATGATGGCGGTGGAGTGATGGAATAGTGGCAGTGGTCATTATAGATGTGATGAAGGCATTGATTATTAAAATTATTAGATGATATTATAAGTGAATTATAATTTGTAAAATATTTTACAAAATTTAATGAGTTGAAAAATATTTTTTAATAGATGCATTAATTATAAAAATTAACTGTAAAATATTTTACAAAACAAATTAATTTATGCTTAAGAAAAGAAATGTTCTCTTGTTTATTTATCGTGGATCACACCTCATTACATATAAATATTTTATGTAGATCAATTTTCTTGTAAAATATTTTACAAAAAACAAACATAGGAAAAAAATAGATAAGACAAACACTCTTTAATTACTTTTAATTTAGATATAACTAGATCACTGAGTCACACCGCCTTGCGTATCTGATCAATTTCTTTAACATAAAAAAAACCAACAGTTGCTAATATGTTTTATACAAAAAAATAAAAATTATAATCATGAACTCAAAATATAATGCATATTAGATAATATCTTTTTTAAATATTGATACAGTGACATGTTAGATGATATATATTTTTTAAAATATTGTGACGATAACATATTAGGATCGATCTCAGTTAACTTATTAAATATACAACATAGGTAATAAGACTATGATAACCTTGTAGAAAGTAGTTTAAAATAAATTATGAATGTTAATTACTAATTAACACAAAGTTGAAAGATAAAATAAAAAATTATAAAAATATAAAAAAAATAAACCTAAATCAACTTTAGTTAACCTGCTAAACTTGTGACCCGGGTCATGAGATTGAGATAACCCCCATAAAAATAAAATTAAAAAAAAATATAAACCCTATTTTCAACCAATTCGATGTTGAAAGATGAAATCGAAAAAAAAAAGATACAAAAACACAATCCAAATCAATTTAGGTTAACATATTAAACTCGTAACTTAGGTCATGAAACAAAGATAACTTCATAAAAAATAAATCATGAAAATCAATCTCCAACAAATCCATTATTGAAAGTTGATATAAAAAAAAAACTAAATTCATGAGATTATGATGTCTCCATATAAAAAATAACCCAAGTCAACTTAGCCTAGTACGTTAGATTCATAGCTTAGGTCATGAGATAGAGATAAATTCATAAAAATCAAATTATATATATATATATATATATATATATATATATATATATATATATATATATATGAAGCCTCACCTTTAACATATCTAGCATTGGAGGTTAAAATCGGGAAAAAAACTAAATCCTTGAAATTAGTATATAACTCAAAATAATGAAAATAATAAAAAAAAAAGTTACAAAGTAGACTTTCCAAAATAATCTAATATCAAAAGATATAATTGAAAAAAAAATAAAACAAAAAAAAATTGGGTTGGTGAAGTGTAAAACTTTATTTTATTGAAAAGTTTTTTTTTTTTTTTGTAAGTGTGGTTATAGTGCTTTAGATACACTATTTAGTGTTTTATTAATTTTTTTATGGGATTTGACAAGAAAATCCTTATCCCTTAAATCCTACAATCTAGTTTTTACTTTGTTAATTTTCGTATCAGGTCCTTGATCTTTTTATTTTTCAATTTATTAATAGTTTTATTCAGATTAATTCCATGCATATCTGTGCTTTTTATATTGATATTAATATAGTAATTTTATTTTTTACATAAAAAAACTATTGAGAAATCTTTTTGGTCAATGGAGAAGCTAGTTTTTATATGCATACAAATCGAAAGAAGACAACAAACAAAAAGGTGAAGGACTAGTCAGCTATTTTGATTTTTAAGTCTTTTTTTTTTTTTTTTGGAATAGCATTAGGTATCCGGGTTAAGGTTGATTGATTTTGGGATGCACAGGCTTTTGACAAGGAGTTTCCCGCGAAGAAGAGGGATTAAAAATAACTATTATTTAATTGAAAAATAAAAAGATCAAGGATTTGATACCGAAATTAGCAAAATAGAAATTGGATTGTAGGATTTGATAGAAAGGAGGGATTTTCTTATCAAATCCCTGACTAAATCACTATAGTCACACTCGTAAAATATTATTTAATAAAGTAGTATTTTTTTTGTTTTTTTAGATTTTCTTCTTCAATTTTATTCTTTAACAACCTAATTTTTTTATTTAATTTTTTTTTAATTTTATCATTCAATATTATATTATTTTTGGGAATTATGCTTTGTAATTTTTTTTATTTTCTTTTTGTTGGGTCATATATTGGTTTCATGGATTTAGTTTTTTGTTTTTTTCAATTTGAAGCTCCAATGTTAAATATGTTGGAAGTTGAGCTTCATACTTTTTTTTAAAAAAAAATACTCTTATGAATCTATCTCTATCTATGACCCAAGCTATAGGTTTAACAGAATAACCTAAGTTGACTTGAGTTGTTATTTTTCTATTTTTTTAATTGATTTTGTTTTATTTTATCCTTTAACATTGAGTTGTTTGAAAATTGGGGTTCGTATTTTTTTATTGGCTTTCTATGGGGTTGTTCTGATCTCATGACCCGATTAGCTAATTTGATGGGTTGACCCTGTTATTTTTCTAGGTTTGTTTTTAATTGAATATTTTTGTAATTGGGCTTCATAATTTTTTTTTATTTTTTTTCTATAGGGTTGCCTTGATCTCATGACCTTGATCACGGGGTTGGCAGGTTGATCTAGGTTGACTAGTTCATTTTTTCTGTCTTTTTTTAATTTTACCCTCTAATAATTCAATTTTTTTTTCAATTTCATCATTCAATATTAGGTTGTTTGGAAATTGAACTTTGCAAAAAAATTTAATTTGGTTTGTGTATAGGTATCACAGTCTCATAAATTTAGAATTTTGTTTTTCAATATTAGATTGTTGGGAATTTAGCTTCGTATTTTTTTAATTTATTTTATGTGGAGTTATCACGGTCTCATGAATTTAGTTTGTTTTCTCAATTTCAACATTTAACATTAAACTTGTTAGAGATAAAACTTTGTTATTTTTTATGTGTTCTTATGAAACTATACTGTCTCATAACCCAGTTACATGTTTAACAGGTTAGCCCATATTAACTTGAGTTGTTTTTTTTTCTATCTTTTTTTAATTTATTTTTTTTCGATTTTTTCTCTCAACATTGGGTTAATTGAAAATTAAATTGTATAATTGTTTTAATTTTTTTTTTATGAAGTTATCAAATCTCTTGTGTGTTATTTGATCATAACATATATTAATATATGTTGTTTAGTGTCATTAATTTTGGATCTAGAATCTAAGATAAATCTTGTTTCATTAACAAGAGTTTTTTTCATCTTTTATTTGTTTGTTGTTTAGAGTGCACACAACATCTAAAAAACTTTTTTGTTGAAACATTTTAAAAAATTTACCCACTTGTTTTACTGATTTATAATTTATCAATTTAATTCATAATAAAATTGTTTTCATAATAGAATTAGCCTTTATTAAATTTATTTTTATACTTGAAGTATAATTAATTAAAATACTATATTAGATTTTGTTTGTGGACTTAAAACGAAGATATAGAAAAACTAATTATACTTAAAATAGGAAATTATTGAAAATGGAAAGACAGTAAATCTATTAAAGGATGCATTTTTATGGAAAAAAATAAAAAATGGTTATGGAAATCATTGAATGTATTATTTTTATGATATAAAAGGACTGAATTATTTAATTAAATTTATATTATGTAAAGATGTATGTGTGTATAAATGTATGTTATTGCATTTTCAGATATTATTTTTTAAAAAAATTGCATTCCATTAACTCCTCTTTCATTAGCCATTATTAGAAAAAAGAATAGTATTTCTCTAATAGTTTAATATTAGAATATAATGTATACATTCAATTTATATAATTTTGTTTAATATACTATTTTATTTTTCAAAATAATTTTGTTATTACTATGTGTAAATTTATTTATTATCCCGAACCTATGTGAATATAAACACGTTAAACATAGAAGAAATAACATAAATTAGATAATTCCACACACTACACTGAGGTCGAACCTAAAACCTCATGATTATACTTCTTATCCAACTCGAGTTTTAAATTAAATTGTATAGGATTGCCCCAGTGTAACTTGGTCAACTCAGCAAATTAAAAAAAAAACTTAAACGATTGCTAAAAATATAGGTTGACTTTAAAAATGTTTTGCAAGGTGACATATATTTAAAAAAAAATTGAGATGATGACACATTTGATCAATATAGGTTAAATTGTCAAACCCATGATCTGGATTATGAATTCTATTGAGTTTAATAACTTTGTTTATTTAAGTATATGATAAAAAATAGATGTTTGCAAAATCGAGCAATAACTCAATACCAAGATTTTTTTAGGCCATGATAACCTTATAGAAAATAAATGGAAATAAATCATGAAGTCTAATTCTCAATAATTATATTTTTTTAAATTATTTTTTATTTAATAACATGATAAGAAAATAGACACTAAAAAAACTGAGCACCAACCCAACGCCAATATATTTTTCTAAGATCATGATACCCTATAAAAAAGTTAATTAAAATAAATCATGAAACTCAATTCATAATAATAATAATATTTTTAACTATTTTTTATTTAACAATATAAAAACTAATGGAGTATAGAATACAATATTTATAGTATTAAATAGGCCTTCAATTATATTATTTTGAGCTCTTTTTGTAGACATTGAAGTTATTTATTACATCTTATTCATATTTGTCTTCTAGGTCAATGAAGATTTTCTAATTGAATGTGTTTACATTACATGGTGTAATTTTTTTTTTAACTATATATGATTAATTTAAATTTTTCTTTAATAGAGAAAGTTTATGTCTATTTTAAGTTTTTTAACAGAGAAAATTGATGATATGAGTTAGAGTTGAGTCATGGATATCCAATAAATATCCAAAATCTGATTAGGTTCAGGTTTTAAAATCCATATTTGATTGAGTTTTGAGTCAAATATAAAAAGTAGTTTTACATTCGAGTTTGGGTATGGATAATACAAAACCCAATTGTGAATATCTATTACCATCCCTAATATGACATTGTAGATTGTGCCTTACTAGGGTGTGTTTGGTTTAGCTTTTGTGGTTGAGGTTGTGGTTGGGTACAACCCAATTATACACAAAACTCAACCACAAAAGCTAATATTTTTTTGTTTTTTGTAGTTTTTTAGTGAGTCCCACACTCAAATCTCAACTTCCACCTCTGAAACAAACACCCTTTAAAAGGATGAAAGTTCTAAAACATACAATTTAATATCTGGGCACAACATTGAAATCTAAAACAATTTTCGAAAAGATATTAATGATTGCTAGGTAGCTAGCCCACGCTTTACTACAAGTAGGATGAAAGTTCTTTTTGAATGAAAAAAAAAATTGCAAGCATCGCTAACGTCTTCTAATTGCAAGTAAAATTTTAATTTTAATGTACAAAATATTTTGTTTTCAAATATCAAAGCTACAACGTTTTTAATTAACCGAGGTCAACCTGTTAAATTTACAATTTAGATCATGGACTTGATTGATAAAATAATATATATTTTTTAAATAATTTTTATTTAATTATATAATAATAAAAATATACGTTATTATCATAAAAGTAAAAAGATATTTTTTTTAAATAATGATGGGCTATAAGAAAAAACTTGCTAATATTATTGAAAGAATGATATAATCTTATTTGAAAATAAAGTGAAAATTAAATGGAATTTCATAAAATAATATCTAAAATATATTCTTAATTAATTTAAAATTTTAATATATTTATAATATTTTAAATAAATTAAATTAAAACACAAATCAAAATACAAAAATAGATTAAGCACCCAAACTTGAGTAACCCAATATACTTGACCCTTATAAAAACCTTAGATGTGTGGGCTTATAAGGCCAGGTCTATATGTTTAACTTTAATTGAAAAGCCTAGGCTAATGCCTAGTTTTTTTTATTACTTTTCTTTTCTCGAAGAGTACTCTTTTTTGTTTTTATGAGAGATGGTCACTTGTAGTGTCAGATGATCCATCACCTATTGCTAGTGATATGAAAATTGAGATCCAAGTTTTTGGACGTTCAAAATCTAATTTTCAACTTTGTTTTATTTGAAAATACATAAAAAATATTGTAAATCCTTTATAAACCACTTACCAGTCTCGAAACTCCCCAAAATTACTCTAAAAACCAAAAATCAAATAAATCATAAAAATTTAAACAAGTCATGATTTACTTTTTTTAGGATGTTAATAGAAAAAAAACTCCTCTTATTATATGGAACTCAATGATACTATGATTGATTGAATTGCCGAAATATAACCAATCAATTGTCCTTTGTCATTTTCCAACGACTCCTCTCAAACCTAGGGAGTGATATGTAGAAGAAATTGAAGTTTTGAATCAAAACAAATAATTTTCAAACTAAAAGAACCAAAAAAGAAGTTGGACAAAATCATATGGGAAAAAAAATATATGACAAAGGTGCTTTTTAAATAGTTAATAGGTTCTTTGGAATAAATTTTTACTATAATTGAATTCAATTACAGTGTTTAATTCTTGAATTCACACATTTAAAAAACATAAAATTCAATTTATTTTGGTTTCTTACTACATTCATCTTATTTCTCCAAATATCTTTAAAAACAAAGCTAGATGAATATTTTTTTAAAATAGTTTTAACATTAAATTTCTTGAATTCACATGTTTAAAACACATAAAATTCAATTTATTTTGGTTTCTATATTACCCTCATTGCATTCATTTTATTTCTCCAAATATCTTTAAAAACAAAGCTAGATGAATATTTTTTTTTAAATAGTTTTAACATTAAATTTCTATGCTATAGAATTGTAAATCAAAGGAGTTTGATATTTGATTTACTTTTATACATTTTTTAAGATTGAATTTCAAATTCAATTCTTAATACTCACAAAAATTTCAAACATAAAATTTCATTAAAACTTCTGTATTTCTTTAAAACTTCTGTATTGAACGACAAGGTAATCAAAACAAAGTCCCAGGTCCAAATCCTAAATAAAATAGTGTACAAGGATAAATTTTTTTTTAAAAAAAGTTCAATGCCTAAATAAAAAAAAAGCTTTAAAGACTAAAAGAGGACAAAATATGATGCACAGTAAAAGCAACCAATCTTTTAGGTTTCTTTTTATTAAAAGAAATGCATTAAATATTAATTGGATACAATGGAAGTACACCTTAACAAAATCTAAAGCACTAACACTCTTCCAATACAAAATTAGATACATAGAAAAGCTCGTATTCTGAGTTGCTAAATTTGAACAGGATTCTTTATCGCAAAATATTATTTCCAATTACGTTCACCATTCCATCAATTTCCTATAGCATCCATTCCCTTTCATGTAAATGATAATTAGCAGAGCAGTTAATTAACCAAGTTGCTCCACAGATTTAGTACTGTTGACAAAAGTAGCACTTTTATTCAACCCCTGGAGTAAAAGAATCCGCACGGCTTCTATGCCTTGTTGAAACATAAAATCCAACTGAAAAAAGAAAAGAAATCGATTGAATGATGAAAATCCATTCTCCAATTCTATTCAGTATCTCTTCTGAGTAAATGTAAAAAGTTTACATACCTCTTCATGTTCTTGTTTAGTGAAAGGGCGGAGAACAAAGTTAGCAGTATCCATTTTTCCAGGAGGCCGTCCAATGCCTAGAATGATTTCGCAAACACATAGCTATAACAAATCTAGAAAGGAGATTGCTAAGTATAATTATGGTGCTTTTGGAAACACAACTTACCAATTCTTAAACGAGGAAAATCACAGTTTCCTTTGAAGTGATTAATAACACTCTTCATCCTGAAGGAACAAGAAAATTAGTCAGCCATACAATGTACAAGAGCTAATTACGATAAATTCTTCGTTGTACTTTAATACAAGAGTTAATTACGAGGAATTCTTTGTACTTCAATGGAGAACAGCAATATTTTTCAGAGTGTACAATGGCCCTCAACATTGGACATTCAAAAATGAAATTTTCCTTTTTGCAACAAAGTTTTAAAAATAGCCATAACAAAGGATAGATTATACAACAATGAAGTTCCAAATTATATCACAAACATAAAAACAAGTTCCAAATGTTTATTCTGATAAGATATAAGAGGGATTATGATTCAAAACATTGTATCTATGTCCTCTCCAAGATCCAATCAGACACCAAAACCACAAAAGGCAAACAATGCATGCACTAAAGTAGGCTCAGCCATGGGACCCTTTTACTTGAAGCTCAGATCAGAGTAAACTACAGCCCAAAATCAGGATAGAATTAGTACAGCACTAAGGGCACGCAACAACAAGAAGAAGAAGATACCCATTATGTCCTCCATGTCCACCTTTCGGCAATAGTCTCAATTTGGCAAAGGGCAGATCTAGGTCATCATAAATCTGAAACAATAGAATAACTGACTCTTAGTACGGTGGACATAATTGTTTCTTAAGTTAAAGAGTAGAGGGAGATCAAATATCACTATTTTACCAAAAGTACTTGCTTCAAAGGAATCTTGTAATATGATACAATGGCTCCAACCTACAAATGGCATTGGAAAATCAACCTATCAATGCCAGAACTCTAGACACATTAGATAGAGGAGAATATCTTGACTGCAAATATAAGAAGAGGTCCTCTTCAAAGAGCTTACTTACAGACTCACCACTTGCATTCATAAAAGTCTGGGGCTTGGCAAACATCACTGGAACATTTCCAATAAATCCTGGAACACAGAACTATTATCATAATGATTGTAAATAAGAAAACTAAAATCCAGAAAAGATAAAATTCCATTATCTCATCTACCTCTCACTGCCATAGTTCCTAAAAGATAATTCAATTTTATGTGTCTTAATTTGTACCCTTCAATCGTATTGTTAATTTGCATGCCAAGCACCCATTCCATAACAACCATAAGCAAATAATGTTTGAGACAGTACCAAGTAGTTACCAAAGTATAATTTGAAGACCCAATAAAAAATTCAACGAGACAATGATTTCAAAAGAAGGATAAAAATCTGAACTTGTTTCAATTAATTCAATGTAGAATTGAGTTGAATACAAAAAGGTGTAAATAACCGACCTTTACCAAAGAGGGCTTTAAAAGAAACACCAGATATAGATATGCCCTCAGCATCAGCCAAAGCATCCACCATCTGAAATCCCACCTGTAAAACAACACCACCCCAACAGACAATAACAAACAAAAACATTATTATCTTCTTCTACTTGCAGTAATCAAATTTGCAATTTAAAAATTTTTGAACTAAAATTTTGGGAAAAAACCCTTATTCATACAACATGAAAACGACGACAAAAGAAGAAGAAAGAGTTAAAATGAACAGACGTTATGGCGAGTGGAGTGGTATTTTTTGCCAGGATTGCCGAGGCCAACAATGAGCCAAGGGTGCTGTTGTTTTGGCTTGGCCGCTGCAACTGCATCACTGGAATCCTCTGTGGTGGTGGAGATGGATGCTGAAGAAGAAGAGGAAGAGAGAATTGGGAAATGGTGAGGAAACATGTTGGTTTTTAATAATTGACCAAACCAAGATGGTTTGTTGTAATAATTCTTTGGAAACCCTAAGGTGGCAACTGATGATGATGTTACTACCACTGCTGTACTACCTAGTTTCATGCTTCTCTCTCTCTCTCTCTCTCATAAAAAAGAAGAAACACTAATGGTTCTTTAGGGTTTTGAATCTGAGGAGAGGAAGGAGACGGCACTGCTTTTCCTTCTATTAGTATTGAGGGCACTTGGGGGAAAATATGCAAGAGAGGAAAGATGAAGTTGGGAAATTTTATTTGTGACAGAAAAATAGATTCCGAACCCGAGTTTTTTTTTTTTTTGTCACAATACTCCCACTACACCACAATTACTTCAATGATAGAAATTTCTTCAAAACATTTATAGATAATATATCATGTGAACGATTTTTTTTAATGAAAATTAGCATGATTTTTTTTTAAAATATTTGCAAAATAACAGACTTTGAAAGAAAAAAAATAGGTGAAATAACACAGTTTATACCATAGTTATCATACCTGATTTGGGGGTTGACCCGACTAAGAAACCATATACCGGGTTACATGGGTTGACCCAGGTCCACATGGAAAAATTAAAAAAAAATATTTAAAATTTTAATATTTCTTATGAAAAAAATTAAGAAACAAGTTATGTGAATATAAGCTATACGTGTTATAAATAATGAAGTTTAAAAGATTATTTCAAAAAGTATTTTATTATACATTAAAAAAATATTATGATAATATATTATCCTTTTAAGTTGAAGTATTTAAAACAAAAATATTTTTTATCCTACATTGAAAAAACATAACTTTTTTCTTGTGAACATAGAACATATATACTAAAGGGCTTCAAATCCCACATTGAAAAAATAATTTTTTTCTTGTAAGCATATAGTATATTATATTAAATGACTTCAAATCCCACATTGAAAAAATAAAACATTCTTCTAGTATTTATATAATGAAATTTGAAAAGGGTTAATAATCAACTAAAAAATATATAAAAAAGGATCTCTGATTAGGAGAAAAAACACATTTGAAAAAAAGAAAGTCTTAACCCAATTTTGTCGAGTTGCCTGGGTTACGGTTCAACCTGGTGGGTCAACCGGGTTTTACTGAGTTTTTGCTCATCCTGATTTTTTTGCCTTACTCGGACCTGTACAGTCATCAGGTCGACCGAGTCCTGGGTCGACTTGCCAGGCTGGTCCATGTTTAATAACTATAATTTGTACATATTATGATTGTGAAACACGATATTCAAACCTTTCACTATTTAAAAATCTTACATTTCAAAAAAAAGAAGTGAAATAGATTACATATGAGGGGAAAGGAGAAAAGAGAGGAAAAAAAATAAAAAAAATGATTTTATAGGCACTTTACAACTTTAATTACGACATCACTAGTACTATCAAAAAATCTTAAAAAGATGAATCTAACGACTTCAATAAAAGATATCAGTGTTACCCTTGTATGCCACACTTGCTGCCAAAAACAAGTGAGCCAACCACCACTTTTGGGTGGTAAGTGTGGCACACTTGAATTATCATTGATAATTTTTCTTGATATTGTTAAATTCGTCTTGTCAAGATTTTTTTGATAATACATGTAATGTCATAATTGAAGATTTGATATGTTTTTAAGATCAATTTTTTTCTCTCTCATCACATATAACCTATTTTATAATGTTTTTGTTTTGAAATGTCTCGTTTCTAATAATAATAAGTTTGAATATAATGTTTTTCAATCGTAGTAGAAAATGTGTTATTTCACTATTTTTTTAAAAATTATGTAATTTTGCCAATATGTTTTAAAAATCCATGCTAATAAAAAAATAGCCCATATAAACATTGTACATAAATCAACTGCAAAATCATTTAATTGGATTACAGGAAAACAGGGAAAAAATTTAGTCAAATGCTACCATGCTGTTCAATTTTAATCGTTTGCTTGTTCATAAATATAAAATTAATTTTCAACCTGATCGTCTCAGCTATTATTGTATTTACATACAAGTAATATCAAATCTTGATCTTTTCAAGACATAAAACTTGTAAAAAAAACTATTTCTAATTTTAATTTTTTTATAAAAATAAATTTTATTTTATATTGTATCTATCTAAATCAAACATACTAGAATTAAAAATTTGTAGTGTTTCTTAGTAAATTTGTTAAAAAAAATCTTATCGTTTAAAAATAAAGGAACAAATAATATATTAACTCATATACATGTAATAAATTTTATATTTAAATTAAATATTAATTGTTCTTAAATTTTAAAATATTTTTTATAAATTATACAACGTGAGTTTTTCTTTAATTTAATGCATTCCTCATTAGTCATTTTAACGCGATTTTTTAAATTAAGACTATTTTTGTTTCAAATTTTAAATCGTACTATAATATAAGCTTTTTCTTCTTTTTATTTTTTACTTATTGATACATGATTTTTATTTTTTCTATACATGAAAAAATGTGATTAGCCATAGTTAGCACATACAAATTGTTAATTATATAAAATAATTTGTTGTATAGAAATGAAATGTTCTTAGGTATTAATACCTTCTCTTTCCTTCCCATACTTTTTTTTTTTTTTTTTTTGGTGTTAGAGAGCGAAAAATGTTGCATTTCATATATTTATTTATAAGCAGTTTAGAACATATAACCAAGCCATTTTTTTTTAATGAAAAATAACCATTTTTTTTTGTCATTTTAATAATATTCACAGTGTATTCATAATGCAACCTTCCTTTTCGTTTATGAACCCATACGACAATGATTTTCATTCCCTGACCTTTCATATTTAGGATGGTTAACTTCCATTGTTTATAGCATGGCACTTGCAAGATGAAATACATCTCATTTTAAGATGTTTTATTCAAATAAATTTTTTTTCTTAGGAAATATTCATATTCCTTCCCTAGATTTTTTTTCATATTAATAATGATTTGCTTAGTTCAATAGGTAAATCTTCCCAATTTAATTAAATTTTGATAGAGTTTATGCTATACCTATCTAAAATTTAATTTATGCATTAATCTTGCAAAAAAACTCAACATCACAACCACAATTATTCCATAATCCATCACATCCATACAATTTATATGTTTTATATCACCCAATGCAATGATACGTTTCGTACTAGATTTCATAAACATTATTTTACATACATAACAAAAATGATGTTGAGTTTTATTTATAAGTTTACTATTATAAGTTTATGCATAAATAGTCCAAATCTATTTTATTTATAAGTTTACTAACAATCCAAAATGTATACAAAAAGGAAAACAATATTTTACATACATAACAAAAATGATAGTACTAAAGTCTACCTAGCATTAGTTTTATTAGGCCACTTAATAGTTATTTTGTGAAAAAATAATCATGATATATTATATGTATATATTTCTTATTAATACTTAGTTAATTATATTTTGAAGAATGTGAATAACTATAAAATGATAAAACTAAAATATAAGCATCAATGTACGAATTTATATGTATATTTCATATTATGAATGTGGTGGATGTAGTGGACAATTCTAAGGATTGAGATCACAGTGATGTGGTTGTGTATTGACTGAGTTAAATAGGCTTGATTGCAATTACTTGCAAGTTGGGTAAGTGGGACAAAATTTGGATTGGGCTCGTAAATGGAAAACTCTATTAAAATTTTGTTGAAATTTAAATAAGACCTGAGGTAATTAAATATCTAGTACACAATGGAGAAACAATATGTTGAATGAAATATAAAGATTTCAAATAAGGATGGAATTGTAACTAATAACATAACATACAAGTTGATGATTTGTCAATGGCATGAAAAAAGTTTGCCCTATTTATATGTTATAATTGTTCAACTAAGGAAAACTAATTGGAAATTGTGGTTGTTACAGAACGAGATGCCACCACTTGAGAATTATAGTATTGTGTAATGTGGTTACTATGCATCTGAATCACTTATTGTTATGTTATTCGTGACAATTCGATAGGAATGCATTACATGATGATTTTAGAGATATGCATTCTATTGTTAAATATTTTAAAACAAGTTTATAAAGATAAAACAAAATTATAAAGGAAAAGCGAGGCGGAGAGGAGATAAAATACAAGTGAGGAACTTGGTGAGAGAAGACAATCAAATTCAACCACTAATGAAACAAATATGAATTTTGCTAAGAGTGGAGGTAAGATAAAAGGAGAGAAAAAAAAATAAAGGTGAGAAAAAGAGAAAAAAATGAAGGAACAACTAATTTTCTATGCAATAGAGGGTGAGGTTAAAAGTGTTTTTATTATAATAAGATGATGATTGTTCTTGTGTGTAAAGAGTCTTATTTTAACACTAATAAACTTGATCCTTGTATTACCAGTGTGATTGTTTCTTTATTGCGAGAATTTAATAATGTGTCTCCCAAAGATATTCCAAATGATTTTCCACCAATATAAGGAATCAAACATCAAATTGATCTTATATCCAAAGCTGCGATTCCTAACTGACCAACCTACTGAAGTAATCTTAAAAAGATAAAGGACTTCAAAGGTAAGTAGAGGAGTTAATATCAAAGAGGTACATACAAGAAATCATAAGTCAATGTGTTGTTTCGGTCTTATTTGTGCCTAAAAAGGATGAAACTTGGAGGATGTATGTTGATTTTCATGTTATCAACAACATAACAGTAAAGTATAAACATCTTATCCCTAGGCTTGATGATATGTTAGATGAATTGCATGAATCTTGTGTATTTTTGAAAATTAATTTAAAAAGTGGATATCATCAAATTAGGATGAAAGAAGATGATAAATGGAAAACTGCGTTTAAAACTGAGTATAGTTTGTATAAATGGTTAGTCGTGCTTTTTAGACTTACTAATGCACCTAGTACTTCTATGAGACTAAATGAATCATGTGTTGTGTGCATTTATAAGCAAACTCATAGTAGTGTATTTTGATGATTTTCTAATCTATAGCAAGATTTTAAATGAGCATGTTGAACATTTATGTCATGTACTTGATGTTGGGTTTCCCGAATTTCATACACGCAACAAAAATTATGAAACAAAATTATTCAGGAGTTCCTAGGATCCTGTTAAACAGATCTAGAGTTGTTTAGGGATTTATTGCCTGAAGATCTAATCTTTTTTCGACTTTGAATACTTCTTTAAAGGTTGGGTTGTTGTAAATCACAAGTCATCTAATTGTCCAGCTTTTAATGATAATCTACATGAACCACCTGTAAGAAATCTCATTAATCTCTATTTAAAAGAAAGGGATTGCTATGTCTAGAGTGCTAGCTCTAATTTTGTGTTTATGTAGTTTTATGTCTAACAGACAACAACTCATAAAAATAAGAGGCACAACTTACTATTTATAAGGAAATCTAAAAAACCCTATAAATTGATAAAATATCAATTTACCCCCTGAATAATATTCATATATTAATTTAGGATAATTTTAGAAATTAACTCAATCAAGTCTTTAATTTTTCTAGGTCTAGAAATATAATGTTTGTATTAATTGTATTTTAGTCTTTAATTTCTAAAATATATTTTAATCAAGTCATATTAATTAAATCATCCCAGTTTAATTTTTGACTAATGGTTCTTAAAGTGTATGACTCCTTAGGCTCTTAATATGTTGACACAAATATAAATTATAACTATAATTAAATAGAATTAAATAATTTAATTTATTATCAATTAAACAATTGATTAATTTATATTTAAAGATCAGGTACATTGTTTAACAACGTGTCATGATCCCCCAAATATTAGAAAAGTTATTAGTGGTTTGACTTAACCTTACAATGACTAGTTCTTAGTGTAATTAATATATTTTTATCAATAATGTTTGAATTTAAAATTAAAGCACGAAGTATGTCTGTCATGTTAAATTATGTTTGTTCTCTACATAGTAGTCATTGATTATTTGAATAAGATTTGAAACTTTTTTCAAATCTCATTTCACCTTGGCCAACAATTTCTCAGTCAATACTATTTGAGAACAAATAAAACATTTTCTTTAATTCACCTAGGGTACTGAATCTTCTATTGATCACTCAATTACCTTCATATAGTTCATGTTATACACAATGTTTACCTTTTTGTTACCTAATATGTCAAATATAAATTAAGATAATATGTCACAGGATCAAAGCACAACATTCTCTATATAAGATGACTTAGGGATCTTAAGTCAAAGGATCATTTACACAACCGTCACGTAAGCCTTTCCATATATATAAGTAATCTCTCCATATGAAATTCTCATGCGGGTCAGTTTAGTGTACATGTCTTATGACAAGTACCTACATATTAGTTCTAAGTATCCCTTATACCTTAACTTATGAAATCAGCTTCTTCCTTTCATAAAGAAAAGAATATAATATGTATCTGTCTTTACAGCTTTAATGAATATCTAGTATTTAAGAGAACATTAACCATGAACATTTTAGGAACAATGCTTTGATGTAATAGAAATCCCATAATTATAACAAATTTATAATCTTCTTTACAAAATATTTTTGTTTCATAGACTTTATCTTTACTCTAGATTCATTAATCTAATATTATATGAATATTAAAGATAAATTAAGCCTTTATTAATAATAAATATATATTTACATGAATATAATAATGCCATGTGTAACCAACCGATTGATTATATGACATATTAAACTAATACTTGATGTGTTGTGTAAAGAATCATTTTATGCTAATTTGAAGAAGTGTACCTTTTGCATCGAGAAAATTGTGTTACTTGGCTAGGTTATTAATGCACAGGTATTTAGATAGATGAGAAAAGGTTAGGCTATCCAAGAATGGCTTACACCTAAATCGGTCATAGAAGTAAGAAGCTTTTATGGTTTGACTAGTTTATATAGGCATTTTGTCAAGGATTTTAGTACTATAACTGCACCTTTAATTAAGATTGTTAAAAAAATTATTGGTTTTAAATGGAAAATTGAACAAGGTAATGCATTTAACTTGTTGAAATAAAAACTTTATTCAACACCTTTTTTAGATTTACTTGATTTTATGAAAGATTTTGAGATTAAAAGTGATGCCTTACTAATTGCTTATTTTAGAGCTATTCTAATACAAGATAAGTAACTTATTGCTTATTTTAGAAAAAAGCTCAATGGTGCAAGCTTAAACTACCTTACTTATGATAAGGAGCTTTATATTTTAGAAATTTGAAGATGTGGTAGCATTACTTATGGCCAAAATAATTCATGATTCATTCGGATTATGAATCGTTGAAGTATTTGAAAGGAAAGTAAGTTGAATCGTGACATATCAATTTGGTGGAATTTATTGAAACATTCTTATATGTGATCAAATACAAGCAAGTTATGAAAAATATAATGGATAATACGTTACTAAAAATGTATATTCTTCTATCTACTTTGAGTGCTAATTTGTTCAGATTTAACTATGTGAAATAATTGTACGTTGATAGCGATTTTGCTAATGTATTTCATGCATGTGAAAATTCAGCTTCTGAAGAATTCTACAGACTTGATGGATACTTTGTTTAAAGAAAATAGACTTTGAACATGATGCGAACATCTCTCAAGATATGATAAAATCAAATTTGAATGGTTTGCAACTTAACTCAACAATAACCTGCCTTGGAGAGCCAAAGTTACACACAATGATTACTCTCTATTTACATCTATGAAGAGACGTGAACGAGTAGTATAAAATCATAACGGAGTTAATCAATCCTTCAAAGAGTTTGTAAGTTCAATCATGAACTTAATATGAGAATCACTTAACCATGTTTAAGATAGCAAGAATGTTGATTTTTTTATTAAAAATAATTTCTTTTCTACGATTTCTTTATTAAAAAGTCTCTTTTTAAAAAAAATAATCTCTACAAAAGAGTATTTGTATTATAAAGAATTCTAAGTCTAATAGGATATCCCTAATGAATATGAATAACCTAATAAATAATAATAATTTAATGAACTTAAATTTAAATAAAGGCTCTAATATCTCTAAAAGTCTTAATAATAATTAAAAGATAAATAAAACAATAGCCCAATTAATTTAAATAAGACTAAAGTTATTTTTGTAATCTGCTGGTAGAATCAAAGTTCAACTTCAAATACATGGTTTTCTCGTGTCTTAATGAATTAGAGGGTGTGTCATATATCAATGGAAAACTATGGATGTCTACTTTTCAATGCAACTAGAACCACATTAAAATTTCTTCTACAACTCCAATTATGACAAAAAAAAAAGCTAAAGGTTAAAACTGACAGATTTAAATCTTCTTATTCCAATATTTTTGTAATGTCTGAATGCCCACTCACAAGCCCTTCTTGAATATGAGTTAAATTATTCAAGACTTTTACTTTATTATTTAATATCTTCTTAAAGTCCACCTTATCCTATGTGTTTTGAAGAAATTCATTGAAATACTCTTTGAACCTCTTAGTCCTAAGTTTTGTCATTGGACCAACTAGAACCTCTAACGAATCTCTTAATGTTGCTTGGATTGCATCAATGCACTTAATGATTCTATTCATGAATTGCTTGTACGGGAAGCTCATGAGGGCAGTTTAATGGGGTATTTTAGGGTCGCTAAGACTTTTAATGTATTATATGAACATTTTTATTGGTATATAATAATAAAAAAAGATATGCAACGAATCTATGATAAATGCATTACATATAGAAAAGCTAAGTTTAAGATCTTACTGCATAATTTGTATACTTTTCACCTGTACCTAAGAAACCTTTAATAGATATTTTTATGGACTTTGTTTTAGATTAACCTAGGTTGAAAAGGACTAGAGATTTTATCTTTGTGGTTGTTGATTGATTTTTTAAGATGGCGCATAACATGTCATAAAATTAATGCTACAACTAAATAATAGACTTGTTTTTTAAGGAGATAGTATGACTTTATAGGGTTCCTAGAAGCATAGTTTCATATCGAGATGTTAAGTTTCTTAGCTACTTTTGAAAGGTTTTTTTAGAGAAAGATGGGAACTAAGTTATTGTTTTTGACTAGCCATCTACAAACGGATGAGACAATAGAAGTAGTAAATAGGAATTTAAATACACTTTTACGTACCATCATCCAAAAGATTATTAGAAATTGAGAAGATTGTTTGTCATTTATTGAGTTTGCTTAAAATCATAGTGTGCATTCTATTACTGATTTTTCATGATTTGAGATCGTGTATGACTTTAACTCATTAACTCCATTAGATATGATTTGTTTATTTGTTGATGAAAGGGTTGGTCTTGATAGAAATAGAAAAGCATAAATAACGATGGTAATTCATGAGAGGGTACGATAACATATAGAAAAGAAGAATGAACAATATGCATTTAAGGCAAATAAAAGGCGTAAACAAGTTGTTTTCCAACCAGATGATTTAGTTTGGGTGCATATGCAAAAGAAAAGATTTCCATCCTAAAAGAAATCAAAATTGAAGCCTTAAAGAGATGGTCCATTGCAAATCCTTAAAAGAATAAATGAAAATGCCTATAAAATGTATTTACCAAGTGAGTATAATGTTAGTGTTACTTTCAATGTTTCTAATCTTTTTTTGTTTAAAGTGGGTGGTGATTCGAAGTTGAATTTCTTTAGGAAATAGGAGATGTTACGAATTAGCCCACCATGACATAGGATCCACTAAAGGTGCTAATTAGATCAATCACAAGGTCAAAGGTCAAGAAGCTAAATGAGACATTGAATGACTTGTTTAGAGCATTTGTGCCAAGGTTAACTTCAAAGAGGCTTCAACACATATGGGATAACCTATAATCAACTTATGGTTGGCGGTATAATTGGGAGGCCTTGTTTGAATAACTTTCCATGTTCTACAAGAAAAGATAGGTAATGAAAATTAATCTTAATATTACAAGGATATTTTGACAAAATATTTTTGGAGTTTCCATCTTATACAAGGAAAATAAGGGGACATATTTATTACAAAACTTTTCATGCTTATTTAAAAGAGTTAAATTTGGTAGCAATACTCTATTATTCAAGGACATTTAAGTTGGTTTTGGGTTGATTTTTTTTATGCATAGTTTTATACCAACAAGTATAATTTTCAATCCAACGGTTGGATCAAGCTAAAATTTTATTAAAAGTTTCCAGAGGTCTTGTTTTATATATAGTTGAAATCTCATATCATTTGGACATTAAAAAGGTCTTGGGATAAGATTTAGAAACTACTATACGAGATTTGTATTAATTTCCTAGTTAATTTAAGATTTTTTTTCTATTTTATTTAGAATTCTTTTTTATTTCTCCAACATTGTTTATGACTTTTTTACTATTATAAATAAGGTTATTTATTTTACTTAAGTCTTTTTTACAAACTCTAATTTCATAATAATATTTATGTGTATGAAAGGAAAACTCATACTTTTTGGTTCTTGAAAGAATTGAAATTGACTTATCGAAGAACAACTGTTTTTGTGACATCTTCCTTATACTTCTCATTCATGATTTGCTAATTATGTGGTCGGGGTTCGAATTCTAATAGTATTGGTGCCTCAGTTCAAGGTAATTGTTATGTCATGCTTTCTATCTTAAATCTTATTTTGACTTTTCTAGGATTGTGTTTAAATTGACTTGTGGGTTTCTGAATCTTTATATTCACGAAGTTCACATCAGGTATAGCCCACTCTTGATGTATAAGGGCAAAAGAAAAGTTCGATCAACTTTAGGGTTTGCTTGGGAGCGTGCACCGCATTCCCAAACGGCTTTTTAGTTTGGTCGATATAGAGGTGGCTAAGCAAGATGATGTGAGTTAACTAGCACTTGTTATCATAAAATTCTCGTGATGATGAAAATGACACTTTATTTTTTCCTTTGTTTTTTAAGGTTGGCTGGATGTCTTTTCATGTCATGTATGAGGGAGGATATGGTGTATGTGTGTGTGTGCGCGCATCAATTGTTCTAGGAATTTTCTTTTCAAGATTTTTTTTAACCGAACTAGGCCTAAACTAAAACAACCTGGGCTCACCTGTGTTGTTTAGTCCAAGCCCACACTACCTTTTTTATTTTTTATTTGTTTTATTTTTTTTCTTCTCATGGAAAAAAATGGGGTGATTACACATTCTATCACTAAAATATAAGAATATAGATTAGTTTGAAAAAAAAAGATTATACTAAAAAATTTAAATTTTAATTAGGGGTTTTAAATAGAAAGTAATTATAACAAATATACTAAAAGGGAAGGTATTAGGGTAGATTACACATGCTATCCAACATTTTAATGTACAATAAAATAACCAAAAAAACCCCAAGAGTAAAAAAAATCAATAGTTTTGAGTAGGGGTATTTAGGTATTTTTTTTACACACCGTAGAATTATAAATGTACCCTTGGATCCAAAGAATTTAACTTATATTAGGGGTATTAAGGTCTTTTAGTCTTGAATTTTTTCGATTATCAGTCTGGTTAAGGGTAGTGATGTGATTTTACATTAAAATAATATTTTTTAATATAAAAAAGCTGCCAGCGCGTTTTGTGCACGAGCTAGCATGTGGGGAACACCATGTACTTCAAGTGGCACGTGCAATAACTTCTAGTGGTAAAAAATGAGATTTCATCGTGTCATTTTATTCCTCGTCGTCTCTTCTTTTATTTTGAGTGACGCATGTCGTTCAAATATAGCTGGTTTATCATCAATGACCTTTCCCCCCTTTTATTTCTCTATCCTACCCCAATAAATACACTATGGTTCTTATTGTTATTTCAAAATTAGCCATTTTAGTTTTGATTTTTGTATTTTTGTCATTTTCTCTTTTGTTAAAGTTTTATTTGTTTTCAATTTAACCCTTAGTTTTAATTTGTATATATATAATGTTTTTTTATTTGATCCTTCTACTTTTAATTTTTTATTTTTTTCCTTTGCCATTTTGTTAGTTTTTATGGTTTTCAATTTTATCTTTCAAATCAAGTTTATGATTTTTGTTTTTTCAATGATAATAATAATGATTTCAATTTGGTCCTCTTCTTTTGATTTCTTATTGTTTTTCTTGGCCCTTTTGTCAAAGTTTTATAGTTTTCAATTATATCCTTCAAATCAAGTTCATGATTTTTATTTTTTATTTTAATAATAATAATGATTATAGTGGTGGTGGTGGTGGTGGTAATAATAATAATAATAATAATAATAATAATAATAATAATAATATTTTTATTGATGATTGTAATAATTGTGGTGTATAATAATAATAATAATAAGAAGAAGAAGAAGAAGAAGAAGAAAAAGAAGAAGAAGAATGATGGTGATAATAAAAATACTAATAGCAATAGTAGTAATAGTAATAATAATAGTAATAATTTTAATAATAATAGTGATGACAATAATGATGATATTACTTATTAATAATAGTAGAAATAGTAATTTTGATTTTTTGAATTGCTATTTTTTTTTAAAATCATGTTGTATGATTATTATTTTTTCAATTTCATTATTTAATATTTAATTTATTCGGAATTGAATTTCATGATTTTTCAAGATTTAGTACTTTAGATTTGATGACTCTACTCACTAGTTTAAGAAGTTAACATATATATATATATATATATATATATATATATATATAAAGAGCTTTATAATTCTTTTTTTTCTCATATTATTCCAGTTATATAACCTGTAGCGTGAGTTTAGTGGGATATTCTGTATTAACTTAGCTTATTTAGTGTTGTTATATATTTATTATGAACAACATTTTAAATTTTTTTAACTCATTTCATTGTTTTATCGAGTCATATTGGTTAGTTGTGTATGCCACGAGCTGACCAAAGCCACGGTTGAAGTTAGTTATCTGTTAATTAATCTGCTGATATATGTAGACATTTGACATCACTGTGAAGGAAGAAATGGTCTCTTTTCTATGATATTCTCACCTGTCCGTCGAGTCACCACCCATGAATATTCTCACCGTCCTTTGTTTGGTGACTGATTCCCCACATGCATGCAAGATACGAGAATCTGCTGACAATAAACAGGAAAAGCTAGTAAACAGGAGTCGTCGAATGGCAAGGAATCTTAATTTTTCAGAAGATCGTAGTTACAGAAATGAACACAACGCTAGAACATCCCCTGGGAAATTAATTTGGACACAAATTTGACACTTTCATGGTCAAGGAGGCATAATCAGCTGCGTCGCACAGCAAACCTTACACAAATTTCACTATTTATAGTAGATTCAAATAGTCCTAATGGCTATTCTTCAGTGCCTTCACGATATCCACCCACAAATGAATGCGTGAAGAAGAACAAAATGCAGCTATTTTCATTGCGTTGTCAAAAAAATAAAAAAAATGTCGATCACAAGTCACTTTTGTTACATATACATCCGATGAACTTTTATGGACGATCAATTTCGTCCAGTCTCATCAATAGAAACCAGAGAAAAGTATTATACACTAGAGTGCATGTGGGAGGTCCAGCTTTTTATCTCCATCGAAGGACTCACCGTGGCTGCAAAGACACAATCTTTAATAATTTGGCAGAAAATCTTAAAAATAAACGTAGATATTGATTAAGCAATGACAAATGATCACCTGAGATAGCTCAGAGCTGACATTCGATAGAGACAGGTGAACACCAGAATATGTAACCCAATTGTATAGAAAAATGCAAAAGTCCGAGCATATCTGCAATAGTTATTTTAAATTAGAACTTGAAGAACTTTTGAAACATTGGAAAATACTTTGCATAAAAAGAAGGTGGGAACTAAGAGCGCTGTGTATAATATGAATGCTATGAACAGGAAAAGCATGTAGCAGCACACATCGTATAGGGGCAACAAGGATACTCAACCCACAAGTGAACATGACACATACGGAGCACGAATATCCATATTCATGGGTGAAAATTATATTTTTCCAAGCATAAGCTGAAGAGAAAAAAAAGAAGGTTCATTTATATAAATAAATATAGCCTATGCAATGATGTGACAAGAATGTGATTGGGAAAGACAAGAAATAGAAGTGATGATAAATTGAAGGAATAAAAAAAATGTGTTCTGATTTGTTAGCACATATTATAAAACTGGCAAACAGCATCCAAGCAGTGGTGAAAATAAACAAATTGTGGAGTAGACAGGAGGAAATCTGGTTACAGTTCAAAGGACCAGAAAACTCAGTGAGCTGCCAAACACTGATTCATGTAAGATACCATTAGTTATGATGGTGAACCATAACTAGAGACCATAGTAATGCTGGTATTTGAGAGATGCATAGTTCAGGATCTGCACTATGTACTGAGAAATAAGGGGGTAAAGAACAGTTGCAATACGGAAAAAACCAAACCATACTTGTTACCCAGAAGAAAGCGTCCACTACTAAGCGTGATTCTATCCCTGAAACCCAACTCCTTGTATCTTTGATCCCGCTCCTAGTCACAAATAAATGGTTGGTCAGTACATGATAAATGACTTCAAAAAGCCTATAAGATATGCATCTGAATATTGAATCTGAAAAAATGTCATTAAAGATCTCTTCGTTCAAAGTATGATAAAACAGACTATTACTAGCCCACCCCTCTCAACTATTAGAAAATTAAAAAATGGAAAACTGAATTGAGTTTTCTTGAAGAACAACAATGACAAAGCCCTAACGCAACAAAATCAGTAAGAATAGGCATGAGGTATTAAGGTTTATGCCCGTTCCATTCAATTACTACCTTCAAATGGGAAAACAAAAGCTAAAGAAGGAAAGTGACTTGGCAGGCCTTAAAAACCACTTTATGATCAAACATGTGACCATGAGTTTTGTGATGAAACAACTTTTAGCAGATGTGCTCAAAGAAAACAACCTTCTTTGAAAAAGCAGCGAACGGATTTATGTCATCTTCATATATCTTCTTGTACTTAGATTCAACATCTGAGGCAAAGCCACTTTCCAGATCCTCAGCATGCTGAAAATGATCATATAACATTAATAAAATAGAACACTAGAAGCAAAATAGGGAAATAGAGATAAAAATGGATATGCAATGAGGTACCTTCTTTGATCCTCGAGAAACTACTTTCTCAAGATTGTAATCTTGGACATAGCGTATCTTTCCATATAGTTTGACATTATCAGCTTTTGTTTTCTCCAAGTCTGCTGCTAGCACCCCTATCTTCTCCTTCAATTGCCTCACCTCCTACAATATTTGAAAGAATTCACTTAAATCACACTAACATTTGATCTAGCAATGTGAATATTTCGCAATGTGCCAAACAAAAAACTGAACTATAATGAAAAGTCAGCATTTGCAAAAAGATTGTATAGCATATAACATGCCTCTTCAGTCTCCCGCAAACGTGCCCTAAATCGATCTCGCTGATTGCAGATCACCTTAAGCATTGAGCTCTGATCTTGATCTAAGGAAACATGTTTCTGATCTGCATTCTGGACCAAAATAGGCAACTACGAATAAGAAAAAATTCATGGAGAAGAAACAAATCTCAGAGAAAAAAATTACAAAATAACACTAAAATATTTAAATTGATGTTCCTTGCATGATTTCCCTCCTTGGAGGTTCACTAGCCAATTAAGTTAATAATCCTTTAATTTTTTCACAAAATGTGTACCCATATGTTGCAATTCCCTACCATTTTATTAATCAAAACAAATAGTAAAACCTGGCATGCACAAGTATTAATGAGTGAAAACAATGGCATCCATTAACTATAGAGCAATGCTATGCAGTGCGAAAAGAAATTTATAAAATAATCATGACAGACAATGGCAGCTGGTGAAATTTTATTTAACTTCTAGGTCATTTATTTTTTTAACTCTTGTTTATGTTAGTTTCAGTACTCTTTTCATGCTAGATAGCTTTGCTCTAAACTATCTACTAGAGATGAGCGAAAATGATGGTATCCATCGCAATCACAAAGAACACATCAGTGATCAACGACTTTTTAATTTTATCTCGATAAACTCATTAATGGAAATTGCGGTGTAGGAAGAAAGAGAGAGGTACCTCAGATAACTCAACCCCCCCTGCTTCCGAAAGATCCCAAGCATCAAATAGACTGCCTTTCCGATCTTTGGAGCTATAACCCTGCATCAGGAAGAAAACTACTTAAATTTCACATTTTGAAGTGTTTGTAATCATCATATATGATGGGTGGATGTTATTTATTTATTTATTTATTATTTATTTGCTGATTATGTCTCTGCAAGATAGTAAATTGTCTAAAAATTGGATGCCTATAATCCTTTGACAATGATGTGTTCATTCAAGAATAGAATGATCATACATTTGGGAACTTAATGGACATTATAACACAATTAACAAGTTAAGACCTGTTAATATACATGCAAAGCATAATAGATTCACGGAGGCTAACATTAACATGCAGAGTGACCAAGTTACAGAATAGGCAATGCAAGAGATTAAAAAGTCATTGATCCAAACCTTTAATATATCATCTTCCAACTTTTGTATTAATTTTTGTTGTTCATTAACCTTTGCAGTAAGCTCTGTTATCTTGCCTTCAGCTGTTTCCAGTGAAGTCGCTTTCTCAGAGATTTTTACCTGAAAGCAGCAAAATTTGAGCATCATAACCAATCCTTAAAATCTTTAGCCACCACCTAAACATTCCCAAAGTATGGCTCTCAGCCTCGAACTACATGGTCAATGGATGGGGTAAATATTGAAATCTTACCATAAAAAATGAATACAAGAACAAAAATAAGAAAGCATTTAGACAGTATTTATTTCCTTATAGTGACTTCAGCAAGATCTAGAATATCGAACACTAAAAGGAAAACTGGAAAGTAAACGGGTAATGCGAGGACTACTTGGTACCTTCAACTGCGTGAGTTCATGTTCCATTTTTCTGTTTTTATCAAGAAGAAGAGACTCCATTTTGCTCATCTCTTCCCCACTTGTAGCTACTTCCCAATCTTCAGCCTCAATTGAATTGTAACCTACAGCCTAAATCAAATAATAGTGAAACCATTAACAGAGAGAAATAAAACATTGTAAAGGGTACAGAGGTGGGATTTGAATTCAGACCACTGGGACTTATCAATGAAAAGACTTCAAACTGGCAATAATGGTGTGAAATCTTGGCTAATATAGCAAGATGTACGAAAGACAAGAATCCAGAGATTGAAGCTATCCAATCTAAATAAAAAAACTTAACCTATCTGAGTTTAACAACCCACAAAGCAACTAACTTCACAGAAAAGACATGTTATTTCACCTTCAATACATTCAAAAGGCTATTTATAACCAAGAAATAAAAAAAACATTTCAACAAATATTATCAGCAGGAACTCTTGTGTAAATCACCAAAATGGTGAGCTAACTACCTGCAAAATTTTCACTTTTTTACGCAAATCATCAACTAATTTTTCAGTTGGTTTTGCTTGAAGCTCTTTCTTCATCTCCTCGAGAGCAGCTTCCTGCATAAGAAAATGAAGGAATACCCAAGTAATTAACAAAAAAAATTCAAAAAGAAGAGATATATAAGCAAATATAAACAGAGATCATTTCCATACTGAATCATTTTTTATTGGCATAGCAAATTAATTTCTTACAGCCATTCACAACAATCCTCAGTCATATATACTATGCAACATTACTTCATCAAAGTCAATGACATAAATCTTGGATATCTGATCCAATCCCTTTCACTTTGCAGCAAAGATCATCTATCAAAACCTTGTTGCCCGGGTTAAGGTGGAAGTATTGGCTAAGGATATTTATCTGTGTCTAACTTGTTATGGCCTAAATCCTTGGATAAAGGAAAAGATCTGGAATTGCATGTGTTGTAATTATTATCTATTCTTCTAGAGCTCAGTTTTTCTGATGGGCCATGCTATGTTAATAAAGCCCAAAAAAAAATAGTTTAAGTTGAGCAAGTTGGATCAACCCCAGTAACGAAGGCCGCAAACTAGAAATCTCCAGCCCAATAATAAGACATAAAAGAGTTTGTTATAAATTCCCCCTAATCTCTCTCATGAATCTGACCAGATCCAGAGCTCTTTGCTAATGAACAAGGATAACTCTTACTTCTCCTTCAGGAAATCTCCAGCCCAACCAATTAGTAGCCTAAGAGAAATTTAGCTCATACAATACCCTCGGTTCAGAAGATGCCAACTTTTAAGATATAAACAAGAAACTGAGAGGCTCACACAGGCTCTATTTTCATTTATAATTTATGTAACTTTTCACATTCCTAACACACAAATTTTTCCTGAAGTGACTTATTTAAGTACTGCTAAATCCTCAAAGCATAAGATGAAGTTGTTAAGAAGGAAATTTTTTATGCAAAAAAAAGATTCATTATGCATTCTTACAGAAAACTTGTAGCCATAAATTAGATGGAACTGCTAGAAATTATAAATGCTTCATTTTTACAGGTCTTATAGCACCACCTGAGATATGATACATCCAATTCATTTGATTTTCATGGAGCAAATGAACAGTATCTCATGAGAATAAAAAGAGAACCTAACAAGTTTCAAGCTCAACAGGGTTAATATCTCTTGATAAACATTGAACCAACAATAAAAGAATAAAGTGCCATACCTTCTCGTTAAGTAAAATATTCAATTTTTTTATCTCATTAATGTGTTGTTCTCGCTCATTTGTCAATGTGGTTTCAATGTTGTGAAGTTCCATGTTAAGTTCAGAGATAAGCTTTTCTTTGGTGCTCAAAGAACTCTCGAGAATGCTAGTTGAGTCTGAATTGTCACTGTGACACAGCAACAAACAAAACTCAAAAACATTACTGTAAGAAAAAATGCTAGGTAGATTCAAATGATACAAGCATTCATCATGGAAAGAAACAATCACTGGAGGAATGAAATATCATGAATGTGCAAATCCAATCCAAATCTTTAAAAAGGCCACCGGTTTATGTAGAAGCAGAAGCAAAGACAATGGCAATGGTGCTGAAGTACATTACCCTTTCTTATCTTCAATCTCTTCATTTGCTGATTGCAACTGAGAGCGTAGGACACCCTGCAGAAATATCTAGTTAAAATTTCAGACCATTAAAAAGAAAAGAAGTCATTGATAAAAAGTCCATTCAAGACACTAATCATCTAGAATCACACAGAACTTGGCAGAACAGATCATATCATGGTGGAAGGCTATATGGCATGATCTTTTCAGTTTCAATTAGTACAATTACACATTCCTCCCTAAGATTTAATATGCAGTAATAAAAACATAGAAAAAAAAACCCCAAAGTGCTTGGGATAAAAATTTTTTTTGAAGAAATTCTTCAACAATAAAACAAAAACTAGATCCTCTGGCCCAGGATTTATCGATACTCACAGATGCAGATACATGACCATAAAGACGAGCAGAAGTGAAAGCCTAAATCTGATTGCTAGGTGTCAAGAGGAAGCTTAAAGTCACATATTAGAACTGTATATTTTGTTAGCCAAACAAAAGACATTGAGCTAAAATCACAGGGTAAAAAACCCTGCTGATGTCCCATGAAGCAAAAACAACAAGGCAGTTTCATTTACTTAGTGTTAACTAAATTCAATGAATGCTGAAATCTGGCACAAGATCCATGACCATTCAATACCAAATGTTCTATTTGAATAAAACTCTATGCACTTAATTGATTCATGATGAATAATAGTAATAGTAATAATAAGATTCTTCCTAGCTTATTCAGTTTTCCCTGCACAAGTTCTAGCAGTTAAAATGAGGACATACTGATTATCAAACAATCCAACATGTCTAGTAGTCCACCATAAAAACTGAAAAATAGAAGATGACAAGAAAGCAGCTAAGCTAATTAGTTGTAAGAAGAGGAGGGAACAAATTGAGAAGTATAGATTACAAGTTGGAATAAAGAAACTGTGAAACACATACTTTCTCCCTCTCAAGACTATGCAGACGTGTTTGTGCCCTTTCCACTTCATCCATCAGAAAATTGACCTCTGATTGCTTTGCTGCCCATTCTTCCTCTGATATTATTAAAAAAGAAAAAAAAAGGCATAAGATACTTGCAATAGAAATAGAATTTACAGGTGAGTGTTTCTTGTAATAACAATTATGGACACAATAAATTTGAGAGCATGATTAGGACATAATATAGGCAGTCAGGATTTGAATATCACCTGATTGAGCTCGAACTTCAAACAATTGGCTTTGTGCAAGTTCATGTAATTTCTGTATAGTTGCAACGCTTTCTTTAGCTTGTCGTAATTGATCTTGCAATGATTGCTCCCTGACAAGAAACAGAGATAAGTAAGATGAAAATTCAAACAGCCACCAGCAGAGCTTTTTATTATTATTATTATTATTATTATTATTATTATTATTATTATTATTATTTTTGTTTCTTTTCTTTTCTTTTCATTTCTTTTTTTTTTCCCGTTGAAAATGAAAGATATCTCCGTCACCACAACAAACCCCGGATAGATACCTTTCTTTTAAAACCTCTAATGTTTTCTGGTTCTCTTCAGCCAAACTACGTTGCTTCATCTCCACAATTTCCTTTACCTTTTCCTCCATCTGCATCAAACATCACCAAGTAGATAATCACAATTCTTATTTCAGAAATAATTAGCATATCAATATTGACTAAGGATCTGACATATAATAGCAGTGATCTATGGAAGGACATCATATTGCTAACTGATAGAAGGTCTGCTACTTCAAAAAAAAAAAAAAAAAAACACAGAGAATAAAAGATGGCCAAAGAGTTCCCATGTAGTAATAAACCCAATAGCTCAACCAGCTTACAATTAGTCAGAACAGATTGAATATCTCTATTCTTGTGTCCTATATACATATACATCTGAGTCTGACAATAATAAGTACTTCAAGACATGAATGAATTGATATTTTTTTGTACTTCTCCTTTGTTTCCAATTATCTGTGATGATATCAACTTTAGGGATGGAACTTCTAGCAAAGAAGAGAAAATTATGCAGCACATACAAACAATGTATGCTAAGACCTCAAATATGAAGCATTTATGCATGAAGATATATGTCATTCATTTAACTTTTTTGTAACTATTAATAAAGGAGAAAAAATATAATGACTTGTAAGAAAATGTTAGACTCACATATAACATAGCAAATGAGCAAATAATATTCTAATCAGTACAAATAGCAAATCTCATAAATGATTGCCAAAGTTCAATAATAGATGGCTCAATATTTTAACAAAAACAAATTCACAAAGACAAAAAAGGATAAACCCTGTGCTTTTCTCTATCAGCCAAACTGCTTGCTACAAATCATGTAAGCAATATCACTATCATAATAGTGGTCAAACACCAAGGTCCTAGGAGCCCATGTGATTCCAAGACTTGCCAGCTACAGTGAGGGAACATCAAAATTCATTTCCTACTGGTAAGTAATGCATAGAAAAACAAACGCATGCCTGCTGCTCTAACTGACGGTTGCGCTCTTCAAGTCTTCTTATTGTTGCTTGCTGATTCTTTAGGTGAGCTGCCTCAGTCCTGAACTCCTCTAGCTCAACTTTCATCTTCCGGCTCTCAGACTCTAACTCAGACAATTTCAGATCTTGCTCCTGCAAAGAGAAAACAGATTTTGCATAATGGATTGATGCTGTGTGGGTCATAAGAATTCTTATGCTGGCAGGAGGAGAGCAAGATGAAGAAGTCAAGATTTTCAGAAATAGCTCCTGTACTTCGAGCTTTCACTGATGCTAAGAAGAGCACTTGTTTCCAACACAGTTACTAAATCTATGCCTAACTTAAAATATTGTTTTAACACGACTTCCCAAGCTTGCGCCGCAGACATCAATAGTAAATGTTAACAAGAATACATTGCCAACATGTGAAACCTTACGTCATTGGGATGAGACCTAAAGGATTACTCAGTTCTGAGACTTACATCCAACACTAAGCACTACAATATATGTGAAGGGCGGACAAATTCCTGATATTCATAAGATTATCACTGAGAAAAACAACAGATACTAAGCACTTGCCAGTTACAGATTACATTTGCAGACAGCATAAAGAAGAATATAACAATGCTACTTACAGAAATTGAAGCAAGAGCAGGATAAGGATCTGGGGCCTCATAAAGTTTCTGATAGATATTAAGAAAAGCATTTTCTCCAAATTTGGCTCTCTTAGTAAGATTATCGACTTCTTCCTGGAACCCTTTTAGCAATGAGTTAAACAAACCTAACTTTTCGTCGGATGAAGCCTTCTTGAAATCTGCCACCAAAAATAAATAAATAAATAAGAATCGATAAACCTTAACTTTTAGCAATTTAATTAATTGGTGATGGTAAGGGTACCTCTGGTGCTCTCGGCAAGCTTCCGTCGGTTTTTCTGGCTGTTTTCCTGATTTTCAGCAATTCTAAGTCCCTGCTCATCCAACACACTTTTCTCCTTCTCCAGCTCAAAGTCTAGATCAGGTATTAATTTGACAAAACAGATCATCATTATTATTATTCTTTTTCCTACTCTTGCAAAAATGCAGCATAAATTAAATATTAATTGCTAAATCAAATCATTATTAAAAAGGAAAGAAAGAAAAGAAAAATAATCATCGGCTCATAAATTGGGACAGGTCAATATTTAGCATCAATCAAAGGTGAATTCAAATAAAATTAGGTTTTAATTGATTAAAATGATACCTTTCCAGAAATTGGAGACGAGGGAGACAGGAGAAGTGGAGATCGTTTTGTCCCTCTCGGATCCTCCTTGCGGAGCCTCCATTTTTCAAGCGAATTTGGATCTGAGTACAAATTCAGTTAGGAAAGAAAATGTGAATAAACAATCAGATTCATATATTTACTAGCAAGAGATTAGATGATTTAAGGGTGTGAGTTTCAAATCAAAAATCTTTTCGTGTTTGTAAAGTTCGCGACCGTCTGAAAAAGGAGTGGAGTGGGTTCGGTAAAGCCCAAATGTAATCTCTTTTCTAGATGGTCCATTGGACTCATCCAATATTATAGAATTCACATTGTTTCCATGGGCTTGTCTAATGCTGTCAAGATAAATAAAGATTATTAGCTCCTTCACTCTTTTTGAAAAAATTAAAATAAACAGTGTGGTACTTCTTTCATTGCATACAAAAGGGTAACTTATACATGCTTATTATGGAAATTATCTGATAATTTATTAAAATATTATTGGTCTTGCTTGAACTAAGTTTTTAAGTCATTCGGTTAATTCTATTGAAGAAAAAACTAATAGCAGTAGTTATTAGATCCGACTCGGGAGTTGACCTGGTCAAAGAACCGGGTTTCGAGTTACACGGATTGACAGGTTAACCCGAATCAACTCGGAAAAATTAAAAAAAAATTAATATTTCATATGAAAAAATTAAGAAACAATCCATGTGAATATAGACTATACATGTTATAAATAATGAAGTTTAAAAGATTATTTCAAAAGATTTTGTATCCCACATTGAAAAGATACTATGTTAGTATGTTATCCTTTTAAGTTGAAATATTTAAACCAAAAAGGTTTTTTATTCCACATTGAAAAAACATTTTTTTTCTTGTAAATATAAAGTATATATATTAAAAGGTTTCATATCCCACATTGAAAAGAATAATAATTTCTATGAACACAGAGTATATATACTAAAAGGCTTTAAATTCAACATTTAAAAAATAAAATATTCTTCTAGCATTTATATAGTGAACTTTGAAAATGGTTAATAACCAACTAAAAAATATATAAAAAAGAAGGGTCTCCGACTAGGAGAAAAAACACATTTAAAAAAAAAATCGGGTCTCAACTGGGTTTTGCCGGGTCGCCCGAGTCACGAGTCAACCGGGTTTCACTGGGTTTTTTCTTATTCCGATCTTTTACCTTACTCGAACTGGTCCAGCCACCGAGTCAACCGGGTCTTAGGTCGACCGGTTGGGTCGGTCCGGGTTTAATAAGTAGCGTTTCAAACAATACTAAAATAAAGAGACAAAGATAATGAAAATAGAAATGTATTTTCTTGGAGAAACAAAAATAAATATATCCTACTATTATTTTGGAGTGAGTTTCTATTATTCTAAAACAAGAGGTACAAAAAAAGCATGTCTTTAAATACATTATTTTTTATTTCTAAAACATCATTATAAGAAATTCTAAATTTTAAAATTATCTAGCTAAGATATGTAAAGAAAAAAATAGTTATTATTATAGTTTTAAAATCCAACTCGATCAATCCAGGGCAACACCCGGGTAACAGGTCAGGAAAGTCAACCTAGATTTACCCGGGTCAATATAAGAATAAAAATGGTTATTATCATAACTTTAAAACTTGACTCAAGGTTCTACCCACAACAAGGCTCAGGACACGGGTAAATAGGGTCAAATTTAAAGATAAAAATAATTATTATCATAGTTTTAAACTTGACTCGACGGTTAGTTCCGAGTAATGTCCAGGTCACAGGTCAAGAGAGTCAGCCTAGGTTGATCAACCCAGGTTGACTTGGGTCAATGTCAAGATAAAAAAAATTATTATCATAGTTTTAAAACTCGACTTGAGGGGTTGATCCGAAGCAAGACCCGCATCACAAGTTAGGAGGGTCAACTTAAGTTAACTGACCCGGGTTGGGAGGGTCGACCTAGGTTGACTTGGGTGATTGTTAGGATAAAAGTGATTATTATCATGGTTTTGAAACCCAACTCAAGGGTCAACTCATAACAAGGCTTAGATCATTGGTTGACCCAGGTCAACTTAAAGATAAAAGTGATTATTATCATAGTTTCAAAACCTAAATCAAGGTTTTATCCCGAACTAAGCCTAGATCATAGATCAGGAGTGTCAACTCAGGTTGACCCGAGTCAATGTAAGGATACAAACGGTTATTATCATAGTTTTAAAATTCAACTCAGGGGTCAACCTGGGGCAGAGACTAAGTCATGGGCTAACAGGATCAGCTAGGGTTAACCTAGATCAACGTATGAATAAAAATGACTTTTATCATAGTTTTTAAACTCATCTTCGGAGTCGACTCGGGGTAAGACCTGGGTCACGAGTCGAGAGGGTTAACTTGAGTTGGAAAAAAAAAGAATCAAAGCAATTTTGTTTTGATAAAAAAAGTTAAAAAAACAATTGACGGTTTTATCACCCGTGTTTTATTATGGGTTGACCTGGGTTGTTAATTAGGTCAGGTCAAGTCAATTATTCCTCTATTTTTTTTTTCTAAAACCCAAATTAGTCCAGGACCTATGTCGACCCGCATATGTCAATCTAGGCTTTGTAACTAGGGTTATTGTCATAACCCATTTTTGGGTTATTCCCTAAATTCAATTTTTCTTTCAAAAAATAAAAAATATATATTCGAACTAAAAAAATTAAAAAATAATAACGGTGAGAAAAAGATGTCAAAGCGCCTAGAAAATGATTAAAAATTGGTTGAGGAGGTTTAAAAGATTAAAATTTGACAGTATTTTGTTGACTAATGAGAGCTCTATTGACAAAGAAAATTCAATTTGAGGAAGAAAAATTCAAAATCAGATGTTTATCGACTCAATTAAATTTTATTGAAGGTTTAATTGAATTTATGGAGGGTTTGATTGCAAGAAAAATTGATTTCGAAGTCAATTTAGGCTTTAATTGGAAGAAATTAAAGTTATGGGGTCAAAATATAATTTTTTAGAGTTGATTTGGTCAAATCAGGGGCTTAATTGCATAAATATTGAAGTTTGATGGCCAATTAGGGACTTAATTGAAGAAATCCGAAACCAAAGACCAAACTGGAAAAAAGGCGTGTAAATAGAGGGGCTGTAATTAAACCGAATCAGGGGCTAAAATGAAGAAATTAGAAGTTTACTGATCAATTAAGGGTCAAATTGCATAAATAAGAGACCAAGGACTAAAGTAAAAAAGGTGGCCAACTTCAGGGCCGACGATTGAATTTGGTAGGGATGCAATTGAATTGATTTTTAAAATTAAAATTGCAATTTAGGACTTGATTGAACAAATCACAAATTAAGGACTGATTTGGACTTTGGCACGATTTTGCCACCATTTCTTTTTAAATGAAACGACACGTTTTGGGTAAAACAGCGCCATTTCATCCACTGTTTTAAACAAAAAACCCAAACGGTGCCGTTTTGAACGGCAATGTGGGTCTTCTTCTTCCCTTGGACGCATGAGGCGGGGGAAGAAGAAGATTTCCTTCCCCTGCTTTTCTTTTGCCTCTTTCTCTAAAAAAAATAAAAAAAACACTGACCAAGACCCCCACTTGTCTAAAACTCTGACCCGTGGCCTACCACGGGGTGGAAAAACAAAAGGGACATGCCCCTTGGGCGGTTGCCACGATGGCGCCCGGCCGCTCTACCCCCTGTGCCCGGCCAGGCGGGGAGAGGCCTCTCTACCCATGTATTTGCCTATAAATACATGGGAAGAGAGAGCACGAAGGACGAGGCAGCAGAGGAGGAACAGAAAAGTAGAGAAAAAAAGAAAATAGAGGAAGAGAGAGAGAGAGAGCAAGAAAAAAACAGAGGAAAAAAAAGGAATAGAGAGAGAGAAAAAGAGAGGTGAAGAATAGAGATAGAGAGGAGAGAAGGAAAACAGAAAGAATAAGAGAAGGAGAAGATGCAGGGATTATCACCTCTGCACGGAGAAGAAGAAGAAAAACAGGAGCGCCACCATCTTCGCCACCGCAAATCACCGTCGACGACAACAAAAACGCTCCTTCACCCTAGGTAATCTTCTCTCTTTCTCTGCTCTGTCTTTCTATTTGTTTCATTTGCATGCAGAATGTGAGCAATTCACGTTCTGCAGCAAAAGGAAAATAACCAGCTAATTATAAACTGTTAGGCCGGTGCTGGCTCAGTTTTATGTTGGGCTGGTGCTGGTCAAACCCGTTTCAATTAAAAATGTTTTTTTTAAAAAAACATTAGTGATGTTTTCGCGTATTTTTCTATCCATTTTGGTTAATATTGGTTTATATTTTTATACCGTAAAAATACAAATCCGGTATTAAAATACCCAGTTTTCATAAATTTTTTTTGTTTCATGCATACAGCCAAGTCTCTCAAAGCTAAAATCATATTATATATATATTTTTTAATACAACAAAGAAAACATCAAAAAATTATGTTTTATCTTGCATTTTGGCTTTAATAACAGTTTATTAAAGTCACGAGAATTTGGCCAAAATTTTAAAAAATTTAAAAAATATATTTTGTTTTGTATTAATATCAAGGATTACGTATTTATACGTAAAACGTATTCCTGATATTAAAAAGATATTTCTTTTGACGACATAGAACAATTAGCTTGAAAAGCCTTATAAAGGAGGACTTTTCTTAAACCGTAGACAGACCAACAAGTATAAACCACAACAAGACCTTAGATTTTATCAGACAACAAAACAATGCAGCTTACTCTATATTTTATCAAAGGGAAGAAAAAGAAAACATAGAAAAGAAGAAAAAAAATCCACTAGAGCCTAACCACAATGTCACCATGCATACGTGCGACACTAATAAAAAGAGGACGGCATGGTGTTTGGAGGTGGGATTTAAACCCCCATTCTAAAATTTATTATTGAAAAATAAATTATAAAAATTAATTACAAAATAGAAATTCTGAGAATGCCTTCAATAACAAATTGTAGGAAGGATATTAAAGTGTAAAGTTAGTAAAATAAAAATGGCCTAAAATTTTATTTAAAGAAAATTGATTTGGATAAATTAGGTGAGATGAACTATGAACTCTCAGTTATAATTGCTTTGAGTAAACGAAATATAAATAAACCTAGGTGAAAAGGGTGTAAACCCAAATAAAAACAAAAATAAATTTAATTCAAGTGAGAAAAAGCATAATTTAAAATTAGGAAAATAGGATACATATTTCTTTTAAGTAGAAGGGATTAAATGTAATGAAAGTTAAGATGTGGGAGCGTTAAATTGTAGAAAAGAAAGGTTATTAAGGGCTAAAATAAAAATGGAAACAAATAGGGGACCAAAGTGTAAAACATTAGAAAATTAGCTATAAATACCTCATGTTTCCTTGCGTGGTTAATGAGTTATAAAGGAAAGGGGGTTGTAGAAAATTTTAGCAAGGAAGTGAGGAAAAATTCCTCATTTTATGAGGGATAACATCGAAGAACTTCTTAGAGAAGGCTAGTTTAAGACATTAGGAAGAAAGTTTTAGTATTCTTACAAAGTATTTGTATGGAAAACAGAAGTTCTTGGACTCAAAACCTTGGAAGGGGCTACTGGTATTGAAGGAGAAAAAAAGAACACTTTTATCATGGTGGATTATGATTTTAACATGGATTAAGGTTTGGATTAATGTAGTAAACTTTATGCAAAGTTTCGTTTTGTGCTGTGATGATTTGAATGGTGATCTTGAACTTTTCCTTTACTTGAAAGAGTAATGGGCAGTGTGTTAATTTTGGAAAAGAATTAGAAGAAACATAGTATTCTTTTTATTTGTTGAAAGTTCCAGCTAAGGTATAAAAATAGGAATTGAGATTTGTTTGATTTAATTGTTATGAAATTTATGTATAATGGTTTCATATGATGTTATGATACATGAAAACATCTAGTTTCTTGTCAAACTTATTTTCTAATGCTATAGAAATTCAGACAGTTTTTATGCCCCAACTTTGAGTTGAAATTATAACTTGAAAACGATGGAGTTTAGGGTTTGTTTTTTCATGAAAGTTGTATGTATGGATGTTAGCTTTCAAATTAAACCAGTCTTACATGATTTAGAATTGTCAAACTCTAGATACAAGTTAAAAATTGAGGAAAGATCTAAACCAAAACCTACTGGACATATTACGTATACTATTGTAATAAGTGATTTTGGGTATGAAAATGCAAGAACTGGGTGTTTCTTCCTTCATAAAACTTGTATATTTATGTCTTAAATTTCCAAAGAGAAAAACCACTACCAAAAATGAGTTATGAAACTTCAGTTATGATGAAAACACTGAATAATGGTATTGTTAGTTGGGCTAATTCAATTAAGAATAAAATTATGTTAAACTAGCAATTGGTATTTTGGAACTCAGGCATAATTCTTGAGTTTATAAAAAGTAATGATAATTATTTTATCATGTTTTGATAGGGGATACTTAGTAATTAGACCATAACTCGGGATATGTGCAAGTACTTCACATGTTGAAGGTAATTCTACACCATGGTGCATGCATTTGCTTCATTAACTTATTTTATTTGTGATTTCCCTGAAATGTGTAAACTTATGGAAAATGATTGAAATAATTAAATAAAATGAAAGAAAAGAAAGAATGATGAAAATGGTTAGTCTCCCGAGGTAAATAAGGAAATGATAATACTAATATGTTTTGTTGGTTATATGATTGATAGAAATGGCCAGTCTCTTGGAACAAGGAAGGGGTTGATGACACTAGTTGGTATTGTCGGGCATATGGATTTGATGATCAATTCTGGCCATGGAGCCTAACGAGACCAGTGGGGTTACACTAGTGAAGGCATGGTTTAACAAGTTGATTAGTGTGTGTGGTGTGTGTGTGTGTGTGTGTGTGTGTAAAAGGATGCTAATGGTACCAAGTTAATTGATATCAACATTTATTGATTAATATCCAGAAAATGGATGCTAATGATACCGGGTTAAATGGTATTGACATGTATGGTTGACCCAGGTTATGGGTGATTGTGAGTGTCAAATGATTGGTGACATGTAATAAGTTTTAGCGTTAAAAAACAATTGAAAAAAGAGAATATATATATATATATATATATATACACACACATACATGTATGTATGTATGTATGTATGTATGTATGTATGTATGTAAAATAATGGTTGGTCACTTGATTAGATATAAAGGCATTAATAAAATGGACCCGATGACTTTAAAATCAATGTGGTTTACCCAATATAGTTTTTAAATAATGATTAAGAGGACAAGTCTATCACATGATTAAACATCTAAAAGGAATGAACATTGAAGGTTGACTATAAAATTAATAAAAAAGTTCTTACGTGATGGAAGGTGTATTGACTTGTGTTGAAAATGTTAAAAGATTTAATGATATAACTTATATGTGTGTGTAGAAGTTTTGTTGACTAAATTGTTAGATGATTATCTTGTAATGTATAATATTTGATTTAATGTTCAATTCAGGCACGAGCAAGGCAACAATAGTTGACCCTAGTGGTTAGGGGGTATAATAATGGCTATTAAATTTATTTTGAAATTGAATTTGTGTTATAACACATATTGTTGCAAACATAATGAATGTTTTATACACATGTAAAACAACTTAGGAATTGTACTAAGGCTTAATTGGAGTTTGAATTAGATGGAAATAGAAGTCAAGTTTGCACGTTATTCAACATTGTTATTATTATTGTTGCACCCGATATCACGATGACCTTTAAAATTTTATAGGAAAAAGAACAAATATCTCACATCTTGTTCTTAAAAGAAGTTTAAAAAGTCATCACCTAGTATTAGGGTCACTAGGAACCTTTACTGGTCAATAAGGATTCTATGGTACGGGACTGGTTATGCAAAAGAAAAGATATTATCACCCCTTAAACGTCCAACCTGAGATAAGTTTCATTGTTGGTTTTGTCTTAAATTGTTAAGGGTTTGTTTTATTCTGTTTTTGATGGTGTGCTTATAATATTTCTAACTTTAGTGCATGTGAATATTTAATTACGAAAACTCTAGCTTTGGTAAATATTAACTAAAACAAATATGGTATTCCTGACTCTAATACCAGTGAATAAATCAGTAAAATCTGGATTGAAAGCAAAACATATCTTTTTATTATTTTTTTAGAGAGAAAAAAAAGAAAAAAGACAGGTATGTATTGCATACTGGATTCGTATTTTATAGTAAAAGTCTACAATATAAATACATAGTAAAGTAAATAAAAAAAGTGTGAGAGATCCATAAATAAATAAAAAAAGGATCCCCAGATTCTTTCTAGGACTTTCTGATATCTAAAAAGGCTTATTTGTTTGACTATATATCAAAAAAAAAAAGTAAAATTAAAGGGAAAGAGTATAAGGGTGTGTTTTACCAAACACACCCCTAGCCCAAAAAAATTAGACCGGTCAGGCCTGATGCCCAAACCCAACTCGATCTTAATAGTTTCTATTTTTTTATGGGCTAGATCTAGTCCAATCATCTGGGCTAGGCTTGATCTAGCCAGCCCGCCCTGGTTACTTGTCTAGCCCAGTGACCAAGCTGGGTACAATAACAGGCAAGGCTGGGTAAATAACAAGCAAGCATGTGTGAAATATAATTCACACATGCTTGCACAGTAATAGGTGAATTAAAATGCAACGAGGGAAAAAGAACTTACCTAGTGTAAGGGTGTCTCTGCCGGGGGCACTAGAGGCTGGTGTTCTACTGAAGAGAAGAACTCTTGCTGAAGTTTATGTGGTGCTGTTACTGTTGGTTAGAGGTTGACGTTTGACTAGGGAGAAGAGCTTTTGCTGCTGACTAGAGTTTATGGGGTTGTTGTTGTTGTCGGTTGGAGGTTGGCATTCAACTAAGGAGAAGAATTATTGTTGGTGACTAGAGTTTACAAGGGGTGTTACTCATAGTTGAAAATCCAACTTGATGTTCACTGTGGAGACAAGGTTGCTAATGCGAAGGAGAGCTTCTAAATGTTGCTTCAAGTGAGGCTGAGAGAGTGTAGGACTATTGTGCTGCTGTTTCTCATAATGTTGTTGTTGTCATTCATGGCTGAAACAAGAGATCACGATAGGTATGCTAAAGACTTTGTTGATGTAGCTCTCATTCACGATGTTGGTGTAGAGCCACAACTAGAGGATGATCTTCTACTACTATTGTTGCTTTGTGATGTTGCTCTAAGTACTGGACTGAAGATAAGAAGTTGTTGCATAAGCTGAGTTCAAAGAAAAGTCCTCTATGCTAAAGCTGCCTACGGTTTGAGCGACTAAGGAATGCAACCACAACTACCCATGACTGAGAAGATGATGGACGCTGGCCCTGGAAAACAAACACGGTGAAGCTTGCTTGCAGGGGTGAATGTTGAGGGTTGTTTCGGTGGGAGGAGACGATGAATGCTAGTCTACCCTTTTTTTTATAGGCATCTGTAGTATGTAGAGGGGCTGCTAGGATTTTTTTGTTATAATTTGTGTCTCCCCTCCAAAGTTGTATGCATTTGGATATGTATTTATAATATAGGAGTCCGGTGACATATGAGATACAAAGTCCCAAACAAACTTATTCTCTTTTTGAAATTTAAATTTGATTAGAAATTAAAAATAAATTTGAAAATGGATAACTATTATTATCTTGATGATCCTTTTAAACTGAAGATTATGAGAGAAGGACAAAAACACATTATAGTCTCTAGTTTTCTCATAAGTTGACAAATCACACCTTTAATCGAAATCAATCCCTGATCTTTTAATATCTATTTTTTAACTCCTATAAAAATTAAATTAAAAGAAAATAGGTCAAAATTTTAGTTATGATAATTACCCCCCCTTTACAATACTTACAGTGCAAAGACATTAGAAAATTTATTTTCATTTGGCTTTGTGTAGTAAGTTTGTATAGAAAAAAACAAACATGAAAGCCTTTTCTTTTCAACTCTTGAAAAACTTTGAAAGGTCCAATTGTTTCAAGCAACTTGCCATTTGGTGAAAAAGATAAAGATTTTTCAAAAATGGTCTAATTGTTCAAGGCAACCTGCTCGATGTCTAAAAAAAATCAAGATTTTTCAAAAGTGGTCTAATTATTCTAAGCGACCTACTTGTTGGTGAAAAATATGAAATTTTTTAAAAAGTTGTCTAATTGTTCCGGGTGACCTGTCTGTTGGTGAAAAATACAAAGATTTTTAGGAAGTGGTAAAGATTTTGACTTTTCAAAAGTGGTCCAATTCTCATGAACGCCTTGCTCGTTAGTGAAAAACTTAAAGGTTTTTTTTCTTTTCAACCCTGGTCTTATTGTGATAGGTAACCTTATCGTTTGAAAAATAAAAAGATTTTTCTGGTGGCCTAATTCTCCTTGGCAGCCTGCTTAATTAATTTTTTTTTCAAAAGTAAAAACTTTTCAAAAGCATTTTCAATTCTTGGCCATTTCGAGGTGGCTTTCCTTTTTAATGGATCCCATCGGTGATTTCTCTTATGAATTTTTGCAAAACATATTTGTTCAATCTTTTGGAGTTAGATAATATGCTTACATCTTTACCTAATTTGAAATTTGGCCCCCATTTCTTCTCAATCTCCTTGTTGCTTGATTGATGAGGTCTTGCCTTTTCTTATTTGAGTCTTCTTCGTCGTTCGGCTTTTAGCCCACTCGAGTTAGCTCATGTATGTCTTTTTCCAGAAATTTATTAATTTTATACAACTCAGCTTTTATAGTGCCCATCATGACCCATTTACTCGTTGGAAATTATATGTCTTGTTGATTAATTTGAGAAGATCATTCATTACTTTCTTGTCTCACTACTAAAAACATTCAGTGTCATTTGTTATCCTGATAGATTTAAATTGCCTTTTATAAACAAAAATGTCCCCTTGTCTCGTTGTAGGAAATGTTTTTTTTCTTTTTTTTTATTGTTACCTCGAAGAGATCAAATCTCATTCTATGCACAATATTGCCGCCTTGTCTCAATGATAGAAGTATTTTGTTCTTACTGTTACCTTGAAGGGATAAAATCACCTTCTAAGTACAATATTACCCTCTTGTACTAATCATTACCTCTAAGTGTGCTCTGTAAGTGACTCAAATAAATAATGGTTTTGAGTAACCCTTCTCCAATTCTTCTCCTTTTTTGGTTTCCATGAAGAACTCTTTGTCTAGAATGAATGTTAAAATCTTGATCTTATATTTTGAAAACAAAAATTGTTTCAATATGAGTTTAAAACAATTTGTTTTTGAAATCTTGCAACTCTCTTATAATTGTTTTCTTAGAAAGGGGATGATTTTTTCTTGTGTCTGCGAGATTGTAATTGTTGAATGTATATGATGAGATGACTTTCTGCTTTTATAGGTTTCAAAGCAAGAGGCTCGAGTAAAACCTTGAGATTTTGTTTGAGAAAAATTTGTCTCTTTTTGAATACTTATTTTCTCAGCATGAATAATAACGAGTAGCTTGTTCCTGATGTCATGATTATTATGAAAAAAGTATTTTTGCATTTTGAGAACGTTGTTTATCGTTTCAAGTTGCTTGATTAGAAAGGACTTTTAAATGCACGTAACGTAGGCTGTGGTTCTTGGTTATGAAAAAAAGGAATTCATAAAACTCGAAAGTATTTTAAGGTTTTAAAGACTTAAGATCACTATCATCAACTTGACTTTTTATGTCTTTGAATCCTTTTCTTTTACCATTTTTCTTTGATACGCCTTTTTTTTTCATTATTTTGGCTAAGCATCCTTATTTTATCTCGACTGTCATTTTCGCTTTTGATTTGGGCATGCCCTTAAACATTTGAGTTTCTTAGGCTCTTTTGCCTTTTGGCTTTCTCACGTTTTTTTCATCATTATTGATCATTGAAATTTCACTTACCCCTGGTGTGGGACATTGTTTTAGTTAGGATTTTTCATGAAAGAAAATTTATTCAGGCTCATGAATGGAACACAAGGGATATATTCATTTTAGAATGTGAAAGGGATAAGAAAGAAGGTGTTTTCTCATTTCAAGCGCAAGCAGTTAAGATCAATAAACTTTGATCACATTCAATGTGATGGTTTGGACTTTGCAAAGAGATGAATTTCACGAGTCCATGAACATTAAATCCACTACATACCATTATGCATATATTTAAAACACCTAGCTCAAGAGTCATGATGTGAGGGTGATTGTTTATTCTTCTATTCATATACTTTGTTTAGAATTTGGCCAGCTCGATGAAATAGATGCTTGATTCATTTGTCATTTCTATAAATAAAATATCAAAATGTTATTTTAAATAAACATTAAATCATTGCTAAAAAAAAGCAAGTTCAATGTTTTTAAAATTCTACTAGAGGAAAAGATTTTGGTAAAAGAAATAAATTGAGCCTATGAGATCTTGCAAGACTGCAAAGGTGTATTTGTGAATTCTAATAAGGAACCTCTTTTAGGATTTATGCAAATAAATCAAAAAGAGAGACACAATTGAAGGACAAACTTATTATTTCATTGAAACTTCAGAAAAGAAGCTCAACAACAAAGACCTTATACCAACATGATTACTAGCAAGGTAATGCATAAAAGGGCTAAACGCTTAGCAACTATTGCTTGAAATTTCCTAGAATCTTCCAATTGTTCCTCTCCTATGAACTCCTCAATAGAGGCCTCTTTCCAATAGTTTGTTGGGTCATATGTAGAATATTCTTGACATAATAACACTGTAGCTTTATCATGAAGATAGTTGATTTCTGGGAATCTGTGTGGAGAAGTTAGCTATAGGTGGAGTAAGTGTTTTTGTTCTTTTACCTTTATAACCACCTTCGATATTGTGAACCTCAGTTTCCTTTTTTCCAGTGAAACCTTTCTCTTCAGTCTAGTCAGCAATCTTTCCTATCTAGATGGCTTGTTCAATCCTTTCAATTATAACAATCAAGTCAATGAAATGTTGTGCAGAGCTTCTAACCAAATATTCAAAATACGAGGCCTTAAAAATGTTGGAAAATAAACTAATCATCTTTCTTTTTCAACAAATAAGGATTAACCTGTGTGGTTGCCTTATGCCACCTCTAGGCGTATTCCCTTACAAATTCCTTGTTGTCCTTTTTTTTAACTTGCAAGTTTGACCTATCAAGGCCCACGTTCATGTTGAACTTATATTGCCTAATAAAGGCATTAACTAAATCCTTTAACCCTTTTACCTTGGTATTGTCTAACCACATATATTTAGTGTGGGCAATGTCCCTCAAGTTGTCTTGAAAGAAATGAATTAATAGTTTCTCATCATAAACCACCTTAGCCATTTTGTTGCAGTATGCTTTGAGATGAGTTATAGGGCATTGAGTTCCAATATATTTAATAAATTATGGCACTATAAACTTCTTAGGAATCACCACGTTAGGCACCCAACACATCTCAGCAGCCTTTATAGGATTATACAGGCTAGTTCTCTTAATTGCCCTTATCTTTTCATCTAGGACAAGCAACTTTTCCAGACCATTTTCTTTTACCATTTTGTCCTTTTAAGATTCCTTCATTGTAAAGTCTATAGTAAACAACATTCTTATGGGATATGCTAGTTGAGCAAATTAACAATACGTAGCTTATTGAGATTTAGATGACACCTCATTTGCCCTTAAATTTTATGGATTGAAAAAAGCTGTAGGCATCTATGGAGGTTGAGTTATAAATATTGCTTCTCCGAATTTAGATCCCAAGGCCTGTTCGAGTAAACTAGTAAACCTTGTGACTTCTTCTTTAAGACTTTCCAACTCTTTTTGGTGTTGGGCCCCCAACTGGGCTCTTTCTTCATTCTTCATTTGTCTTCTTCTCAAATGAGTGTTATAAGTGTGGCTTAATAAGGGAACCTATATTTCAACTTGCTAAATGAAAATCATGCAATTATGCAAAAATGATGATGTTATCAACAAGAAAAATACATATTCAATATGGACTCGCTCGTCATGGGGCGAAAACGATCATTATTCAAGGATTTTAGAAACATAATGTCATCATGATGCCAACAAGGGGATCCTTGTCTAATCTTGCCTAAGTTTGAGCTTTTGATAGCCCTTCGGCTTCCAATTCAAAACAATTCATTTTTGTTAACCTATAACAACTCAGACCCTTGTGAAATTCCTATGTGACGACCATTTGCCACCTAATGGTCTTCGAATTCAAGATGTCACATGTTGGGCTTGCCACAACGAGATTACATAGAGTACAACCTAGTAGGTAGGTTCTAGTCGTTAAGTGCATCAAGGGGTAGGTTACTATCTAGTCTCAAAGGGTCTCTCGCATATTAGTGATCGTCCTTGAAGATCGATATAAGACTTACAAGGAGTGTGAAAATAGAGGCCCTAAATAATATTAGATCGACATACTAACCACTTTCAGGTAAACAATGAAGCGAGAGTTGTATGGTTTCACAAATCTTATCTAGGTTGTAGCCATTAGGGTACCATGACTTCTCCATTTATCTTAAATTTTAAGATATGTGCTTTTAAAGTGATACATGACAATAGAGATACATGCTAAAGTAGTAAAGGCAAGAAAATAAACAAACAGGCACAACAAATAAGACAAAAAGCAAAGCTTAGTCAAAAGTCCCCAATAGAGTCGTTATTCTATCGCACTAGACATTGAGGAACCCTTACTGGTCAACAAAGGTTCTATGATACGAGTCTGGTTACCCAAAGTAGAAGATAATATCACTTCTTAAGCATCTTACCTGAGGTAGACTGTATTGTTGGTTTTGTATTAAATTGCTAATGATTTGTTTTATTATATTTTTAATGGTCTACTTATAATATTCCTGACTTTGGTGCTAGTAAATATTTAACTACGAATACTTCTAACTCTGGTGTTGATAAATATTAAGTAACCAAAAAATATATGGTATTCTTGTCTCTGATGCTAGTGAATAAATTAGTAAAATTTAAAAAGAAAATAAAACATATCTTTTTATTGGTTTTTTTAGAGAAAAAAAAGGGTCTGCTTGGCTAGATATCAAAATAAAAAAGTGTGAAATTAAAGAGAAATGGCTTAAAGGCGTATTTTGCCAAACACTCCCTCAACCTAAAGGAAATTGGTCCGGCGGACCAACACGATCTTAATAGTTTTCATTTTTTAATGGGCTAGATCTAGCCTAGTCGTATAGGTTGCGTTTCATCCACCTTGCCCATCCTGGTCAATGGTACAACCTAGAGACTAGGCTGGGTACATTAACATGCAATCATGCGTGAATTATAATTCATGCATGCTTGCACAGTAATAGGTGAATTAAAATGCAACGGGGGGAAGAAGATCTTACCTAGTGTAAGGGTGTCTCTCCTGGGGGCATTAGAGGTTGGTGTTTGGCTGAGGAGAAGAACTTTTGTTGGAGTTTATAGGGTGCTGCTATTGTAGGTTAAAGGCTGACATTCGACTAAGGAGAAGAGCTTTCGCTAATGGCTAGAGTTTATAGGGCTATTGTTGCTATTAGTTCGAGGTTTGTGTTCGGTTGAGAAGAAGAACTCTTAGCGATGACTAGAGTTTACAAGGGGTGTTGCTCACAGTTGAAAATCTAACTTGGTGTTCACGATAGAGACAGGGTTGGTGGTGCAAAGGAGAGCTTTTAAATGTTGCTTCAATGGAGGCTGAGAGAGTGTATGATTGTCATGTTGATGTTGTTATTGCTGCTCATAGTGTTGTCGCTATCATTTATGGATGAAACAAGAGATCACGATAGGCCTACTGAAGACTTTGTTGATGTAGCTCTCACCACAATGTTGGTGCAGAGCCACTACTGAAGGATGATCTTCTACTACTGTTGTTGCTTTGTGATGTTGGTGTTACTCTAAGTGCTCGACCGAAGATAAGAAGTTGCTGCTGGAGTTGAGTTTTGAGGAAAGTCCTTCTATGTGTTGAAGCTTCCTACGATTGGAGTGACTAAGGAATGCAACCACTACTACCCATGACTGAGAAAATGATGGACGCTGGCCCTGGAAAACGAACACGGTGAAGGTTGCTTCTAGGTTTGTTTTGGTAAGAGGAGATGATGAATGCTAGTCTACCTTTTTTTGTGTTGTAGCGTATATGGGAAATAAAGTCCCAAACAAACTCATTCTTCTTTTGAAATTTAAATTTGATTAGAATTTAAAATCAAATTTGAAAATGGATAACCATCATTATCTTGATGATCTTTTTAAACTGAAGATTAAGAGAGAACGACAAAAACACATTATAGTCTCTAGTTTTCCCACAAGTTAACATATCATACCTTTAACCAAAATCAATCTCTGATCTTCTAATATCTAATTTTTAACCTCTCTAAAAATTAAATTAAAAAATAATTGGTCAAAATATAGGCTATGACAATTATGGTATGCAATTGTAAATTAGAGGAGATTGATGTAATTGTGTATGATGATGGATGATGAATGACTAGTTGGAAAAATAAAGAATGTCTAATCTCGAATCGGATTAGGGGTTGAGTCTAGTAAGGTCCAATATGGTTGGACCATATATAAATGTTGATTATAATGTGACTTGTCATTGTTGAAAACTTGGTACAGTACAGCTTTAGGGAAAACTCTACTGAGAATTTTGATAAAAAATTTTTTTATAAAAAAAAACTTCTTTGGATTTATAATTTAATCTTTGAGGGATGTTATGGTTAAGAACCGATTTAGAAGTTAGGATCCTCACATCTACTCTAAAGTAGATAGTGTAATTACTCTATAAGGTAGCATGTTTCTTTTGTGATAAATATAAGACTTCTAGTGAATGGCATGAAAAATGAAATGCAGAAAAAAGCTAAGTCTAGAAAGGTTGAATTAATGTGTGAACATGTTGTTAATTACATCAATTAAAATTTAGATCGATAAATGTTCATAAAACCCGCATCTCGGGTTTCTATCAATGTTGAGAAATGAAAGTAAATAAAGATAATGATTTTGTGTAGAAAATTATTTTTATGATATCGTTAAGGCACGAGTGAGTTCCAGTGTAAGATAAATTCTTATATTTTAATCCAGATCTTGTATTAAATTCATTAGATAAATCGATTAGATTTAAAATGATACATAAATTGACATAGAATTGACTTTGAAAAAAATTAGGGGGTCTTACATGGGACGACACTGCACTCGGTGGCACACGCCAATAAATTTTTTTAAATAATATTATATTAATCAAAATATCAAATTGCCCCCTCCCAATTTATTCATTATAAAAAAACAATATGAAAAGACAAAAAAGCTCAATTATATAAGTTTAACATCTTTTGCTTTTAAGGGTAATATAGTCTTTACATTGGCCTTTAAAACATAGAAAGACTGAATTACCCTCATTCAACCTTTTTAAAAATATTGCTTTATAAGACAATATAGTAATTACATTGTGCATTTAAAAGATAAAAAGACTAAATTGTCCTTAATCAATTTCGTAATGAATAACAGACTTCATGAAAAAACCATTCTACCCCTAATAGAAACTCGAGATGACAAGAAAAATGAGTAAGAGATATGAACAGTAGGGAATATGATGTGAAATGGAGAGAATAATATCCATGAATAAATATAAAAGTATAAATGGAAATCATACATGAATTATAAATCTTAGTTTAAATTTCATAACAATATCAAAACAAGTAATGAGTTTTAAAGGATAGAAGAATTAAAAAAGTATAAAACTTAAAAATGATTGTAAAGGAGGGTATGTCCTCTATAAATAGATTTAAGGGTATTTATGAAGTTGGAAAGAGAATTATAAATTTTGGATTTAAAATTTGTAATATTGGCTAAACCAATAACGAGTTTCAATGTATATAAAAATATAAATAAAATAGGGAAAAATGAGAAAATTATTTCAATTAATTAGTGTGGTAGTAAGAAATAAATGATAAGAAAGGATGGTATAAAAAGAAAAAAGTGATGATGTAAATATTAGTTAAAAACCAGTAACATTATTATGAAACAATAATAAGTTTGATAAATAAATAAAAATGAAAAAAATATATAAAAAATATATTTTGATAATAAAATGAGTAGGATTTAGAGTAATAATTGATAGGATTTCCATAAGAATTAAATAAGAAAACTCAGATTTTTTATGAAAAATCATTTACTATTTAAAAATAATATAAAATATTTGATAAAAGAGATTATCTATAACTAAAATCTCACTTTTTATTTTAATTTTTTTTTTTACAAATGTCCACTGTTTTGGTTATATTTATTCATAATTTCATTATATATATATATATATATATATATATATATATATATATATATATATATATATTAATTTTTTTAAGTAATAATCAATGCATGCATATATTTTTTACACATATTACATGATTTAATATAATTGGATAGAAATGTTGAAAACTTAATTGATTATATAGAAAGGTAGAATTCATAAAAATACATGTCATTAACTTATTTTTATTGGTTAAATACATTGATGATTGATATATGATGATGCGAACTTGGAGGATAAGAATCCTTAAACTCACACGTAAGAAAGAAACAACTCAAGAAAGCTAAAATCAAATCACAATAAATAACCCGACACAACAATTACCTGAACTAAGACACCAAAGTTATTGGGTAAAAAACCTCCAACCCTATTGTTATAAGGAATCAGAAACTAGAAATACAAGAAGAATACCATAAAGACAATTTATCTTTAATAAATTCAAGAAAAGTTCAATGAAGAACCTAAAATATAAGTACCCTTGTGTGCACAATATTATTTTAAAATAAATCCTGTATGAAACAAACTTAAATATAAGCTAAATACCTCTTTTTATACCAGGTAAAAAGGTCCTTAACTAGGCTACAAAAATAATAAAAAAGTACCATTCCAAATATAAAAAAAAGAAATCTAAACCAATTAGAAAAATAATATAAATCTCTTGTAGTATTTTTTTTATGTTTGATAACTATGAAATTTTAACCTTGTATAAAACAAGGCTTAATATTCTGGTAATATTTCAGCTCAATCTAATGATCGTACTAAAGATTATGCTTATTAGTGTGAAGCTGTGCATTAGAAAAAATAAAGGTCAAAACCAACTTAAACTTGTCCAATTCTTACATGGACCACATTAATTAAAGCCATCCATGTCAAGGCTTATACTCTTTCGTTCATTTTTTTTTATTTTGCGATTAAAAGGTAATAAGCCAATTAAAACAAAGTTATTAGAAGTGTCAATTGGATCAATTATGAGCTCAAAGATTAAGAAGCTTAATAAGATATTTAATGAGCTTATTTAGGATACTTGGAGCAAGTCAAGCTTTCAGAATTCAACAAGAAACAATCTCTCTCTCTCTCTCTCTCTCTCTCTCTCTCTCTCTCTCTCTATAACCGGCACAGTTGGAACAAAAAAAGGAGACGAAGAATTGTTTTTTCCTTAAAAAATCCTTAGAGAAAAAAACTAGAAAAAATAAGGATTAAGAAGAAATTGAAAAAATCACCCACCATCACACCTTAAACACACAAACAAAAGAGAAAAATGATGGAATTCAAGGAGAATTGAAGACCCCTGTCACGACAGCAAGGATATTTAAGGGGAAGTTCCAAAAAATTTTAACTGGTTAGGTTTAAAAAACTAGATTAATATTTGGTAAGAAGTTGTAAATTTAATCTTGCAATTTCATACGAAATGAATAACAATTTGAGATAGGAATCATAAATTTTATGTTAGGGTTTATGGTAGAATTTTGGGGAAAATATAAATTGACTATAAATTGATCAAATTAGGTTAGATTATATTGTATAGAGTGTTAAATTAAGAAGAAATAATGAAGAAAATCTTATGGCTCTTAAGACTCAATGGTCGATCAATGAAGGATCAATTGCATGAAATAAAATTATGTTTAATTAAGAAACATTATGATAAATTAGTGTGTGATTGTGTGAGGGAAATGATTCTTAAAAGAACTTAGTTATATTACAAAGTGTGCTTAAAATGCTATAATGGTGAGAAATTTAGAATTGAGAAAAATTGGTGCCCCTAGAGATGAAAGATCATTGTGTGGCGTTGACTTCTCATTTAAGGGATAGTTGATTAAAAAAATTAAGAATAAATTATGATAAGAAATTAAGTGATAGTGTCGACTAAAAAAGAAATATTCGAATGAAAATACGATAATGATTTGCAGTATATGAAGCGTAGTATAGTTATATATTATGTTAATGCATATGTTTTTCCATGGCATGGTTTTGAAGATGATTGGTGAACCTTGCAATGTGAAAATGAACGGAATATTTTGCTGGTTTTGTAATTTATGGACAAAAAAAAGTAGATAACTTCATCACCCATTTTCCGAAGGAGTTTAGGGTATGAAAACAATGGAATTTGAAATTAGTTTCTACATAGAAGTTATAGATAAGGTTGTTAACTTTACAACGAAACTAATTGTGCATAATTTAGAGTTATAAATCTTTAGATATAGGAAAAAATCTGAGAATTAATGAATTGAAATCCGTGCTGCACAGTTTCGCCTAGTAGCGATATTGAGTAAATTTAGGTACATTAAGGTTGAATAAAATCTCCATTCTTTTGGTTTAAATGTAGTATGATTATCAGAGTAGATAAGTTATGAATTATATTTTAGTAATTATAATTGTGAAATAAATGAGTGATGACTTCCTTGACTAAATAACCTAAATTGATTGGATTTGGTTAGTTCTATTTTCATAAAGAAAATTATTTTGTTGTGGAACTTATTCAAATAATGAATATAAGAAGAAATCTGAATGTGTGTGTGTGTGTGGAAAGAGCATGCAATGAGTTATAATATGAAATACCTATTAATATAGGAGAGGCTATGAGAGCCATGTTGCAGTAAGAAGGTATCACTCGAGCTATGATAGCAAGTAGGTGTCATACACCTTGTCATTATCTTTTATATTGACATAAATTTGTGGTTTATAGCAAATGAATTAGCTTCCCGGTGATGGAAACTAATTGCCAGTAAAGGGTGAAGAAATTAGCTTTTCGATTATGGAAACTAATGCCCAGTAAGGGGCGAAGAAATTAGCTTCTTGGTGATGAGACTAATGTCGGTAATGGACATAAGGGAATTAAATTTTCCATGTATTGTGACTAACATCTGGCACTAAACAATGAAACTAGATTCTTAAAAATAGAAATAATACCTGGTAATGGGGAAAAAGTTTAGATTCATAGAAATGGGAATAACATCTAGATAAAAGCGAAGAAAGGAATTACCCGGTATTGGATATTACTTGGAAAGATTGAATTTTAGAAAATAAATATCAGGAGAAGAATGATTTATTAAGCTATTGATAAATAAAAAATCTCGATATAGTGAAAGAACAATGCAGATTAATAAATGGATCACATTGACAAATTATTGATCAATAATTAACAATAATGAGATGTAATCTAAATGCAATATTATGTTTTTTTCTATTTGCTTAAATAATTTGGATATTATACAATTAATAGATATTTATAAATTAATTACAATTACCTCACAACAAAAGATTAGAATGATAAATATATATGACAACTTTTGATAATTTTATTTAAGAACTTATATTAAATGTCCATTTATACTGTGAAGGGTTCTATATTTAAATACTAATTATCCTCAAAATTATATAATTTTAAATACGACTTAAATGTATACCTCATATTAATTCTCTTTACCATGTTACAAATGATTAGTGCATGATTATAATATATATTGTCAGGGGCTATGATTGAGTCTAATTTTAATCGACTATTTATAAAATGCGGTATTTATGGTCGAGAGTTCATTCGAATGCTGGTGCAACCTGTAAGACAAATCTGGAAAATGCTTTCTCTATTCTTAGAGACTAAAAGACAGTTTCAAGAAATAAAAACACTAAATGTAAAAGTAATACTAATTTGTTTGTTTTTATATTTTAAAAATATTTTGAAAAAAATTAAATTTTATTATTATTTTATTTTAAATTAATATTTTTTTTTATTTTTAAATCGATATTAAAAATAATTTTTTTAAAACATTATTATAATATATTTTTAAATAAAAAATAACTATTACTAAACCCGCTAGATTAAAAATATTGGTAGAGGAGGAAAAGACTGCACACTCCGAGTGAATGGGGATGATTGATTAGCTAGCACAGTGCTAATTAAATAGTGTCTTGGCCAGGTATTTCCAGCCAGCCCAGCAGACACCTAACGCGCACATGGTTTCGGTGGTGGCAGCCGCGTTTCCATGAATCAACACCCTTATAAGTTTGTCCTGGTCAAAGTAAACCCTCTCAAAAATTCCACAACTTGTTAATAATTTGTTTTCTGTCACTGCACTCAAAGTCTTCCTTTTGCACTCTCATTATAAGTCGTCGTTGCCACCCACAAAATGTCAGAATCTCCGCAAGTCAACTGGTGCTTTGCACCTCTCCGCCACTCTCATTATTATTAGTCGTTTTTGAAAATGCTCCTGCTTGCTTCTACACTCTTAAGCTTTCTTTTTTCCAAGTTGCCTTCTAATTGTATGCGAAGACTTGGACACGGACGTAGCCTTTTTAAAGCTCTCTCCTTAGTTGCTAACCATCTTGCTATTATCAACATACCCCCTTCTGCCTGCCTCTCCCTTTCTTTTTAGCAAGTAAAGAGAGCAGAGCAAATGGGACGTCCTGAAGCAGATTCTTCTTCGTATGAAACTGATCAGCCACAGGAACAACATTACGAGCAGACATCAGAAGCTACACAAACTCAAGATGATTTCTCTTCGCATGCATATGCAACTAACTATAATGATTCAAGCCAACAAGATCACTACGGATCCCAGTATGCGGACACACCCGCAAATAACCCCCAGGATCAACAACCACCACCACCACCACCTCCTCAGCAGCAGCAGCAGTACAACCCGCCACAAGCTAATCAGGGATATGGGGGCCAACCAGCCCAGCCCTCACAGTTCCCGCCCCAAGGCCCACAAACCAATCCGATGTACTCAAATGGTCCCACTCGGCCTGCACCATATCCACCACAAGGACCACAAACAAATCCAACTCAGCCCGCACCATACCCACCACAGGGCCAACAAACGTTTCAAACTCAGCCCGCACCATACCCACCACAGGGCCAACAAACGTTTCAAACTCAGCCCGCACCATACCCACCTCAGAACGCAATGAAGCCTGCAGCATACCCACCGCAAAGTCCACAAACATTTCCAAATGAGCCTGCTCAGTTCCCACCGAAAAGCCCACAAACATTTCCAAATCAGCCTGCTCAGTTCCCACCGCAAAGCCCACAAACTAACCCAATGTATCCAAATGGGCCAAATCAGCCAGCAAGATTCCCAAACCAAGGCCCTCAAGAAATGCCCCAGGCATTCCCACCACAGGCCTTTCAAAATGCTTACCAAGCCCCTCAGCCTCAGGTAGCTCAATTCCCTCCAAAAAGTCCGGCACCTGGAATTCCAATGCAAGTCATGAATCAACAACAGCAGGGATGGACAACTGGGATATTTGACTGCATGGATGATCCAACAAATGGTAACACATAAAAACCCTTAATTAACACCTCCGTTCCTCAGCACCCTTTTCTTTTGCTCTTTTCTCTTGTTTTGTTTCTTTGTTATATAGGAGTAAAGTGTGGTTGATCCAACACCCTTTTTTCCCACACCTATCTCTTGTAATCGAGCAATAGAAGGAACTGATGTGTTTGGTGCTACCTTTCAGCTCTCATAACAGCTTTGTTTCCATGCGTGACATTTGGTCAGGTCGCAGAAATTGTTGACAATGGCCAGACGAGTAAGAAAAGAAACCTTAACCCTTTTTACATATATATATATAAATCCAACTGATTATAAAAGTATAATAATGTTAATATTTTGTAGCATGCGGGACAAATGGAATGATCTATGGTATGGTGGCCTTCTGCATTGCCATGCCGTGCATAGTATCTTGCGGTTACCGCTCCAAGCTTAGAGCCAAGTACGGACTCATCGAGGACCCAGCACCGGACTGGCTCACTCACTGCCTTTTTGAATGGTGTGCTCTTTGTCAAGAATATAGAGAGCTTAATAACAGAGGCCTGGATCCTTCCATTGGTATTGCTTTTTATTCTTTTCCTTTCATATGTTTTTCTTATGGATCTTAGTCCTCAAATCCTCCATCTTCGCATTAATTCTAGATTTCCCTGAAGTCGTTTTCTTTCCCATCATATTATGAACCACTCCTCCAATCAACAGGATCTTGAATGACAAAGAATTATCCTTTGATTTGTTACTGTTGCTGTAGGATGGCAGGGAAATTTAGCGAGGCAGAATATGATGCAGGCTCAAGTTGGTATGGTGCCTCCAATGAACCAAAGAATGATGCCTTGATGCTAATGTTCATCACAAGGGACACGGATGTAATTTACGTTTGCCAATTCTTATATTTTCCATCTTCTTCCTTTTTTTAATCTCAACCACGTTTTCTATGTAATGTTGAAAATTTAATTTGAGAAGTGTACTCATGCTTGTTGTAATCTTTTTTTTTAATGTAGTTTTTTTTTATGATCTGGTTACGTGCTTGGTGGGTTAATTTAATTGTTTTGTTTATATATATATATATATATATATATATATATTTAATTTTATCCTTTAATATTGAGTTCATCCTTCAACATTGTCTTTTTTATTTGCTTTCGATAAGTTTATTTTAATCTCATGACCTGGATTACATGTTAAGCGTGTTAATCCATGTTGACTTTGATCATTTTTTTTTTAATTTCATTTTTCAACATTTGGATGATTAGAAATTACGCTTCATAATTTATTTCGATTTATTTTTTATGAGATTATCAAGGTCTAATGACTCAGATGACGAATTTGGCAGGTTATTTTGGATTGATTAAGATCAATCCAATATGTTATTGTCTCAATTTTAAAAAATATTATCTTGAAATTTTTTTAAGTTAAACTTATTTTTACCGGTTATTCGAGTTTTTTTTTTAAACTCATCAAGTTAAATAAATTAACTCCGCATAATTAATTGTTTTCTACTAGAAAACATGTTAGGAATGTCTAAGACTCCAAATAATTTTTTATGTTAAAAAAAATTTAATCCAACCAGTAGAATAACATGAGCAAATAATATAGTAACAACCACATAAAAAAGAACAACAACACGAGTATAAGTAACAACAACGATAACAACAACAACCAGCAACATCTTTGCAACACCAAACATCACCACAAGCTAACGAGGAATGTGGAAACCAACCATCCATCCCTCACAGTTACCTCTACAAGGCCAATATACAAATCAAACTCGGCCCGTTGAGTTTCCACCTCAAAGCTCTAATCTGTTTGCACTATATCTATCCATTGCTAGAGATGAGTAAAAAAATTTAACAAATCAATTAATTAAAAAAATAAAAAAATAACTAAAAAAATTAAATCATGAAAAAAAACAGATAAATCTATTAGAATATTGTAAAAAATATTTGGTTTGATTCGGTTTCATAAGCTTGAAACCAGAAAACATCAACCGAATCAAATCGAAACCAAAACCCATCAAAAAGTCTAAAAAAAGCCCAAAAAACAATATGCTTTTTGGTTTTTAATATAAAATAACCGAACCGAACCAAAATCAAACCGAACCAAACCAAACCAAACCAAACCAAAATTGGTTGGTTGGGTTTTGATTTTTTATATAAAATAATTGAGCCAAACCGAACTGAAACCGGTCGGTTGGAACCATTTTCAATTTTTTTTTTTATATATTTCATAAAATTTCAATTTAATTATTTTTATAAGTAAAGTTGAATTCAACCAAAAATAATCACCACCACCCATCACAAGTCCGTCGACAAATCCCATATAATTTTCATCCTAATATCCCCACCACAAGGCTTTCAAGATGCTTACCAAGCTCCTCAGTCAGTGCACTTCGGTCCAAGAAGTCATGTTAATGGAATTCCAATTCAAGTAATTAACAAACAACATGGGGCTTGGAGCACTGGGATACTTGACTTCATGGAGGATCCGACAAACTGTGACACGTTGATAATCTCTTTCACTCCTGGAAACCTCAACTACCCCGATAATATCTGCTTTAATTCTTCTCTTGTAGTTTTCTTTACTCTGTACTGCGAAGGAAAAACAAAGAAGAAGAAGAAATTTGGTGAAATCGCAGAAATTCTTGACAATGACCAAACATGTATATGAGCTTTCATTTTATTCATTTGTTTTTTTTTTTTCTCTTATGGGAAGTGGATATTATTAATTTTAAAAATTATACATATTTTTCTCTCTAGTTCTCATGCTTTTAACAATGGAAAATCTAATGCTTCTTTCGGTCACTTTTGCCTCCTTCTCTCTCTCAATTATTTTTCCATCTCTTCCTTTAATAGTACTTGATGCAGAGCAGTAATAGTGTAAATGCTGCTATGTGGCCTTGCCTGCTTCCATCCTTTTTATTTTTATATTTTAAAAATATATCTTTTATTTTTTTTTCTTTAAATTAGGTTGGCCCTTCAACCTTTCTCTAGACTAAGTCTATATGTTTCCTCTGAGGCTCATTTGAGCTCTCTAAGTTAGGTTGCTTTCTCTTCTTCTTCTTCTTCTTCTTCTTTTTGTGTGTGTGTGTGTGTGTGTTTATTAATCTCATTCTCTAAGTGAGGTTGCTTTCTCTTAATCATAAATTCACGCTTCACGTGAGGGATGTTAGAATCCCACATTAAATAACACCATATTATTAAGTCCCTTGGAAATCCTCACTGCCATGAGAATGAGATTAATAAACACAAAAAAAAAATGATGGTAGTAATATCTTGGCAATGTCTAAGAATTATTTAATTAATTTATTTCAGCATCTCAAGTCAGAAGATAATGAGAAGATAATATTTCGGCAATGTCTAAGAATTATTTAATTAATTTATTTCAGCATCTCAAGTCAAAGAATTAGTTAAAATTTTGATTTATAAAACTTGTTCAAGAAATAGGCTTGCTGTAAGGAGAAGAAAGAAACTATAAGTAAAAAGCTATTCAAGCGGAATGCTTTTCTGCATTGATTAAGTTCAATATATATACAAGATACATTAGGGTTCCCTTATACATCAGAGACTGATAAGGAATGACAACTAATTGAATGCAGTTTGATACAAAATATTCTTACGTATCTTTCTTACTTATCTCAAGATATAACTTTCCTATTTACATCAAAACACTATTAATATAATTTCCAACACTCCCCCTCAAGTTGGAGAGTGAATATCAATAACTCCCAACTTGCACATGAGCTGTTTGAACTTCTCTTTTCCCAAAGCTTTTGTAAACACATCTGCTAATTGTTGTGAAGAAATCACGTATCGAGTAGCAATTTCACCTCGTCAAATTTTGTCACGAATGAAGTGGCAATCCATTTCAATATGCCGAGTTCTCTCATGAAACACAGGATTTTTTGCAATGTGTAAGGCAGCTTGATTATCACAATGCAGAGTAACAGGATCTGAAACTGGCATATGTAAATCTGTTAATAAATGTCTTAACCAAGTAAGCTCACAACATGTACCTGCCATTGCTCTATATTCAGCTTCCACACTTGATAAGGAAACTGTCTTTTGCCTTTTTGTTCTCCATGAAATTAAAGATTTTTCAAGGAATACACAATACCCAGTGGTGGAGCGGCGAGTGACAGGACAACCCGCCCAATCAGAGTCACAAAATGCCGTTAAGTGTAATGAGTTATTTGAATGAAGAAGCAAACCTTGACCAGGAGCTGATTTTAAATAACGAACAACTCGAAGAGCAGCAGCCATGTGAGATTGTCGTGGTTCATGCATGAATCGGCTGCGAATGTGAACTGAATATGTGATATCAGGTCTAGTGATGGTTAAGTAAATTAATCGACCAACTAGACGTTGGTATATACAAGGATCTTTGAGCAATTCTCCTATATTTGAAAGTCTGCATTCTTCCATAGGAAACTCAACTGGTTTGGCACCCAAGTATCCACTGTCTTTGATAATTTCCAAAGCATATTTCTTACTGGGAAATGTAAATGCCTTTCTTGGAACGGGCTATTTCAATGCCTAAGAAGAATTTCAGATCACCAAGGTCTTTGATGCGGAAACGAGTATGAAGGAACTGCTTTAAACCTTTGATGGATTCAATGTTGTTCCCGGTTATCAAAATGTCATCCACATAGATCAATAGGATAGTAAGAGATGTGCCGTCTCTTTTGATGAACAAGGAATAGTCGGCTTTTGACTGAAAAAAACCAGCAGCAAGAACAGCTTCTGTGAACTTAGAGAACCACTGTCGAGACGCTTGCTTAAGGCCGTATAGTGACTTGTGGAGGCGACACACAATGTTCTCCCCCTGTCGCCGAAGACCAGGAGGAGGAGACATATATATTTCTTCCAATAAATCACCATTTAAGAAAGCATTGTTAACGTCTAGCTGATGTAAAGGCCAGTTCAGACTGGCAGCAATAGCAAGGAGGCAGCGGGCAGTGACCATTTTTGCAGTGGGGGAAAAAGTATCATGATAATCAATTCCAGCAGTTTGTGTGAAACCCCGAGCGACCAGGCGAGCTTTATAGCGCTCAACAGACCCGTCAGCCTTGCGTTTGATGCGATACACCCATTTACAACTGATCGGGCGTTTGCCAGGGGGCAAAGGAACAAGGCTCCATGTCTGATTATCAATGAGAGCTTGAAGCTCAGAATTCATAGCTTTCTGCCACTTAGGATCAGTCATAGCAAGTTCATATGAAGGAGGTTCCTCATCACGACTAACATTGGCAATATAACAGAGATGTGATGGAGAATACCGATTATAAGAAATAAAATGACAGAGAGGATACTTCGTACCTGGTATAGGTGCAGACGAGGCTGAGAACAATTGGTATGGAGGCAGAATCACCTGCGAGCAAACATAATCCTTGAGGCGGACATTGGCTTCTCTAGGGCGTTGAGAACGGCGAAGTGGCTGATCAGGAATAACCAGAGTAGGTGCAGGAAGGACAGGGTCATCCGGCTGAACAGGGGTTTGTTGTGCAGCTGGTGGAGTTAATAGAGTAGAGGAAGGTGGCTCAGGAAGAGAAGGTACTGGGTCGGTTGGTGCAGGTGAAGAGGATATGGGGGGATTAAAGGGGTCGATGATGACTGATGAGGGAGGAAGATGGGAATAAGAATCAGACACAATAGGAAGAGGAATAGGCAAGCCTGGTGGATTATGTGCTGGAGGATAGACTTGTGGTGGATGATAAAAGGTGTCCTCAAGAAATACTACATCCCGATTGGTGAAAATTTTCTGAGTTGCAATATCGTAAAGTTTGTAAGCTTTTTGTCCCATAGGGTAACCAAGAAAAATGCATTTTGTGGCACGGGGAGAAAATTTTGAGGATGGATTGACTATAGTTGCAAAAGCAACACATCCAAAAACTCGCATGCGAGAATAATCAGGAAGTTTGTTGTAAAGAATCTCAAATGGTGTTTTTTTGTGAAGCAACAGAGTAGGAAGGCGATTAATAATATGGACGGCAGTAAGAATACATTCTCCCCAGAAAGTAATGGGTAAATGAGATTGAAAACGTAAAGCGCGAGCAGTTTCAAGGATGTGTCTATGTTTGCGCTCAACGACACCATTTTGCTGAGGTGTATATACACAAGAGTGTTGAAAAAGGACGCCTTCCTCAAGAAAGAAATTTTTTAATGAAAGAAATTCAGCCCCATTATCAGAACAGAGTTTTTGAACCTTTGTATTGAATTGAGTGTGAACATAATGAAAAAACTGATGAAGTAGAGTTTGTGTCTCACTCTTGTTACGCATTAAAAAAACCCATGTAAAACGAGAAAAATCATCCACAATGGTCAAGAAATAAAAAGCACCAAAAATAGAAGGGGTTTTATAACGACCTCAAATATCACAATGAATAAGAGAAAAACACTTCGAAGTTGAAATTGAACTAGAAGAAAAAGGTTGACGAGTTTGTTTTGCCAATGGACAAACGTCACATTTATGACTGGAATCAAAATTAAATTTAAGCGAATTATCAGCTAAAAATTGTAAATGATTAGAAGAAAGGTGTCCCAATCGGCGATGCCAGAGATTAGATGAGATAATCAAATTGCAAGCAAAACGGGTAGAAGGAGGTGTTGAAGCCAACACCACAAGGTAATACAGGTCATCACGTCGCTTACCCACACCAATCATTGTCCTCGTAGCCAAGTCCTGCAAAATACACCAAGATGGAAAAAAAGTCACTGAGCAATGTAAATCATCGGTTGTCTTGCCAACAGACATAAGATCAACTTTAAAGCTTGGCACACAGAGGACATTATTCAATTGAAGAGAATTGTTAAGTTGAATTGAGCCAGTCACAATAATTTTAGCCACGTCTCCACTAGGTAAGGAAACAGGTGCCAATGATTGATTCTTGTTGGCATGCTTTAAATTAAGGAGAAGAAGTAATATGATGGGTTGCCCCACTATCAAGTATCCAGCGATTGTGAGCAACTGGTAATAAACCTGATGTATGTTTGAAGGTTGAGTCAGCAACAACATTAGCTTGTGGAGCGACAGGCTTGGTGGTTAAGGCACTGAGTATCTAAACATATTGATCCTCAGTTAAGTTGGGCAGAGAGACCTGGAGTTCCTGAAAAGTGGGATTAAAATCCACTTGATTTGCAGAGGGGTTACCAGATGCAGAGTGTGAGTTATGCCTGTCATAGCCTTGGCGTTGGTGTGGTGCCTTTTCTTTACCTTTTGGATGACCAGGAGGGTAGCCAATTAATTTGTAACAGGTTGCTTTCTTGTGATACATATCACCACAGTAAGTGCACTGAAAAGGCTTTTTATTACGTGAATTATTTGATTGATTCCCATGAACTTGATTATTTTGCCGACCCTTGGACATGTTGTAATTGCCACGCACAGCCATGACTGCTGTATTTGATGGTATGGTGACAGCGGCCCCCAACTCTCGTTGTTTTTCTTCCTGCACAACAGAGGCATAAGCTTGACGAACCGATGGTAAAGGGTTCATCAGTAAAATCTGACCTCTTGCACTTGAATATGACTCGTTGAGTCCCATGAGAAACTGTATAAGTTTGGTTCGATCATTCTGTGCACCACAGGTACATGTTTCTGAATTAAAGGATACAAGCTCGTCCCATAAACCCTTCAATTTTGTGTAATATGCCGCAACTGACATCTGACCATGCTCAATCCTGCAGATGTCTCGCTGAACCTGAAAAATACGGGGAGCATTCCCTAAAAAAAATCTTTCACGAAGATCTTCCCAGATGGCATGAAGAGTGTTGCATGAAAGAACAGAATCGACTAACTCTGGCTCAAGAGAATTTAGGATCCACGAAAGCACCATGTCGTTGCAGCACTACCAAAGGGCATGTTCTTCAGGATTTGAGGCCTCATGGGGTTCTTTGATTTTGCTAGTAATAAAACCTGTCTTATTCTTGGCACTTAGAGAAATTTTCATAGCACGGTGCCAAGAATTATAGTTGTCACCATTCAATCGTTTTGAAACAAGAAGCAAACCAGGGTGATCTGAGTGGTGGAGGAATAATGGAGAACCAAGGGTGCTGGGAGCAGCGGATGAATCGCCAGAACTCAAAAAATCAATATCATTAGCAGCCATGATTTAAAAGAGAATAAAAAGGAAGTAAGGCAGAGACGCAACAAACAGATGCGTTGAAGAAGAAGAAAAAATAGGGTTAGGTCGTAGCCTGCTCTGATACCATATAAGTAAAAAGCTATTCAAGCGGAATGCTTTTCTGTATTGATTAAGTTCAATATATATACAAGATACATTAGGGTTCCTTTATACATCAGAGACTGATAAGGAATGACAACTAATTAAATGCAGATTGATACAAAATATTCTTACGTATCTTTCCTACTTATCTCAAGATATAACTTTCCTATTTACATCAAAACACTATTAATATAATTTCCAACAGAAACAACCATTATACGTTGACCCCAATTAAAAAACAATTGATGGGAAGAAACAATGGATTAATTAAGATGATGATAACAAATTTAAAGAAAATTATAGAACACTAATCAGACTTTATACTGAAAAATTGTAATGGGAGATGATATATAGATTAAAAGCCTCTATTTCTTGGCATAGATCATATGCATCAGCTTCGTTTGTTTATGGAGGTAAATTAATTCTTAAATCTCTCTTGGAATGTTTCTATATGCTGGAAAAGTTTTAGGATCGCATATGACTCGGTGAACTTGACTCATATACTTGTTTATGTTTATGTTTTTTTTTTCTAGACCATTTCAACAATCTTATATGATATATGCCAAGATTCTTCCTTCAATTTTAAATAATGTTTTTATAAAATGTCTGCACATCAGGCTGGCTAGATTATCATGGAAGAGAAGTTCAAGAGATATGAGAAAGTAATATGAGTTGACTTACATTTATTTATTTATTTATATAGCATACACACTACCAGAAAACCGGTGAAAACCAATGGAATTACCGACGGATTTTTTTCTTCCGTAATTATTACCGACGGAAATAATTCTGTCTCAAAATCTGTCGGTATATACCGACGATATAAATCCGTCGGAGATACCGTCGGTATATACCGATGGAATATTTCCGTCGGTATATATTGACGGGATCGCCGACGGCCTATAAATTTTGTTTGGAAAGATGCAACGGTGTGGTGACGTGGAGTTTTTTCAGATGATTTTACTGACGGAATGACCGAGGAATTCAAACTGATATAGCCGTATAGTGACGTGGCACTGTCACCGATGGAATCACCATGGAAATACCGACGGATAGATTCCATCGGTGATTCCATCGGTAAAAGCCATTATATACACACCCCCTCTGCCGACACTCTTTTCCTCTGTTTCTCCCATTTCTTCTTTCCCTTCCCACCTCTCCCCTCCCCAACTGCAGCCAACCACCCATCCCAACTCTCCACTATTCTCAACACAAGCACTCAAGTTTCTTATACTTTGTACGTGGTCACAATATCCGTTTCTTGTGGATATTTATCATTTTTTGTAAATAAATCTATCATTTTTAGTTTTAACATTTAAATGTGAATTTTATTGTTTTTTTAGTATATGTATTTTGTTAACGTATGTACTTGTTTGATTGTTATTTGTCAAAGAAACTTGTAGTAAGAATGTATAATTTTGTAGATGTTATAGTTTGTTTTAGATTTTGTCAAATTATATTTGTTTGTAAATTGTTGAAATTTTGTTTGAATTACACCGAATTAAATGTGTTGTGATGAAATAAATAATTAATAGCTTGTTTAACGAGTCTTTTTTAATTGTTATCAATTCTATTTTGAAGTTGTGATTTCCGTAAATTTATATATGTATAAATTTGTATGTATGAACGTTGATAGTTGATAATTGATAATAAATATTTAACATAAGTGTTGTTTTAGTTTGTTGGATAATGTCGGGGAAAACCATCATTTTTGTTATGTTTTATAGAGGTTCAATAGAAGTCATGGATGATCGTTCATGGATGTATCAGAACTCACCCTAAGGATTGCGGAGGATGGATTATTGTAACGGTGTCCAGGGTTTTATTAATTTCACAACATCTATTTCGAGGAATTTTACTCATAGCGGTATTAGATGTCCATGCAGGAAGTGTAAAAATTTAAAGTTTTTGCATCAAGATATTGCAACGATGCATCTTCTAACCAAAAGGTTCATGGAGGATTACCTGTGTTGGTATGCACATGGAGAACTATTTGTTCCTGATGAGAGCATGAAAGAACAGGTGGTTGGGTCAACTTCTAGTGCTAGCAACATGCATGAAGTTGGAAATGAGAACAGTAATCCTTACAGGAATATGGTTATGGATGCAATGAGAATGAGTGAAGGTAATGTTAGGGAATGTTCAATCGTAGAAGAAGAACCTAATGCAGATGCAGCAAGGTTTTTTGATCTGTTGAAAGATTCTAACGAACCATTATGGGATGGCTGCACGAACCACAATAAATTATCAGCCGTAGCACATGTGTTCACCATCAAGTTAGATCACGGGTTGAGTGAGGCTGGTTATGACAAGATTATTGAATGGGCGAGAAGCATTTTACCTGAAGGGAACAGGCTGAAAGAGAACTTCTATACTGCCAAGTCCATGATGAAACCCCTCGGTTTAGGATACCAGAAAATTGATATATGCCTTAACTTTTGCGTGTTATACTACCTTGAAAATGCTAAGATGACCGAGTGCATGACATGTGGGTATTCCCGTTACAAACCCAGAACTGGTAGAGGGAAGACTCTCGTGGCATATAAAAAACTTAGATACTTCCCAATCACACCTAGGCTGCAGAGGTTATTCATGTCACCAAGGACTGCTGAGCACATGACATGGCACCAATCACACCATGCGGTTGATGGAGTGATGGTTCATCCTTCTGACGGTGAAGCCTGGAAACACTTTAACAGTGTGCATCCTCACTTTTCAGTTGAATTAAGGAACGTGTGTCTTGGGTTGTGTACAGACAGATTCAACCCATTCGGGTCATTTACTGCTCCTTATTCTTGTTGGCCGGTCATACTGACGGTTTATAACTTGCCACTGGGGATGTGTATGAGGCTGGAGTTCATGTTTTTATCTATGGTCAAACCAGGTCCGAGCAGTCCAGGGTGGAATATAGACGTTTGTCTTCGTCCGTTGATTGATGAGTTGACGCAGTTGTGGTCCTCTAGAGCTTTGACTTGTAACATCTCGAGGAAATATAATTTTGTTATGAGAGCGACTTTGATGTGGACTATCAATGATTTCCCAGCTTATGAAATGGTTTCTGGTTGGAGCATGCATGGAAAGCTAGCATGGTCATACTGTATGGAGAACAACAAGGCATTCACGCTAACAAAAGGGGGTAAAGCTTCTTTTTTTTACTATCACCGTTATTTGTTGCCGCCGAATCATAGGTATAGAAAGAACAAAAAATGATTTCTTTGTTGGCAAAGTTGAAAAGGATGTTGCACCCCTGCATCTTTCCGGTGAAGAATTGTTTGATGTTGTGTCAGAGTACGGTGACATTGTGTTTGGTCTCCAATCAGGTAAGCAAGAAGTTTCCTGGTTTTGGTTTAACCCATAATTGGGTGAAGCGAAGTATCTTTTGGGAGCTTCCTTATTGGAATACCAATCTTCTCCGCCGTAACCTTGACGTCATGCATATTGAAAAGAACGAGTTTGAGAACATTTTCAACACCGTCATGGATGTGAAGGGGAAGACAAAGGACAACATCAAGGCTAGATTGGATGTAGCACTGTTCTGTAACCGAAAAAATATGGAGTTGGTTCGTGATGGGTCACGGGTCGCAAAACTAAGAGCAAGTTTCGTGTTAGAGAAAAACGCACAACTACTAGTCTACAAATGGCTTAAGAGTCTGCGTTTCCCTGATGGATATGCCTCGAATATATCAAGGCTGGTTAATACGGAGGAATGCAGATTATATGGAATGAAGAGTCATGACTGCCATGTGTTTATGCAAACACTCATCCCATTAGCTTTTCCTGATTTGTTGCCAAAGGGGATATGAGATGTACCAACGGAGATCAGTCATTTCTTTAGAGACATATGCTCCAGCAAGTTGAATATTGATCACATTGAAAGGCTTGAAAAGAATATCGTCGAGACAATATGCAAACTTGAGATGATATTCCTTCCATCATTTTTTGACTCAATGGAGCATCTACCCGTACATTTACCGTTTGAGGTAAAAGTTGGAGGACCAGTCCAGTACAGATAGATGTATCCATTCGAGAGGTTAGATATTACAGGAGCTATGTAATTCATAATTAAATGTTTTTATTTTTATTTTTTTAATTGATAATTTTTTATTATATATATATATATGCAGGTACTTGTTCAATCTTAAAAAAAGGGTTAAGAATAAGGCGCATGTTGAGGCGTCAATATGTGAGGCCTATATTGTTGAGGAGATTTCAACATTTATCTCATACTATTTCGAACCTCATTTAAGAACGAGGATCAACCGTGTTCCACGGCATGATGATGGTGGTGAAGTGCCTTCAAGTGGGAACTTGTCAATATTCTCCAATCCTGGACGACAAACACCTAAAAATGCCGTGAGGGGAAGATATTTGTCTGAAATAGAGTTCAGACAAGCACACAATTATGTTCTATTTAACTGTGATGAGCTGAGACCTTTTATTAAGTAAGTAGATGTTTTACTTAAACTTTGTCAAGAGTGTATTATTTATGTTTTGTGATACCATACACTCATATAATTTGGAACAACCTTGCAGACAACATCGATGATACTTACTGTCCAATAACTCACAGCTGACCGAATCCCAAATCTTTCAATTACAAGATGAACAATTTGCCACATGGTTTAGAACACATGTAAGTCCTATTACAAACTCATTATCTCTTGCAATGTAATTAATTTTAGTCAATATTATATAATATCTGTTTATTGATTATTGTTGTATTTAATTTACAAGCTAGGTTTATCAAATGGGAGGTAGTGCTACTATTTCACTGTCTTAATTATGCCTGAGCCCTGAAAGTAAAGTCAAGTGCTATAACGGGTATTTTGTCAATGGATATGTCTTTCATATTGAAGAATACGGGTATGGAAGAAAGACATACAACATCGGTGTTTGTATTAAGGGATCGACTTCTAGTGAGTTTGAAGTTGACTACTACAGTAGATTGGAAGAGGTCATCGAACTGCAATATCATAGCAAGCAAAATAGAGTATTTTTATTCAAATTAATTACCCTAGCTTCAAACACAACACACAAGATAGTATAGAGCAAGCAAGGGGTCAATTCCACGAGGAAGATTTTTATGCTAGATGATATGCAATTTGGAGAGGTTTGGACGTTATCTAGGCTAAAGCAAAAGAAAACATAAAACTATCAAATGAAATTTAATAAAATTAGAAAATTATCAAGAGAACAAACCTTGATCAAAAGCACACATCCACCTACAGAAATCAGAACTGATCATGGAAACGAAACATCAATTTATATTCTGAATATTTATCTCTTCTTAACGTTGGTTAGTTAACCGATCCCCCGTATAACTAACCCTAACCATCAAACAACCACAGTGTCCGCACTAGTAATTTAATTCAATGGCAGCCTTAAGAACTAGATAAGTTGATTAATCAAGAAAACATAATTGTCCGCAGTCTATGTTTGATTTGATTGAATGTTCTCCCTAAGATTAATAACGTAGATCCTCCACAATTATTAAACTCAGTTGCTTCACAAGTTCATATACCACAACTCCGGTTTTGATATCAAACTTAGCAATAGATTGTGTACAATAATAACTTAGAGTCCGCTTTAGCAATTAAAGTAAACAATCATAGGAAAATAAGCATAGGAGAACAAACATATTCATCATATAAACTGAAAAGAAATGGTAAAATAAATCTCACAGTTCTTGAAATCCGAAGGTTTCCGTGTCCTTGCAACCAAGAAAAAGTGTTTAACCTTGCATGTTTGTTGAACAACTAATCAAAAAGAAGGAAGAATGCATAATTTAGGGTTTCTTAGAGGAAGGGGGCGTTTTTCTCATCTTGGCTGGCTGCTCCCCTTCTCTTCTCTCATTCTTTTTATATCCTAGGAAACCCTAGTCTTTATTTTACAAAATAGTCCTCCCTTAAGTAGACTATTTACATTTAAGTACTTTAATAACTATTTTTCTAAAAAAAGAGAAATAGCGTTGCATGAAATCTTCAAGCTTTGACTTAGAGGAGCTAAATTGCTGAAATAAAAACTTGGATATCGGTTTAAATGCTTTGGAACGTAATTTAGACTCGTTTCTTCACCAAACCTGTTTGCTGGCAAAATTCATATGCCATCTTTGAAAAATCATATCTCCCTCATATGACATCTTTGAGTTTGCATCAATTGGACTTCTGTAGCCCCAGATATTCAAGTCGGAATAGCCGAAGATCAACACTGGCAGATTGCGAGATTTGATTTTGAAAACTATGATTTCCATGCTCTTCTTCATTTTATTTTCTTGCTTTAGATGTCCAGAAAGGTATGGATGTTAGCTTTTTAATGCCACTAGAATCACTTCATTTCAACCTCTAGAGCTCACGCTCTGCACAAAACATCAACTGAAGTTCAAATCTGCCAATTATCTCCAATGTACTCCTTTTTGCATCTTTCATCCAAAAGTGCCTTCAAAACATAAAACAAAGAATATCAATGCATTTTACATAGGCAAAACACTAGTTAAATATGGGTGAAACTATCGAATAATATGGTTGCATCATGCACATACACCCCTTCCTTTAGAAATGACCGATCAAGAGTTGATTGGTTATCCGTTTTAAAAACAAAACCCAAGGATCGTGTTGAGGTTGTTCAGGATGAGAACGAAGATATAAGTGTGATAGATGAAGTTTTTCAAGCTAGTGAGTTGGTTGAACCATACCGAGTTGCTTGACACGACCAAAAGATTGATGTCTTCTCTCAAGTGTAGGAGTGTCGAAGTAATAAATAACCTGACAAGACCGGGGTCGAACCACAGGGAGGTTAACTATATAAATTATAGATAACAACAACAACAATAATAACAACAACAATAATAAGTTAAAGAGAGCTTTGAGAAGTGATATTGATGTAAGGATTAAACAAGGATAAAATAATTGTCAAAGTTAGAGGATCCACTAATGGTATTTCAAACAAGTATAGTATAAACTCTTTTATTACTCAACTGGAAACCACACACAAAGGAGGTTCCAATCAGATTATAAATTGTTAACATGATTACATTAGTTATCTTATTCAAATAATGCTAATACTTGTAAATGTTGTCAAACATTCATGATTTTAACTTATGTTAACAATAAATCAAGTTATGTTCATAGCACAGGTGTCAGTTATACCATACAGTTGGGTTATGAAAGTGCCAAGTATTTATTGTACCAATGGTTATACAACATAAATCTAGATTAACCATTTAACAAGCAAAGTATTAAAAGTGAACAAGATAACAAATATAAAATCTGTTAATATCAAACATTAAGGTCCATGCTGAGTTTATATTATACTTATTCTTATACCATTAATGTACCCCTTTCACCTTGACATGATAAACTTAGCTAAACATAATGAAAGAGAGAAACATAAATAAACAAGGAAAGGAAAGGAAATGAAAAGCATAAGCAAGAGATTAATATTAGCAAAACTTAAGCATTACAAAAAGAGAGAGCAAGAGCATGATCTTGATCTGAACACCAAGATGCCCAAATACATGGCAAATGCCTCCTTTTATAGGCCAAAATTCAGAATTATTGATTTATTGACTAATTGTTGAGTGGGTGGGCACATCTTGACTTGGTTACAATCCTTATCTTCTTGTCTGCCAAAAACATAATTGATAACATCATAATTTGAACAGTCTCGAATCATGAAAGTTCTAGAAAATTGTCTCAGCTTTCCAGGAAAAAAAAAGTTGATGTCATTTGGTCTTCTAAAACTCGAGATATGGGCTGAACACTGAACAGTGTCTGGGCTGCATGACAGATTTGGACTTCTCTGTTGTTGCTATAATTTGGACTTGAAAACGGCCTTTTTAAATCTTGGACTCCTCATGAAAGTTTTAGGCCTATGTCTTAGATTTCCATCCATATAAGGAAGACCTAAATCCAAGATTTACAGCTCCAGATATGACCCAATTACCAAACAGTGTTCCAGTTTGGACTGAATCAACATCTCTTTTCTAAGTTTAGCCCTCTCCTTTTCCTTTCAATTTTCGTACTTAAACTCATCAATCAATCCTTTCATTTATATGATAGGCCTGCATTTAAGATGAACATTTACCATAAATTAAAGGTATCTTATGGTATCAGACTTGTTATTATAAAAACATGTTTTAGTTAAGGAGTTATTGATACTTCAAGTGCAAAATGATGATATAAAACATTGATAAAAATGCACTTTTAAGTACTAATCATTGCTCCTTCGATTGACTTAGAAGAAAATTTGAATTTTCATGTTTTCAAAGATAGTCTTGTTGATGTTGACGCAGAGGAGTTAAATGTTGTTCTGAGCTCTACTAGTGGAAAAAGGAATGTTGTTGAAGAAGATGATAACGAAATTGAAGAGTGCGATGAAACTGATGATAATAATTCAATTGAGGATGAAGATGAAAATTCTAACTAACTAAACATGTTCTAAAGCCTTATTTTTATAATGTAATATTTTGGAACATGAAATATTTATTCATCTTTAATGGTCAACTCTTGTTATTGTATTGTGAGTGCTGTAAGATTGCAATTCAAGATTTTGTGACAGGGATACACAAAAAAATAAGAAACATTGACAGTTTCACCGACGGGTACACCGACGGAATATAACCCGTCGGTATTTCATAGAGAGTTGAAAAACATTTACAGGATTGTGCCACAATCACCGACAGCTTTACCAACGGATTACGCACATCCCGAAGCAAACGCATGTCAGACGTGTGTCCCTCGGCACACGTACCGACAGATTTTCTAACAGATCGAAAAGTTTGGCGGGATTTTCAAAAAAAATTTGTGCGCATATCAATTAATTTCCGACGGTATTACCGACGGAATTTAATGCCATGGACAACAATAAATTTTTGTCGGTAATGCTGTCGAAAATATTGATATATAAACCCCCCCGTTCCCCTATTTGTTTCATTTTTTCCTCTCGGCTCCGTTTCTCTTCTTCTCCATTTCTCTTCTCCTCTCCATTTCTATTTGGCTTTTGGAAGAGATTTTATTGTTTTGGTGGTAGTTTTAAAAGTTATGTATTCTTTTTTCTTTATCTTTGCATTTTTTTATTTTAATTATGATTAATATTTTTGGTGTTCTTTGTTTTGTGTATTGTTTGTAGATAAAATCTTAAATTCAACACACTATTAAGGTAAGTATTTTTTATTCCTAAATTTATTTTGAATTGATATAGTGTTTTTTAATTTTGTGTATTGTTTGTTTTGTGTTTAGGTTGTTTTGTATAATGTTTTTTTAGTTTTTTTTTATTAATTTTTATGATATTATTGTTTGTATTGTTATAATTGCTATTGTTGAATTTATGTTAAAAATGTTAATTTATATATAGAATTACATCTAATTAGTTTATCTTAATTTATGATATTATTGTTTGTATTGCTATAATTGTTATTGTTGAATTTATGTTAAAAATATTAATTTATGTATAGAATTATATTTAATTAGTTTATCTTAATTTAGGATATTATTGTTTGTATTGCTATAATTTTTATTGTTGAATTTGTGTTTAAAATGTTAATTGAAATATAGAATTAAATTTAATTAGTTTATCTTAATTTTAGAATATTATTGTTTACCTGTCATTGTTATTGCTTGTTATTATATTTTTATATTTATGTGTACACGTTAACTTCTATTTTGAGGTCCATTAGGGTCGTGTTAGGAATGATATTGATTTAGTTAGCTTTTGCTTTTGACCATGTAATTATTTATAAATTAAGAGTCTTGTCTCCTAAAACTTGAAATGTAATATTAATCCGTAAATTTGAATGTATGACTTTAATCTAATGTTTGTAACTCTAAGCACTAATTTAACAATGAATATTCATAGTTGAAATTGATTCTTTTACTTGAATTTCATTATATGATGGTATTCAATAAGATGTTTTGTGTTGATGATGATGAGTTGGGTTGAGATCTAGGATGATTGGATCGGGATGTGAAATAAAATTGAAAGTCTAATATGATTTTGTCGATAACTTGGGACCTCCCAGTATAGGGGAGACTCTGTCGATTTTTTTTAAATAATCAAAGTTAATTATGTAATTATTCGTATAAATTTGTGTAGATGCGTAGAATGAAATCTACAGCACGTCGTCAGCAAACGGTTGCAGCTAGTTCTTCTAGCAGCGAGGAGGATGTATCCTTAGGTGCTGATCACGACGAGGAATCTACGCCAACTTGTGATGCTGTCTCTTCTAGCGTGGTTTCACAGCGCAGAAGCGGTGTGCCTTCACAGCGGGGTCAATTCACCCGCAAGTACCAGGCACAATGGAAGGATGACCTCTCAATGTAAGTTTGTTTAGGTTTTAGTTTTTTTTTATATACTTATAACATAATTTATAAACAACTAATTAATATTATTACTTTTATTTAATTTCAGGTTCACAAACATTAAGGCTGCAAAGGCTATAACATTGGCGTTTAAATCGTCGATGGAGATTCCATTGTTTCAATAGAGCCAGGTTTCCAGACATCCTGAGTGGAAACCTAATATCGATGCATGGTTTAAGCGATTTCAGGTCGGTGTTAATTTTTAATTTCCAGCTTATTTTTAATAAATGATTTTTATAATTTTATATCTTGTACTATTTTTATTTTATATGAATTATTTATATACATGGAACAAATTTGAGTGGGATAAGATGAATAACAATGTTGTGAGAAGGGTATGGGAGAATCACGCGGCAACTAGGTAACATCAAAAATAATATTTATTTATGTTTTATAATTTTATGTTTTAAATTCTAATTTTTTACTATGGAAGTAGGTTGCGTGATTTTTAGTATGACACCCCAAAAAAATAAAAAAGACATGCGAGGGATAACGGTCTTGAAGGATGGAATGAGGTGGCGGTTTGGCGGAAATTCAAATTGCCATTCATCTCGAGGGAAATATGGACGGCATATATTAAGCACATGACCTAAGAGCGGTTCTCACGGCGCTCACAATCCGGCGTCGACAACCGAAACAGGCAAATTCATGGTTCGATAACCACGCACACTGGCGGATCCATCCTATTCAGCGCACATGCAAAACGGATGGTAAGATTAATTTTAATGAAATATATCGTTAATTAATTTATCATTCCTTATAATATATTTAACTTTCAGCCTATTTTTTCCTTACAGGCTGCGTCTCTTTGACGTAAACCGAGTCCAATGGAGCTGTTTGTAGAGACGCATGTGGGGAATCAAGACTGCCAAAAAGGGGTGCAGCAGTTCATGGACAACCGTGCTCAACACTTCGTGGTATGTTCGTTCATTCATTTTATTTTGTAAGTTATTATTTTCTTGAATTGCATATGATGATTTTTTTAAAAAATTTCAGGAGACCTATAATAGCCGGTTGAGGGAGAGATATGGGAACAATCCTTCGACCCATCTAGATTTCGATCCAGATTTATGGATGGAGGTCGGATCATCTGGTGTACCCGATAAAAATCGGGTCTACGGGCTCTCCAACACCACGGCTGAAAACTTGCGTTCGACTCGTAATGTCTCAACCGTTGGGAGCTCTCCATCAGTATCGAGCACTCGGTCTGAGGAGTTCATTGCCTTGAAACAATAATATCAACAACTCTCAACGAATTATGATGAGCTCCGTCAAATAGTCATGGAGATGAGATCAAAGATGGGTGATGATACTTGTGCAGCTCCTTTTTGGCCGTACGATCCCGGGAACAACCAGCCTCCTCCTCCTCCTCCTCCTCCTCCAGCTCCACCTCTATTCTAGTTTAATTTTGTTTTTTAAACACATTAAATTTTTTATGAAATTTGGATATTATTTAATATTATTTTTATATTTTTAATGTTTCATCCAATTTTATTTGTTTATTAAGCTTTTTTACCATTAATAAATTATTTTTTATATATATTTTAAATACATACCGACGGGTTTACCAACGGATAATTTTCGTCGGTATTTTAAAGAGAGTTGTCAAACAATTACAACCCATACCATAATTACTGACGAAAATATTCCGTCGGTGATTAAATACAGACGGCTTTACCGACGGATAATTTACGTCAGTATGTCATAGAGAATTGCCACACAATTACCACCGATGCCATAATTACCAATGGATAATCCGTCGGTAATTACCGTTGAAAATTCAGACGGATTTAGTCCGTCGGTAATGTCCCTACGGGAAAAAAATTTGGCGTGCGTATTCGTCTGTAAGACCGTCGATATTCTATCGGTAGGTGATTTTTTTTATTTGACACAGAATTAGTGATGGAAAGGGGAGTTACTGACGACCATTATACTGACGGACGTGTTCCGTTAGTGAAACCATCGGTAATTATTTTACCGACGGAGTTCATTCCTGTCACCGACGGAATTAGTCCGTTGGTAAAACCGTTTAATGATGTAATGACATTTATTCTTAGCGATGATGAAAGAATGCGCCTTAATTATACTTTAAACATAAACTCAATTAGACTATACTACAACTTTGTGGTATACTTGTAATACCCTAAAAAATTGAATAGAAAAGGACAACTTTATCATTTGATGAATAATTAAAGGCAATTTGATATAGATAAAGAAGAACATCAAAGAGGAGTTTTGATCTTGATCTACGAACAAAATATTTGTTTTCTTTTATCAATTAAAGTTGCTTATTCTCTATCATTACTTTTTAATTAAGTTATCCTTACGTTTTAATTAAGTTTTTGCAGCATGCATGTTATGATTATTGAGAAATATTTAGAATTTAGTTTTCTGATAAGCGTTATGGTTGAAATTTAGTACCTAGTTATAATATGTCATGTGCTCTTCTATTTAATAGGTAATTTTTCTCAATTAAAGTTGCGGATCATTAGAATATGTCACTTGAATATGTGATTTTTGGGTTATAAGAATGTAAATTTTTTGAAACTCACTCTTGGTTAATTAGAGAGTGAAAATCACCCTAAATGTTTTTATGACTCCAAAAACTTGTTATTTCTGTTTAATATGTTACTGAGGAGTTTTAATGTGTTTTTAATATTATTTAAGAAATTTTATAAATTTATGAAAAAAAATTTCTAATTATTGAAATTTAGTACTTAATAACTAAAATTTGAAAAGTGAACAATTCTTATAATTCAATTTGAAATATTTCAATATACTAACATTAATTGAATTTTTTTTTTGTAGAATTTGAATGCATGGAAGGTGTTTAATAAAGAGCTTGATTTTCATGCAAATTAATCTATTTACTTGATAAATTATTTCTAAAAATAGTCACGGTTAATAGTTTTTGACACCTCCATATTAATTATTCTTAGAATACTAATTTACCATTACTTGCATATGTTTTACACAATTATTTTTGGTACTTAATTATTAAAAATAGATAATTTATAAGTAAAACAAGGAGTTGTAATAACATGGTTATAGTGTTAGGTGATTCTAAGAGGGAATTTTAGAGTCATTTAAGCTAGTGATATATTTAAGTTTTTATTATATTAAAAATTAGAAACAAGTTCATGTATTACATTAAATATCAGTGAGCATATAATTTATGGTGATTGTTATTGTTAGGTTGTGAGGAGTGCTTGATTGTCTCTAAAGCTAATCTTGGACTTGCGTATCAGGTAAGTAATTGATCATTTCTTTGGTTAGTTATTTTGAGTTAGAAAATATATATTTATGCATTAAATAAGTTTTTTTTAATTAAAATATTTATTGTTTTGTAAACTAGGTGGATCAGGCATGTTAAATGATTTATAAATAGTGTTAAGTGTTTTATAAGAGTATGTTTACGATTGCAAAAGTGTTTTGAATATGTATTATTTTTATGAACTCATTTGTGGATTGAATATGAATTTGATTGACTATGCTTTGGACCCAATCTTTGGGAGTTAAACATTCACACTTATAGACATGTCTATTTAAAATTTGATCCCTAGTCATAGGATAAAATATGACCCACTGTTATCGTGGTTAGATTAACTGTAGTCCTTTAATTTTGAATTTGACTTTAAATATGAGTGTGCAATCCACGTTTGTGTTCAAAATGATTGGTTTAAATTATTTAAATTTATGAATGATTTATACGTGTGCTTTTGAACTTTTGAATTTTTGAAAGTAATAAAATTTTGGTATGATAAATTAACTAATTTTAAGTTATATGTATTAGCAAGTCTTAACATGTTTGGTCCTACTAGAGAGATAAATTGTTATTTACTGAGTGTGTGACACTTACACCCTATTTATTTATTTTCCCAAATGATTTGGAGGAGGTTTAGAATGTCAAGTGGTTACTTCAAAAGTTTATAGTTGATTTCTAGACTTTAACATTTTAAGAATTAGATCAATATATGATCTTAGACTTGTAGTACATTTGATTTTATTTCACTTCAAAGTTAAGTTATTTTATGTGAGATGATTTATATTGCGTTTAGTTAATTTATTATTCAAGGTATTTTTTTTAATGGAGTATTATTTTGAGAATAATTTTTTAATTAGATTTAAGATGCCTTGTATGCCCTTAAAACATGCTGCATTGTCATACTAAAGAAGTATTTTTCATAATTTTTAGGTTTAGGGACAATTTAATAGTATCAGAACCTGGTTGATCCAAGAGAACTTTAAGGGATATAGTTTTATATATGAGAAGATATAAATCAAGAAAAGTTATGTTTGTAAGACTTTTTTATTTGATGTATTAGAGTGTACAATGAAAGCATGATGTTATTTTGTGATTTTCAAATTAGGTTTTAATTAGTGATCTATGGTGAATAAAGAAGTAATATTTTTGAGATAATAGTGAATTTGTTTTATTGCAACAGTAATTTTTGGTATTTAATTATTTTGGTTATGTTAAGTTATAAGTGCGAAATCTTTTAAAAGATGGGGAGAATGCAATGCTCTAGAAAATTGAATAGGAAATGACAAGATTATACTTTGATGAGTAATTATAAATGACAATGGTTGAGGGGCAATTAAGATATTTCACATAATTTAATACACATACACACATGGAAAAAATAGTATTAATAAATAGAATAATATAATTAATTAGGTTTCCTATTATGCTATTTTTATTAATTAAAGGTATTATAAGTACTAGTGAGTATATTAGTAAGTGCATAATAATTCAAAGAATAAAAAATAAATAAAACCCTAGAATAACTAACACTCTATTTTGTCTGTAACACCTTGCACTTTCTCATCCATTTATTCTTAAGTCTATTGATTGTGTATGTTAAATAACAATAAAGGGTAATTTGTTTTTTATAATAATAATAATAATAAAAGGCAATCTAAACTCACAATCCAACAATTTCATCATTTACTACAATAATAAAAAATTCATTTCCACATGTTTCTATTATAATACTTACTAAATTACATACATATAAATTGTTCTTAAGGTAATCATTTGAAAATATAGGAATCCCTTCAACATGGAAGTCTAGTTAGCTCGATGACACTTTAAAAGAAACTAAGATCTTCAAGAAAAAATACATATAACACATAATAATATCTGTAAAATCACCATTAGAACCTCTACTAACTTAAATACAACAAATTAATTTATACACATGCATATTTATTGCCTGAAAACTTAAATCAACTATAGAAATAATCACACCCTCATAACCATTTCTCAAATACATTTCTTCCATACAACTTCATAATTTCTTTTAATAGTTATTTAAAATGTTATGTTTTTTGTTCCTTCAACCCCATGAAATACTATCATAGTCCTCATCATTTTTAATTCGAATTCCTTTAATTATAGGCTTTATAGTTTGTTTTATAATGCTAGTGAATGACTATTTAATTCCAACAAGAAATTCATTAGTAATCGAACATATCAATAATTTTTTTATTTTGAAATCCTTAAAAATTAAATTGATTCCAGAGAATTATCATAATTTCTTTATCCAATAACCACATTCACGTTCTAAATAATCAATTTATATTTTTCTAACTTGACGGTTAGAGACGCATTTGTAGTTCTATATCGACCCCTGATTCACCCTTAATATCAATAGCTTAATATCTTTGATATCCAATATTTTGAAATTTATTTTATGCTCACCTAGTGTTGTGGACTTAACTATGGATGTAATAATCCAATAATACTCATAGATCGTACTCTAATGTAATTATGGATTCTTCAATCTATTTAATCCTCTCAACATTCATGAATAATTCGTTAACTTTAACAATTATGTTCATTCTTTTAAAAACATCCTAACTCAATTTCAACCTTTGGTGACATATTTATAATCTTTTAAGATTATCAGTATGTCTACCAAAATTTCAGCAGGGTTTCCCCTTAAATGAATCATTCTTAAATTTTCTCAACCTATAAATCACACATATAACTCAACACACACACACACACACAAAGATGTATATCTGATTCAATCATTCTGGATCTTATTCCAACATGGCTTCATGAAAACCACATGAATACCTCATTAACACTTAACCATAATCAATATTACAACATTCCATACCTTTTATGTTCGCCGACTCATATTTTTCAAATTCAGACGCATTTTTAATACCGAGTTGAAGTTGACCACCTAGAATTTCATTAAACCTTATACCAGAACATTCCTTTTCTCTTTTATCTCTTTCATTTGGTTTTTATCTGCTTTTCTTTGTTCTTTTATTTTTCCAGTATTTTCATACTTTTAGTTTTTAAACTAACACATGAATGTTTTATTTCAAATTTCCAAAATCCAAAGTCATCTTTTTAATTCCAATACTTGATGTACTCATTTAACATAATAGCTTCCTTATTAATTTCATAGATTTTATCCAAGGGTTTACATTGTTAGACAATCAAAACCTATATCAACATAGAGAGGGAGAGGAACATCAATGATGAAATTTGATCTAAGGCTAAAATTTTTGTTTTGTTTTATCATTTTATGGAGTGTGTTCTCTATTCTTATCTATTAATTGAGTTTTTACATGCATATTAGGATTATTGAGAAAGGTTTAAGAATTAAGGTTTTTATGATATTTAATTTTAATCACTTTTAAAGAGTTGATGTTATACTAATGGAGTCTTAGATTGATAGAAAGTCATTGAAAGTGATTTTATATATTTTTGGTAGATTAGTTTAATGTAAAAGTGAAATTAAGGAATTACAAAAAAAAGAAAGATAATAAGTTAATGTTCTTCTCCATGGTGGTGGGTTTCAGACGCATGAAAACAGTCTCTATAAAGATAGGCCAATGAGAGGGAGCATTGGGCTAATGGTGAAATTTGATCGTAGAGGTAGTTCTAGTGATTATAGTGATATGGATAGGAATTTGGGTAGTATTAAGATGAAAATTTTGGCCTTTTAAGGAAAAGTAGATCTAGAAGCTTATTTGGAATGAAAGAGAAAGGTGGACATGATTTTTGATATCCATAAATATTCTAAAGAGAAGAAGATCAAATTAGTCATTGTGGAGTTTACTGATTATGCCATGGTTTGGTGGGACAAATTAGTGAGGATAAGAGAAGAAATGGAGAAAGACCTGTGAGTACATGGGATGGATTGAAAGCAATTATGAAAAAGAGGTATGTTCCAAAGTATTACTATAAGGAATTATTTAATAAATTGCAAACTATTACACATGGTTATAAAAGTGTTGAAAAGTATTAAAAGGATTTAGAAGTTGCTATGATTAGAACTAATGTAGTTGAGGAGAAAGTTACAATGTTTAGGTTCTTAAATAGGTTGAATATAGACATAACTAATATGGTAGAGTTATAACCTGATATGGATTTAGATGAGTTGGGGTATTTGGCTATAAAAGTGGAGAAAGAAATGAAAATGAAGAGTAGTACACGTCTATGTGGTTTTATGGGTTATTCTTCAGGTTGGAAGTCGAATTACATGAGAGAGGGTAGTGTGTTATCGAAGTAGTTGGATGGACAGAAAATTATTAAACCTTTCATCCAAAAAAAAAAACCAGTTTTGGCCAATAATGGTAAGACCAAAACCGAAACCTAACATCAGCAAAAACATAATATTATGTGTTTTAAGTGTTAGGGTTTAGGACACTATGTATAAAAATGTCCAATTAGGTGGGTTATGGTTTTAAAAGATTATGGATTGATTAAATCTGCTAGTGAGAAGTCTAATTGTAATGACATGACACCACTAGAGGATGGTAGTGACTTGGAGTTTGCTGAAAAAGCTTTGGTAGTTAGAACGTCATTAAGTGTTCAAGTTAAAGAAGATAATGTAGAACAACAAAGAGAGAACATCTTTTATATCAGATGTCTAGTCAATAATAAGGTATGTATTATAATCAATGATAATAATATTTGTACTAATGTTGCTAGTATTATCATGGTTAAGAAGTTGAATTTGAATACTATTAAGCATAAAAACCTTATTAGCTCCAATGATTGAGTGATAGTGGTGTAGTTAAGGTGAATAAACAAGTCTTAATTCCTTTTTCAGTAGGTAGCTATAAGGATAAAATGTTATGTGATGTTATGCATATGCGCTCCTCACATATTGTTAGGAAGGCCTTGACAATGTGATAGAAAAATCAAGAATTGTGGATTTAAGAACATGTATTCTTTGAAAAATGATGGAAAAACCTATACACCTGCACCATTAACACCTAAAAAAGTATATGAAGATCAGTTGAAGTTGAAACAAGAAGCAACATCTGAAAGCATTCAGACAAACAATCATGATGAGATTGTGAGGAAGACTGAAAATAAAACAAGTCATGAGTTAAACAACAAAAGGGATAAAGTTTCGGCCACTAGGGAAAGGGAAGAAAGTTTTGACCAAAATGAGAGAAAAGGGGTAAAGGTTGAGTGTGGATAGAAAATGAGTGGAGAGAAGAAAGCAATTGTGAGAAAAGAAGAAAATGTTGAAAAATAGATAAACACTTGAGTTTCTATACAAAAAAGAGCGAGATCAAGAATGTTTATTTTTCTATGCCTATGATTTTACTATTAACCTTTGGGTCACATATTAATATTTATATATTTGATGATAAAAATTAAATGAAAATGAACTAATGATATGTTTGATTGAGAATAAATTTAAACATATTTTATATGAAGGTCACATCAATAAGCATGAAGAAATCAATCAACAAGTTCAAGATGCAAAACAGGTGAAGGCTTAGTTCTTAATGATTTATTTTAGTGTAAATTATGTAAATCTTTATATCTTACTTGATAGAATATATTAAAATAAATTCAATTACTTCACATTTCATGCACTATATGATTGATATGCATTCAGTCAACTCAAGATTCACCAGGTTTAAAACTATCAAATCTGGATTTTAAGTTGAACAGGTGGACTAATTGGCTATACCAAGTGAACCAGTCAACTGCTTGTTCATTAGGAATGAAGACCTGGGAATCTACAAGAATCGGTTGACCGACTGACTTGACCAATATGAACCGTCCGTCCGTTTAAGTTGTTAAAGGAATAATAACGACTATGTTTTGTTAGGTTATATATATATATATATATATATATATATATATATATATATATATATTATTTAATTGAAGAATTAAAAATAAAATTTGAATATATACAACTTACAAGCTATTTTAAGAGCAAAAATAACTTCAAAATCATCAATCTTAAATCATACTCATATTTGGGCATTAAAACTTTTATATTCTTACACAAGAGTATAAATTATCACTCTCACTATACTTAAACACCTTCATACATTCTAAGTGCTATTGAGTGAGCTATAGAGATATAAGTTTCAATTATATTATCTACTCTTTGAAAGAGCGTTGCTAAATTTCAAACAATTGTAATCCTTCAAGAATTTAAGAGAAAAACTCTTGGTGATTAGCAAGGTACATCACCAAGGTGAAAAATCTTGAAGGGGATATTTCTTCAAATAGTGGAAAAAAACTTAGTGAGGATTCATCAAGAACATTGTAATCTTCAGCTTGGATTAGTAAATAATATAATATTCAAGACCAATTTGGTGCTTGAGATGTAGATATAGGCTTGCCAAATCACGTTAAAAACTAAGTTTGCAATTTTTATACCTATACTCTTTATTTTAAGCACTTTAATTATATTATTGATTAATTATATTTATTATGTTTAATTGAGTTAATTTTAATATTTGTTATTATTAGTGTAACACCTAATTCACCCCCTTTTAGATGTCATTGTTACCTTAATCCTATAACAACATTACTTATGTATAAGGAGACATATATTAACACTAACAATCTTTATTATTATATTCCTAGTGTTTTTATATCTTTGTTACAGGATTTTAAGGATGATATAGGACAATCAAATTCCGATATGAGCTTAATTTATTTTATTGTGTAGCTTCACGCCAACAAGCATAATTTTTTATCTGATCATTCGATCAAGCTAAAAGTTTGAAGAGATATTGTTTTATCTTAGGTTAAAATTTTAAGATGATCATAGTTTGGTAAGACTTTCTAATAAAGGGTCAAAGTTGTCTAGATTTTGCTATGTATTTCCAGAGATCCATAGTGGTTTGCTATTGATAAAGAATGCAATCAATAATAGTATAGTAAAGTATAGATATCTTATCCTTAGACTTGATGATATTCTTAATAAGTTGCATGGATCTTATATGTTTAGTAAGATTTATTTGAAAATTGATTATCATCAAATTAAGATGAAAAAAGATGATAAAGGGAAAGATAACTTTAAAAATATATATGGATTGTTTGAATGTTTAGTCATGTTGTTTAGTCTTATTATCACATATAGTAATATAATAAGATTGATGAATCATATATTATGTGCATTCATAGGTAGTTTTATTGTTGATTGATTTGATGTTATTCATAGTAAGAATTTAGGTGAGCATATTGAGTATTTACTATTTTTGTTTAATATGTTACAAAAAAATCATCATGTGCTAATCTATTAAATGGAAAGATTATTCACCATTTAAAATAGTTTATGGTTGAACTCTACTAGATTTGATTTTTTTACTTGTTGATAAAAGGGATAGACTTGATGGCAATAGAAAAACACGGGTGATGAAAGCGTTGTTTAAAAAGGTATTACAACATGTTGAGAAAAAAAAATGAGAAATATACATTCTAAGCGAACAAAAGATGAAAAAGGATTGTCTTTGAACCAGGAGATTGAGTTTGGGAATATATACACAAATAGAGGTTTTCTAAACATAAGAAATCAAAGTTGATGCTTAGAGATGATTCATTCATACTCCTTGAAGGAGTCAATGCATCCAAAATGTATCTAAAATGTGAGTATAATATTAGTATTATATTCAAAGTTTCTGATATTTTATTGTTTGGTGTAGGTGATAATTCGAGATCAAAAATCCTTTTGAGGAAAGAGGAGATGATGCAATCCTGACTACGACATCAAAGGATCTATTAGAAGTGTCCATTAGGTTTATTCTAAGAACTAAAACAAAGTGGATCCAAGAGGAGTTCAATGGGTTAAGTTAACAGGCTTGAGTTAAAAAGGGTTCAAATCTATTAATCTAGACTTTTGTCTACATTTTGGGTCATATCTAAAGCCACATAATGATTTTAGATGTGATTCTAATTGAGTTGAAAACTAGAAATCTTTTCCTTTCCAACGATATAAGATAGTTCTATTAATTCATCCGGACAAGAGAGAACACCGTGTTTAAAGTTGGGCCTAAAATCTGTGAGTAAAGTGCGAAAATAGAAAAGATATTGTTTCCTTAAAAGTTATGAATTCCATTCACTATAAAGAGTCCTTAATGCTATTGAAAACTTATGTGGCGGCCTTTGGCTTACTTATTTTACAAGGATTCCATATCAAACAAGAAGCAGGAATTAATTCTTATTTTACAAGGCATTGAGCTTGTGTTCACTAAGGATTCTTCAAACAATTATTTTTCTTGTATTATTTTTAGTTATTAGTTGCAGAACCATAAGATAAAATTTTAGAATATTTATTTTATTATTTTAATGTTATTTAGTTAGCTTTGAGTTATTTTGGTCCTAATTTCAAATTAGGTCAAGTGATCCCCGTAAGTTATCTTTGAGTTTTATTTCCAAGAGTATAAATACTCTTTTATAAGACTTAATTTTGATATTAGAATACATATTAATTGCCACATATTAAAGCATAGAGAATAGGGATTTCTCTTGCTTGGTTCATGGTTAAACTACACTCTTTAAAGAATTGATCAATCTTTATTGTGATGTTATAATTCTTGTGCTCATTTCTAGGTGTGGACATTTTGTGAGGATGATTAACATAGTCTTGGTGCCCTAGAACAGGTTGTCCATTATTTCAAGTTCAATTATCAATTTCAAGTTCAATTATCAATTTCAAGCCTGAATTAGGTAAATCTTGGGTTCGTGAATTCAATTAAAATTTCTTTAGAGTTTGCGTCAATACCTCTATAAATGTCAGGGTTTGAAACCAACCCCTGGTCATGACATGATTCTAACCTATACATATCAACATGCCACGAGTCAGCTTAACCATTGAACCGATTAGCTACTGGCTACTAATATATAAGCTCAAGTATTAACACAATTGATGATAACATATTTCATCATCCTTTATGATGTGCAATATGATGGGAGTTTTTTTAGGTTGTAATGTAATAGCATTTTTATATGTTCAAGGTGTGTTATTAGTATCCTCTCGTAATGAACATCTCAAATATGCAATCGATAATATCAGTAGAATCTTAGATAGGAATGATAATTTAATTCAAATAGATAGATACCTACCCAACCTGCTTGAATGCGTGTATTTTTTTTTAATAGTCACTTTATGTAATAAGTAATATATAATCTATGGATACTAAACCCAATCTAAAACTTGATCCATATTTAACCCAATATATATTATTTTATATTGAATAATAAATAAGTTAGGTGATGAATAACTATATAGCTACTCGAAACCCAATATCTTAGAGTATAAATATCTAATTTTTTTAATAAAAAAATAATAGATAAAATATAAATATAAAAAAACTCAATCAGTAATACTAGGGGTGTTCACGATCTGGTTCGGTCCGGTTTTAACACAAAAATTCAATCAAACCGGAAAATAATAGTCCTTGTTAATATAACCCGAACAGAACCGAGAACTGGTTTTGTTCGGTTCGGGTCGGTTTTTAGCATTCAAAACCAAAGAAACCAAAACGTTTTTGTTGTTGCCGTTGTATACCTTAATCTAGGATGTGGAGATTGCTCTTGAAGGTTATCCAAGGATGAAAAAATCAAAACAAACCGTTGTACACGCACCTCCATTTAGCAACCGATTATTACTACCTATAGGGCAATCTCCACGTCCCCGGGCTTCGTGCCAGTGGAGGAACGAGATGTTGTATTACATCTTGGATAGATTGCCATTTAGGATGGATCTAAAAATTATAGAAGGCAAAAAAATCTCAAAAATATTTACCAGAAGACAATGAACCAATCTTAGTGCTTCATCTATGTCCCAAGAAAAGTTTGTAGCTGCCAAAACTATCATTATTTTCTGATGGTCATCTTCACAAGTGAGACTATTGTTTACACCATCTACCTGAACCAGAAGTTCAAATTTGACCCTTCGAGATGATTCATGTTCCCCTGAAGCCTCGAAGATTGAGATGATACAAAACCAGATTCAATCTTATGATAAAAAAAAAAATAGATGTTGTCATTTAAAAAAGCACATTTCTAGAAGAGCACAGGGGAGTGGGAACGAGAGGAAAGGAGGGGTGGGGCAGCTGGAAAGGGGAAGGGGAAGGGGGACAGCTGGAAGGGTTAGGGTATTTAGAGTTAGGATTTTCTTTTTATACCCTTTTTTTTAGATTTAATTAAACTGGTTTAGTTTGGTCTGGTTCAATCGGTTTAAGCTTTTTTAAACCGGAACCGAACTGGACCGGTAGTTTTTTTTATTTTTTTAATTGGTTTATTCGGTTTTTTCTATCGGTTCAGTTTTTTTAGTTTAATCAGTTGGTCGGTTTTTTTAAACACCCCTAAGTAATACTAATTGTCATCCCTAATTTAAGCATTAAGCTGAGAATCTCAGCTCAAATATGCAATTCAATAAATACTATTAAAATCTCGGATGAAGCCGTGAGAAGAAAACCCGTTATCACTCCAAATCTAATTATGACAATGAACCAAAGATTTTGAAGGAACGATGGGGCGCTTGAATGGCAAACTAAGATGGGCATTTTAGCGGGGTTGAATTAATGAATAAATATGATCACTTCTCTTTCCTTCATCACTCAGAAGAATGATAAACGAGTAGGCAACCATAATATCCTTCATCGGAATACTGCTTCTAAAGGAAAATGAAACCATTTTACCTCACAACGGTAGCGAAGTGGCGGCGAGGGATTAGGCAAAGGAAATCACAAGGATCACGTCAACAAGAAAACAAATACATTGAAAACATAATATTAAACCAATCGTCCAATACAAGTCGTTGAGGTCTCGCCTAGCAAGCTTCATCGTGTTTTGATCATCGGCAAATAGCTCTACATGCCCAACTCATTTTGTACAAAGCTGATATCCGTAGAAAGAAAACCGAGATATGAGATTGTTTATTAAGATACAATAAAGACAGCAAAAATTAGCCCCCATGCAAAATTTGGGGGTTCATCTCCCAACGCTTCAGGCAATTTACACGCTCCGAGGTTGATATCAGATTTGGATAGCGCCGCCATCAACATGCAAGCACTTCTCACCGCAACCTTTGACAATTAAAACTCTGATGAAAGATGTGATACAAATTAAATATTGATGGTCGCCTCCCATAACCTAAGAACTCCATTACGACCACCACTGCATATCCTTTTCCTTTCGAGATCAGAAGCCACACATCTAACCTGAATGCCACAAACAGAAAAGAGGTGAAACGCATAAAACGATGATCCATGTTTTCCTCTACAATATTATTGTTTCCGAGGGACAGCAGAAACAAATGCCTACGAATATATCAGAACAAATATTCAGGTTCGACATTGATTAATATTTAAGAAATATGCATCTAAGGAGAGACAAGGTTGCATATGAAGCAAATATCAAAACATGTAGAGTAACCATGTGAACTGCAGCCTTAAAATGCCCTCAAACTGCAGGCTGCAACCAATTGTTATTGCATATGTGATTCCACTGAATGGAAGGCTGCCATTTGCTTATTTAGTTAAAGGTTCGACTGGCAGTAAGACACTGACAGAGCACTTTAACTGGACTTGAGCTTACATCAAATGGTCCTATTTGAGAATCAAACTAGTCTACTAATAGTATTAGTTACATACCTATTGACTAATAAGCAAAATAATCAACTGCCAGTGTTTCTGGTTGAGTAGTCAGTTCTGGAGAGAAATTAAACACATAGGATGCCAGAACAAACAGCCAGAACAGCACATCTGCTTTCTGGAGTTGTGACAGATCATTTATCAATAGGGGCTTATGACATCAGACAAGACCAAATGAGATAAAATGGGAAGGCAAATGATTGCTAGATTACACCTACCAGGCAAAGGACTTGCTGGCTTAAAAAGCAGGTAAAAAAAGAGCTTGGAGGTATCAACTATCAAGTAACCACAATATCTTCTAATGGCTGATCAGGAGATAGAAACTTCGACACCAAGAGAAAGCTGAATGAAAAAAGATTTATAGATGGAATAGAACATTCAATTCCCTTGCAAGATCATTATCTAGGAATGTTAGATGAAAACAGACAACAGCTGAGTTGGAAGTAGGCTCTACATTGTCGAGGATTCAATTCCACCTGAGCATTAAAAACAAGATCACCTAAACAATTGGTCAGATAAAATGGGATCTACCACAAAAAAAGGAATGGGTGAGCAAATGTTAACATGTCAGTTGGGACATGGAGAACTTTAATAACTGAATTAATCATTGACCCTGAGATAATTTACCAACACTGCCCTCCCATTTTCAACCTTCGGAGGATAAAAACTAATCTCTAAAGTTACCTATGGATTGAGGCTAAGGAGGGTTAAGTGTTGCGGGGCTAACATTTAATCCCTTTATCCTTGTTTGGAGCATCATTTAATCCCTATGGGGGTAGCGTGTTTGGGATTGTTGTAGCTTTTGCAATTGCGGTTTGAAAATGTAGATTTAAAAAAAACTACAAATTATAGCTTTTTCATAACTGAGATTTAAAGAAAGAGTTTTGGGACCAATGCAAAATTGTGGTGTGTAGATTAACTAAACACTTTCAAAACTATGGTTAGGGCAAAGCACAATTTCAACCACATCTCATCACACTACCAAAAAGGCCCTTAATCTAAAAAAAAGGGTTTGGGTGTTTACCTAGCAGGGTTGGGGAAGGAAATGATGGTGGGTTGTGTTGCGTGTGATTGTGGAGTTTGTGCAATGCTGTTTTATTTCTCAAATCCATCTTTTACTTTCCTTCTATTTTCCTGGGTCCCACAATAGTACATTAGTTTTTATTTCTAAGTTTCAATTTAAATTTAAAAAATTGTTAGGCCCTACCATTACACAATTTTTACACCCCTACCACAACATCCTTTACACTCAACCCTTCAACCACTTTTTTACACCACTCATCCTTAACACTTAATCTCCAACTTTCAACACGTGCCAGAACAACCTAACACTCAATCCCATATTATAGCGAGTTTGGAGTCAAAATGTATTCAATGCACTAAATCACCTTGAACTCAACATTGAACACTCCACACTTAACATTTACTTATTTGACATTTTCCTTAAAACTAGAATGAAGATGCAAACCAAACAGCGGAAGAGATTGTTTAAACCTTCTCAACATATCTAAGCAAATTTTGAGTGGCACTGGATGAGTTTGTAAGGTTAAAAGAGAGAGTGGGGAGGCACCCCAGAGGACATATTAGATTTGAATGGGGTTGAGAGGGTTTATAGGATGAGAGAGGGAAATTCTTACTGTATTACACAAGGTCCAAAGTACCCAGTGAACAGACACACACGAGTAGCAGAAATAGCAGTAGTAACTAGGAACATAGAACAGTTATATAAAACCACCAAAATTCATACCATAGCAACTGTCCTTTGCGGTGTTCTGTAAAGATGCCACCCAGCCATTTTTGATCCTGTGCTAGAGAAGCCGCCAAGTCTATCTTGAGGCCGGTGAAAGAGAGACATAGAATTGTCAGCTGCACCAATTCCCAACCAGTGTTCCCCAGCATTGATGGATAATATAGGAGCTGAATGAATGGTAACATTCTTCACGCATCTTATGCCTCCTGCACACATTATGTTAAAAATGATATCAGTGGTGCTCAAAGGAAAGGACGGACAAGAAAATTTTAATCAGAAAAATGATTTGTAAATGGAGAGGAGGGACGTGAGAAATTTAATTGGAAAAATGAAAATACAAAAATTTTTCTTGTGCCATATGACATATCATGCAAGACACTGAAAGCAGGCCATGCAGAAATGATACCCTTGTACAAAGTATAGAAACTGTTAAATTTTAACGGAAGAATGGTCAAAAGGCTTTTTTTGTTGCTTGGCTTTCAACCATTACCAAGATAAGACTACAGGCAAAATATGTTGCAATTCCATAAAAAAATTCACAAACCAAACGCGGGTAGGCTAATTGTTTTTACCATTGATATGGACTGCACTGGTATCAAATTATTTTAATTGACCTCTCAATATAAGTACATAAAAGACATTCACATACATAGTATATGTAAAAAAATAAAACAAATAGAAATGGAGAAAAATCCTCTTAGATTAAGGATTAAGTAAATGCCATCCTTGCACTTACAACATGTCAATGCCAAATAGAAGGGGATAGAAAAATAAAAAGAGAAAATTAGAACAAGAGAAAGTCAAAATGGTATCGTTTGCAATATGCAACAATAAACATGAATGAAACATTAAGTGCTTATTAGCTGGTAGAGCTTGGTAAGTATAGTATAACCACAATTACATCCATTAAAATACATGTGTTCCTTAAAAATTCTGAGACACGATACTGGTATTTTGTGGACAAACACTGCATTACTTCCTAAATTAAATGAAACAGAGAGATGTTATTGGCCCATGTATTGACAACTCCTTCATGATATAATATCCTCTGATGCAAGTCAGATGAGACTCTCAAGTTGGAAAAATTACATCTTAACAGGGCCAAACATAGAACAGCTCAAAAAACAAAAATAAAAGGATAGGAAGTTCAACTTGGCAAGAAAATATTACTGCTCTTACCCTCCTCATTTTCCCAAAACCGGAGAAGTCCATCAGTTGAACCTGAAAAGGATATCTGAAGTCAGTACATATCTTTAGCAGTTCATGTTGGCACTCGAAACATATTTCAGTATGAATCTTTAACATTCATTCAATTAAGATATCACGTAGCCCTTCAAATAAATGATAAAATACCATAGGAGCACAAGGTAAATGCAATTGAATCTGAACAAAAAAAAAAAAGTAAAAGATATTATTTACCTGTTATTATTCCTCTGTCTGACATGGAATATTCAACGCATAATATTGGGCCAGCATGGCAGGCTAGAACAGCATCGCATGTTCCTCGTGAAACAGACCACACTCTTGCAGTCCAATCATCACTACCAGTAATCAGTGTGTCTCCAACCATTCTAATTGACCTACATGATGGACAGACAAATAGCTCCTTCACAACTATAATTAACAGTTATCATAAACAGAAGAAATATACTCTGCTCAGCTCACCGAATCCATTTTGTGTGCCCTAAAAGCTTGTGCATCTGCCTACCAGCACGGATATCCCATATGTTTGCAACCCTAGTAATGCAAGTATTAAGCAGGTTGGTTTTCAGTAGTCAGTAACAGAATAAAGAATCAAAAATACATGCTGTAGCATTTGTAAGTTCAAAGTACATACGCATCTCTACCAGCAGCAGCAAGAATTCCAGTGGAATCATCATACTCCATGCATAGGACTGCACTAGAGCAACGGCCAACTGTTGCCACACAAGTATCAGTTCGAACATCCCACATCTTAACAGTTCCATCATGTGCAGCAGTAAGGACACGTTCACCAGACAGCATACGGACAGAGCTAACCTACAAGAAAAAATAGAAGGATTATTTTCGAATTCAAATATCTTTTCCATATGTTTTCATTCGCCACCTCAGTGATGTGTTAATTACTTACGTAACTAGCAAAGAAAAGTTGCTTAAACAAGAACTTTTGTTCGTGTTGCAAACTTGCAGTATGCAAGAGAAAGCATAAGTGTTATACATGTTCTCCAGAAAAGCAATAATAAGAAAATCATTGTTTAATTAAGTAAAGAAAGTAGCATAACAAGTAAAAAAGAAACGAAACACAAATTTTTTGATGTGGGAAACTTTCTTTAATATTTTTGGCCTAATGATGTTTATTGCATTATTTCATTAATGGTAATGGTTTTGTTCTCTAGAAAAGCAATAATAAGAAAAACATTGTTTAATTAAGTAAAGAAAGTAGCATAACAAGTACAAATGAAACGAAACACAAATTTTTTGATGTGGGGAACTTTCTTTAATATTTTTTGTCTAATAATGTTTATTGCATTATTTCATTAATGGTTAAGGTTTTTAGATTTTGAGAAGTTTAAGAAGAGTCCAAAATGCAGTTTGATAAATCAGTCATAACTTTTAATCTAACCGTTGGATTGAGTTGATAGAAGATTCTAAACGCCCTATTTCCTATTGAATTAAAGTATCATCATGATTGGATATTGGGAAAACCTTCAAATATGACTTGGAAGTTACTGTGCAAGATTGTCTTTATTTACCTTATTGTATTTGGGGTTCTTTTTTCAATTTAGCCTAGGACTTTTAATTTCATTAATATTTTACTAGTTAGGAATCCTAACGTTAGATGGATTCTATTAGTTAATTTTAATTAGGAATTCTTTTGTATAAGGATTTTAGGCCTAGAACTAGTATAAATAAGGATATCTAGTTTATTTAAAGATTCATTTTCAAATTATTCAGACTTTCAATAAAATATTAGAGAGTTTTTTATAAATTTTTCTACAGCTTAGGTCTGTAACCTTAGTGCTTGAGAACCCTAGCTTCTATCCATGTTATACACCATGTCAATTGGTGTTAGAGCAGGTTGACCTCTTTGATAGACGGAGATAGTCCGTGATGTAGGAGTGGAGGCTCTTTGGGGCACTGTGTGGGCTCAGGAGTAGAAATTAAATTGTTTGGCGCCAGCTTAAGAATAGAGAATGGATCGTTTGGAGCAAGTTATAGCAGGTCTAACTCGGCTAATGGGTGACAAACAATTTCAAAGTTATCTAATCATGTTGAAGATAACTTGACCAAAGAGGGTGCTAACAAACAATTTAAGTCTTTTGACCTTAAGGTGGAGAAAACGGTGGCAAATGATGATCTTTCAATCATGAATGAAGATCTTACAAACAAGGATATGGAGGACATGGTAATTTTTTACAATTCTCCTAAAGATAAAATGAAAGACTATCTGGAAGTTTTTTTACATTCGAAGATTGAAGTATTAGAAGTCATAAATGATGATGAGGTTAAGTTTGAAGTAAAAGAATGTGTGAGAGAGTTACAAGTGGACTTCATAGGAACAAAAAGCATAACATTAAATATGGATTTTTCTTTAGCATGCACGCCTCATAAATTATATTTTGAAGTTCACATGTCAAAGACATACTATTTTATGAATATGTTGGCGACAATGCTATATTCAAACTATTTGTTCATGTGGAAAGGTCGAATTCAATTTCTGAAAGTTAATTTGAAGGCTAGTCTTTCAAAAGTAAAGGGGTTGTGGGGACTTTCTTAATAATTTTGGCCTAATGATGTTTATTGCATTAATTCATTAATAATTAAGGTTTTTAGGTTTCAAGAAGTTTAAAAAGAATCAAAGACATGGTTTGGTAAATTAAACATAAATTTTATTCCAACCATTGGATAGAGCTCCATATTTTCTATTGGGTAAAAGTATCATAATGATCAAAGATCAGGAACACCTTCAAATCAGGTCGGGAAGTTATTGTGCGAGATTGTCTTTATTTACCTTGTTGTATATGAATTCTTTTTACTATTTAACTTAAAAAAATTAAATTAATTAGTATTTTACTATAGATGGATCTACTTGTTAGGTAAGTCTTAACTAGGAATCATTTCCTATAAAGATTTTAGTTTTACTTAGAAATCCTTTCCTATAAGGATTTTAGATCTAGAACTAATATGAATAAAGATGTCCAGCTTATTTTGAGATTCAGATTCAGATTATTCAGGCTTTTAATAAAATACTAAAGAGTTTTCTCTAAATTTCTCTACAACTAGGGTCTTTAACCTTAGGGCTTGAGAACCATAGCTTCTATCTATGCTATACAACGCGACATTTTTTCAATACTGATATCTTAATCCAAGCATGATGCACACAACTGCAAGAACCTTTCGTGGGGCGGGGTGTGGTAGACTGAGGCCAATTTCTCACATCAAAATATTAGATTAACTATGCATGAAACTCTGCTAAACCTTTCTAGTTCTATTCCCAATCTAAATAACCTAGCATAGATGCCCTGCAAAGGCAAACCTGGGCATCATGACCCTTCAGCTCTTCAAGAAGCTGCGATGTTTGCTTATCCCATACAATAACAGACTGATCATCAGATCCTGACACCACTTTTCCTCGATCAGAACTTATAGCACGAACAGTTCTGCAGTTCATAAATTTTAAGGTCAACAACTACTATAGAAGCATGGTCATCAGCACATATTGACTCACATAAATCATCACGAGCGCATAAAAACATGTAAAGACACCTGGTATGCCCTTTCAAAGTTGCACGGAGTTCAGAACCACGAATGCTAGGATCCCAGATTTTAACCTGCATGATCATTCACACGAAATAAATGTCAAATGATACAAGTGTTGTTAAGGTTACATAGTTGCATCCATCAATTAACCCACACAAAGACTATGGTCAACAGGGAAAACACGCATGCTGGATTACAGGATTGACAATTTAACAAGTCAAATATAAGGCATGATTGTCTCAGAATCAAGGTGGCATAGAAGTTTGAAAGGTCCTGCCTTGATTCTGTCTATTTAGAGAAAAGAAAGAGAAGCTTGAAGCCATAAAGTGAAGAGTGCATCAGAAAACATGGCTCTGTGGTTAACTTCCAGGCATGACTTGTGTAAAAATAATTATACATCAAATGAAATTAATCTGTTATGCTAAATTACCATGCAGTCTGTGCTTCCACTGATAAAGAAACCAGCATCTTCACGGTCACCAACCAGATCCCACACCTCTCTTCTGGTTACACAATGTACAGCAGTAACGGCACCACTATGGCCTCTAAGTATGCGGACATTGGTTTGAAGTTTCTTCTGCCCATCAGCAGACGAATCTTGTTTTCTTGGGGTTCCATTTTCATTTACTGCTCAAATAAAAATTTTAAAGAGCAGGGTTGTAATCACAGAAGAAAATAAATAAATGGTAGACTAATTATGGTAGTACAAGTGACCATTGCTATGAAAAGACAAACCTGAAGTGCCGTTGGAAGACCCTTTACGAACTTGACCAAAAGAGTTTGCCCTGGATGAATCTCTGCTAAACATGCTTTGGACCCAGCTCCTGCCAATAACAGAAGCTTCTGCAGGTTGCTGATTATCATCCATAGAATCTTTTGGGTGAGGGGATGACAATCCATGACACAACATTGATTGGGCCTTTAAAGAAGATATTCCCCAGTAACTGATACGAATTTGCTGGATATGTGACAAGAATCCTCTCAGTTTTATCTGAACCAAAAAAACAAAGCAAATTTCAGTAGCAAGAAACCATAAAAGATGCAAGAAAATAGTCAAAACCGAAAGGTGGAATGAGATATCAACAACATAACTAAGAATCAGGCAAATTTAAATCATCCCCAAATCACTGTATTTCATGAGAAAAATGTTGACTAGTCAGAATTTTGAAATGGAAAGAGACAAGAAAAGAAAAGATTTCTTTAATGCAGATATAATTAATTATCTCATTTAGTGCGAGTCTCCAAGGATTGAGCAACTCCAAAATGGATAGTAATTATGGAAGATGGACAATTGAACATAAGAATTATCATTTGGCATGGTACAGAGTTTCAGATAACGATCCCCAAATATCTAGATATAAAGACACAAGTCTTTGTGCAAATATATGAATTTATGATGTCAAGAATATTAAACTTGACTATGAGCATTCAAAATAGTCCAAAAAGGTTAAGCAATCATGAAATAGTAATTATGTACAAGTTCTGTCACAAAATGCATGAAATGCTCAACTTTCATTTCTAACATAAATGAACGAGTTCTGGTATCACTTTCCACACAAGTATAGAGCATAGGTGTACAGGATCATCATGCCCATAAAAGTTGAGTATACCAAACAATCATGATTGAAGTGTCCTCCAAATCTAGTGACATGCTTTTACAGATTTCTAACTTCACATTGTTTAATGAATGCACTAAAGCAATGAACAAAGATAACACTTTTTTTTTTCCCATTTGGAATGCAAAGAACCATTCCACTTACAAGGAAACCAGCATAAGGCCTGCTAAGAAGTATTTGACTTCCAGAAATACCCTTCTGATAACTGGTGTTGAAATAGTTTAAATACATGGGTATTTGTGAATTAATTTTTTTTATTTCAATGTACAGCTCAAATGAAAAAAAATAATGATGTAAGATAACTCAAATTGAGGTTTTGAAAAAGACAGCTACTAAAATAGTGGTCATCTCTGTTCATATTTTCTAGATATCTGACTCTACTAAATACAACTAGGAAAAAAGAGAAAAATGAGAAACCCTACCAGCCTTACTTGGCTATCAAATCCTATATTAAGAGTTGGGAAGCATTGACAATTCTTTCAGTTTACTTTGGACACCATGGTTAATGTGAAATCTCTCTCTCTCTCTCTCTCTCTCTAGAAGAACTACAGGTAGAATTATTAGGATGGAACATACTTGATTCATATTTTTTTCTTTCAAGTAAACCTAAATTCATTTTATTCCAGAATCCTTATGTTTCAAATAGTTTATTTAACACCCACTCCTCTCTGGAAACTGTTCTATTTTTTCCTTAGGATATGGCACATCACACATTCATTTGTTGTTCAGTTGCAAGAACATTTAAGTAAATCAGAACCAAAAGGCATTATTGAATCAAATAGTATATTGTGCTTAAACATGTAAAGGTCCAGTCACAATGGACGTTCCAACGCAAATACCATGGATCTTAATTAAACCTTAGTCAAGCAGTATATAAACAGGAGTTAACTTACAAACTGTTTGTATCCAATATTGTTCTTCTCTGCTATTGTTTCAATCATGTGCCAAGCATCAGTATCAGGAAGTCCCAATCCAGCCTTCACAATGACATGAAACATGATCAGAACAGGTGAAGCCTGCAGGAGGGAAAAAGATGTGACAGTAAAAAAGTAAAGACAAAGAAGACCACCATGTGTAAAGCCACCAGAATTAACTGTGTTGTCACTAAAGCTGCATAATTGGCTGACCTGCAGTAAAATTAAAAGAGCATAACACCTGAGAAGCTTGTTATGGCCATATCTAAAAGATGAAATTGGTTAGAATGCTTCGTCAAGGAAAGAAGGGAAAGAACAGAAAGAAGGGTTAAATTTCATGCATCCTATCTCCTAGCACTCAGCAACTGTATGTTTTGCATTCCCATTTTTCTCTTTATATGAGTGCAGATGGAGCAGATGGCAGATATAAACATGCAAAATGGTTTTATCTATAAATGCTCTTTGAAATTTAACATGGCTTTTTCACAAACCACCAGATAACTCAAGGGATTATGCTTGTTAACTTCTGCATGTTATTGTTATCAATTACTCAAAAGACAGAACATTAACTTTACCGCTGGCAGAAGCTGCATTATTGACAAAAACCAAATTTGAAGGATTGACAAGCAGTCAGTTGTTTTTATTATAACACCAACAAAAACTTGGCAGCAAATAGTTAAATAATGAGTATCTATTAAGATTTAAACATTACAGATAGTTCAGAATTGCAGCCTTACTTGCTTGAAGAATGCTCCATTAGATACTCAAAGAACACCTCCCAGAACCTGCAAGATAATTAAACAGACCATCTAAAATTTCCATTTTTTATTCTTCGCAAAGATTAATAATTCAATACAGAAATGCCACAAAAGGATTACACAAGAAGCTTTAAAGGCAAAATAACTAAAGTAGGAAGTTATGATAAGATCAAAATAGACTCTGGGAAAGATAAATGAAAACAAATCCTTGTTTAAAGCAATGCTTATGCCAGTTACGAGAGACTGAAAAATTAAAGTTAATGAGAAATAAATGAAATTCAGTAGAAATTTACTATATGCATACCGTAGCTCTTCCCATATAGACAGAGAAATAAGATGACGCTGGACATAGTCAGAAACATTATTAGAATCTTTTTTATACATCTCAGCAGATACTTCAAGGGCGTCTCTAATGGTTGACACATCATTCCGGGATGTTGCACGACTAATTGCTGTTTTAAGCTGAATTTACACAAATAAAATTTAGGGGAATTAGATAACTCAACACATAAGGTCGCACAGTAAAAGGGGCCACCAGGGTGGATAGAAAAAACTAAGATTCTGAGGCAACAATTTAGTTGTAAGTGGTATCCAACATAGAAAAGCTAAATCATCAAATCCATTACAAAAATCATAGTCAAATTCAGATTCAATGAAAATTTTGCAATGTAGTCCAGAGGTATATACTAAGCATTTCAACCAATAGGAATTCTTTCATGCAAAAGAAAGCCTTGTTGTAGCTTCGACATACCAGTTCTTTCACTGCAATAAACTGTTCATCGGTCAATTGACAATGCCATCCCTGCAATAATGTATGTAGCCAAAAGTTAGCTTAATCGTGAACACAGAAAACATTCAATCAGTTTATGCCCTCCTACGTACTGAGTGTATATGCTCCCTTATACATTCAACAAACCCACTACCACCAATCCCCTCCGCGTCAGACTCAATCAATGCTGCAAAGCCAGTAAACAAAATGCCTATTGGTTAGCAGTATTCTTCAAAACTATAAAGCAAATGAAATTGAGAATTGAAAGGCACAAAATAGCCGTCTAAAAGTGTCAGTGAGAGGCTTATCTTCTTGTAGAATCATACCAAGGATAGTGCCATATTCAAATGATGAAAGTGGGTCATCAGTAGCTCCCAGTTTAAGAAGACGAAGCCACAATCCCTGCATAGAAGTAAAAATAATACTTCAAACAGTATGTAATTATGGAAAGAAGACCATAGCAATATGAGCAATTTTAATCAACTTGAAATTCTTAAAAAGAAAAAATTACATTTTGTTTCCTACATCACAGAAGCACAGAAATAGAAAAAGATTCACACCTAAATATTACCTTTTGTTGCATGTTCTGAAGGTGATATTAATATTGCACAAATGAAAGTTGCATCTTTGAAAAGTTAAATAATACTCCCTAGCCTCTGTGAACTTAATTGCATAACACGATGAATTACATGTAAGACCTTTGTCTTCCATCCAGAGAATACAACAGTAACAACACCCATCCCAAACCCATGAATACGGGAGCAAAATAAAGACCATGAAAAAGAAATTTTTGCAGGTGAAGTTTGTCACCATTATATACAAGCATTCAAGAGGCTGATATGATAGAATGCCACCTAGAGCTATGCTTGGTATTCTGTTTGATTATAGTTGTCCAACCAAGAATGAGAAGGGAAACTCTAGTTAGGAAACAAAACCTTCTCCCTGAATCTAAGAATGGAATGCTTTAAGGTTAAATCTATTTAATAAAGGTTATTACATTTTAAGATTATAACATGTTACATGGTTTGAAATATAAGAATCTCCAAGAAAGAACAAGTCTCTAAAAAATCAGCATTAACATCAAATCAAGCAACGTAATAACAGGCACTACAAAATGTGTAAAATACTAGAAATACCCAGATAACTCATTAGCATTCTAAAAGGAAAAGAAGTTTTACCTGCAGCTTAACTTTAATGTCCAAAACCATAAGCTCCCTTTCTGCCTGCGAAACATATATGTTCATCATTCAGATAGTTTCCAATTTCTAAGACAGAACCACTGTTGCACCAATCATGGAATAAAGAACTTACAGCCCTTTCCATGGGACTAAGAGAGTCCTTGCCCACTTGCACAGATGGCGAACTGGTAAGGATTTAAGAGAAATTAGGAATTGAGCAATTAGGAATCAAGCTAAGACAACGAAAATTAGAATAAAGCCATGTAGAAACCCATGGACGCAAAACACAAAGATACCTAGGAGCATGCTTAATGTATTCAAAAGCTCCACTTGCTGCTGCAAGAATTTGTTTCCTCTTCTCCTCTTGTTCTTCTGACCTGATGTTTGAAGGAAACCTGTCATAAGTATATTTAGCACCTGATCCTGAAAAAAACAAGGGCATTGGTGTTTATAACATTAGAAAATCATTTGAGACATGTTTGTATCAGTTTTACAGATTAATATACATAATCAGCAAAATTGAGACCTCAAATTTACCCAATATTCCGACATCTGGATCTGATATGGTTATAATCTCAGGTTCTACCACCGAAGTGGAAAGAACTGAAATAGGATTCTGACCCCTTCCAATTGTGTCTTGTAACTTCTCAAGAAGATTATTATTGTTTCCATCATAATCAATACCTCTCTCCAGATAATCCAAGAAACCATGGGAATCTAAGAACTGTGTTATCTACAAACAACAAAAAACTAATTAGTACAAGGAGAACCAAATCAACCAATAGAAAAAATGGGTACAGAAATTAAAAACAGATTTCTAACACCCAAAATATCAAATTGGTAAAGGATCGTGGAAAATAACATCACCATGGGATCCGGTGGTTGGTTGGTTGACCTAGAGCGTTTCTTCAAAAATGCTTGGGCATTGAAGGCATGAGTCACAGTGTTTTCCTGGAAAAAATAAACTTTATAAAATTAATTTGAAGGAGATCACTGTAGGAAAGTTTCAAATTAATTAAATGCAATGAGAAGAAAGAAAAGAGCGCCATACAAGGAAATTCCGGTATCCACCTAAAATGGATGCAAAGAACTTTAGGAATATTAACCTGCATAGAACGCACAAATCTAAGTATTACAATGAAAATAACTAAAAATAATTTAGACCAAGTAAGACTTTATTGATCTTGCATTTTTTGTATAATGGAAAACTTAGCACCAATACAATACAACATAAGCATTTAATTCAGGTTTGTATATGAAGCAAACAGCAATCACCTGATTAACCATCAGAAATAGCAGGACAAATACAAAGTTATACTGCATTGTTACAGAAAACATATAACAAGGACAGCATTTATCTGATAAGATCATAATCAGATAGAAATAACTAGGTAACACATTCTATCTGATAAGATAATAATCAGATGGGAACATTATATGGGATAAACATATAACTACAAGTAAGGATAGAGCATCATTTGGAAGGTCTTTCTCCTTAACATACATCTCCGGAAATTCAAAAGTTCCAGAATTCATGGGATAACCAGAAAAGTGTAGAATTTTCTCTTTTACCACCAAGAAGGGGAAATGATAAAAAAAGAGGAGACAGCTGGAGGCTGTACATTATCTATAATCACATGCTTAGCAGTGCAATAACAACCAACAAGTATTCGAGCTAAGAACTTAATTGCTGGCTACAAGCATAACCATCATTTGATTGGCATATCCAAAATAATTGCATGTCTTTATGCTTCTTCAATTTTCAGTTAAGCAATTCACATAACATCCATCTCCTCTAATATATAATAAATACTATAGAAATCTAACAGAAATGCAGAGGTCTTTATGAAGACACAATACAAAACCTATCAGCATCTCCATGAAGACTATTGTGAGAAGAATCTTTGAGGAAATATTTATGTGAAAGAAATTAATTTAAACAAGGAAATCAATGAGTACTTCAAAGATTTCACGGTGCATCCAAGTATCACCTAAGTTGGACGTCATGATCTTCTCCCCAAGGCTTGTTGCAGCCCTTTAAATATTGCTCAGATGAGTTAACCAAACCAGCTTTCATCTGATCTATTCCCATGACATTAGGGTACAATAGCTTCAGTATCTCACCCCGCAAAGAACTTAATTCTGGCTCTGGAATAGGGGGTATTTCCTCTGAGGTGCTAATTCGGTTATACTCAAGGTCCACAACGACTACCTGCAACACAATAGAAAAGGGACAGAATATCATAAACCAAATCTCAAGAAAGTGACATGGACTACATAAATACATGCACAGTATACATGTGGCCGCAAATGATTAATCTAGTGATAAAGCTGAAAGTATTTCAGTCTTAAATATAAAATTCTCACATAAAACATAAAAAGGGAAGAAGATGAGTATTTATTGAATACCAGTCTACATAAGCAATGAAAGATTACTCATTAATACTCAAAGCTAAACTAAACCTCAATCCACTACCAGTTAGGATTGACAACAGAGTTCTACTTCCTCCATTCAGTTATGTCATGGGCTAAAAGACCATGCAGCAATCTGCTACCATGTAATAGTGATGAGAAATATCTTAATATGTATAAATTTTTCCCAGTACCACACATGTAAATGATGGCTATATTTGACAAAATTTGCACAGAACCTTAATAGAAGAGAGAAAATGCACACCAATCAAAAGGAAAAATAAGAGATCAAGGAGCTCAGAGCCGAAGTACCAGATACCCCAAGATGAAGATGCAAGGGAAACGGTTTCCTAAGAATGAGCTTTAGATGTTCCTATAGTCGTTTAAGTTAACAGCTCATGACGTGTAAGTTCCCAGCATACATGTGAATCAGATAAGATTACATAACAGAATCAACACTATTACATTACCAATCGAAAAAAGTTATATACTTTAATCTTAGACTGTAAAAGTGACCCCTACCAGACATGTCATTATACATCTTTGGTCAACAACAACAAATATTTCAGTACTATGAAACTCACTCATCATGTTTTTCAGCAGATTTGATCCTACCAATAGTATGCTATTGAGCTTCTATCTATGCAGTGTATGCTAACCATACACTGTTTGCACTGCGTACCAGGAGAATCCATCCACAGTTTGCACTCTATGGCAATCATAGTTCTATTCATGTCAGGAGTCAGTTTCAATTCACATCATATGATGAATGGATCTAGTATTGTTTTGTATTGTGTGCACCTTGCTCCTTCACAGCATGCTCACTCGTCTTTCCTAGCTACTGACTAGCAGCCAACAGAAATATCAATCCTTCTACGTAGAAAAATCAAGGCTTGCCGTGCTAAATTAACATGGATATTATTTCCTTCGAAATAGAGAAGGAAAGGCATGGGATAGAGGCTAAACAAGCATAACAAGGCCACAAATACCATTTAATCTGCCACCGGAGTATCATGGCAAAATAAAACTCATCAATTTTTATTGATTGAAATGGGCATATTATAGCTATTTCCTAGAATATTAAAAAATTGGACCAGTTAATGCTGTGCGTTCTAGAAAGCAAAACCAAAAACCACACCATAGCATTTTCAGAGCATTCTACTCAGTTGAGCTGTCCCTGACCCAAAAGAAAAATAAAATAAACAAACAACAACAACAACAACAAGGCATGATAAATAATACTAAGCAAGAAACATAATTATAAAAGCAAACAAGTGAGCTCCACAATAAGTTTAAGGAAAAAAAAAAACTTACACCATCCATTGCAAGGTCAGACGTATCAACAGATGAATGAAGACCCATCATATATGGTGTTGGCGCATCAATATAGTCTACTCCACTGAAAAATAGCAATGGAATGTAGACATGCTTCAGCACAACAAACATGAAATAATTAGAAGTGAGCCCATAAGAGAATCATTGAAGGCATAAATATACCATCAGCTTATCCAGTGAATAAAAAACATTTTAACTGCAATTTTCAACTACAAAGATAAAAACTGTTGCCAGCAAAAGAAGGCAAATCTAAATGTGTTATTCTAGTCTGATAAAAGAACAATGAACTTCCAATTCATTCAAAACTCACCTGCCACCTAAAGGGATAAATCAAATGACATATGGCCTCTGATGCTATGGTTAAAAGTGAATACCTGTCTCAGAAAATTAGAGTACCATTAAAAACACAAATGATATAGCAATCATTATTTGAAATAATGCTGGATGGTATACAAATCAAGGATTTCTAGGTAAGTATTACATAACAATCAGCTGCTTAGGTAAGGTTGCAGACAACATTTTAGTAGTGCCTGTAAAGAGCATGGTAAGTATGAAAAGGATTTACATCTTCAGAAAGACGGCTGACTTGAAAGTTCAGATCATGATGATTGCAATCCACTTGCAAACTACAAAAGTGGATCTACTAAATTGCTGATGTACTTTTTCTTTGATGTATACAAATACATGGATTAAAAAAATGGGAAAAGAAGGGCTATCAAATAACAGGAGCTACTGACTGAAGGAATGCATAAATACATCTAAATGGAAACCACACCAATTATCCATAAGATATGTGGACCCATGTAGACTACTCTAACATTCCCAACAATTCTCTTTCAAGCCATCACCTCATAGTGGTAAACCATTGTATACAAGAGAAGTTAAATTGAAATAATAATCAAACCAACCATATAGCTCACCTCTAATTTAATACAAACCCATGGAGGCTTGTTGGTCATTTCACAAACCCATAGCATCTCTGCCATTTAGTGTGGATTAAACAGATATTAAGCACCTATCAATAGCCTAAATTGACTCCATTTTTTCCAGAGAGAGAGCACTACATCATTCTTGTACACGTAGCATGCCAAAGTTGAAACAAATTCACCGGTTATCAAAACATAATCAGGAAAAAACTAAAGTTGAACAAATGATGATGCCGAAACAGGCCAATAAACCCAATGCACAAGTTTCAATAAGCATGCAAACATATCCTATACAACTTCTGAAAACTTTCAACATAGTGAGAGTAGTAAAGAGAATCAAATCAATGGTAATTATATTTCTTTACTTCTCTTAAACAATTATTTGCTGTCAAAGGTTCAGAGAAATACTTGTTGGAACGAAGTAAAATCCTCCTTTCAAGTAACACGGCAGTAAAAAGTTTGAGTAAGTTGTCCACATCCAAACATTGTACCAATGGCTGAAATGATATCTGCATTCAGCAAAAATAAGAGTCATTTACTGTGTAGTAAAGTGAGTTTTTGTAAACCCTAATCTGCATGATACAATCAGCAAAGGCAGAATCAAGCCAACAAAACAAAAGGGATAGGAAATCACACATCAACATGGGGGAGTCCATCTTTTGGTGGAGCTTCCAATGAAAGCAGGCAGTTCTCAATGGCAAACAAGACCCGATCCTTTCCAGGAGTAGGCAAAGGGACATTCGAGATCATGTGAGATATAACTTCCCACAATGGCTTGCTGAAAGTTTTATAGAGCTGAGAACGTTAAATGCAATGAAAACGATACCATAGAATTCCATAAATGAACTGATAAACTCAGTCAAAACCACAACATAAAATCCTAAAATCTTATAACTATTATGCATATTATGAGAATATAAAGGAGGTCATGTGCGCATGTCTACCAAAAAAATAAAAAAAATCGGTAACCGCATCCCAATTTCCACCCTTTTCTATCCATATAACAGAGAACCTTCCATAACTAAAAGATACCTTACCTACTTCCAGCAGGGGAAAAGCAAAGTGCAAATAACTCTTCCAGTGCATTTCTAAGAACACCAAAACTAGGGGATCGGGAAACAAGGCAGATGCATTTGTCAGCAAATGAGTTTGCAGGAATGCGGTAAGCTTCAGCAATATCCTCGCTAACTGGATCCCGGAAGGCAATGCAACTAACATAAATTTTTGATCCATCACCCTCTGCCAAAAAAAAAAATTACATTGAAAAGGACTATATATCCTAAAAAAAAAAGTATCCATCACCCTCCGCTAAACTTTTCTAAATTAAAAAAAAGGACTATATATCCAGTGCTCTTTGTCAGAAAACATATTTTCACCATGTATATATTCTTCAGCCCTTCTTCAAAAGATCATTCTTTTCATTTTCCATAACAAGGTACAATAAATCTCTACCCAAAAAATGAAATAAAATCTAATTGCAGTAATTTAAAAAAAAAAAAAGTACCGGTCAAAACAATGGGGTAACTTCTTGGAAATGTGGAGGAATCATTAGCATCGAATCCCGAGGGGTAAAACTCCACACCAGCAGGAAGGACACACTGCCGATCACCAGAAATTAAAGATAGAATTATCAGATCCACACACACCCACACACAAAAAAAAAAAAAAGGAAAGACGTTTTATACAATTGGGAGCTGAGGAGGAGGCGGAGGATAAAGAGAGTGATTATCAGGAGGATATTGATCGAGTAAAGAAGATTGATAAAACACTCGCATTCCATGATATCCTTTGTTTCTATCCACTGTTCTCATCTCCGGACCCAACCCACACACTACGAAATACTCGAACAGCCTTCCCATCTTTCTTCAACACAATTTTCGCTTGGCTTCTGATTATTTCATTACATCAAGAAAACAAAACTATTGACATTTTTTGTTTCTTTGGAGAGAAATGAGTCCCTCGATTTGAATTTTATTATAGCTTTACCTCTTCTTTATCTTAAAAGATATAAAAGTCATCCACGTTTGCAAGATTTTTTTTATTTAGCCTTTATAAAAGATTCAATATCTTAATTGCCTAATTAAATTGTCCAAATTGAGAACTTCCTAGTTAGAAACTTATTTCTAGGACAATTTTAATTCCATTCTTGTAAAATAAGTTGTTATATGCCTTATAGTAAGTATCCAAGAGAGTCTTGCTCATTGTAATTCATTCTTTGACTAGTTTCCCATCAACAAGTTTTCTCTTCTTCCAAGCTTTATGTTTTGTAATTTAACAAAACTCTAAAATGCTTGATGAATTTACTTTATCGTGAATTGCTATAATAAACAAATCTTTGGACCCCTTGATAGAAAATTTGGAAAGTAGGGATATTGGGTCTTTTATGCTGATTTATTGTTCATTAAAAGATTGAACGTGGAAATTATTTTTCTTTTAGATTATTTTATATAGTAAAATTATTATTCAAGGTCAATAAAATTTAAACCTGCTGATTAATGATTTTATTTTTTACTTTGCATAAACTTTAAAATAAATAAAATACTTATTTGCTCTTGGATAACACAAAATACCTTAGTAATATTCGGTATTTTCACATTGATTTATTTGTTATTTCTAGAGTTACGGGGGCTTTTTACTAATTAACATTTATTCTTAACATTAAATTTGAAAAAATTGTTGGCATGTGTTTTTCATACGCCAGTGCATTGGTGGAAGTTCATGCTCTTTTGACAATGCTCGTCCGAAAATGACCTTCCATCGTGTTATTGGAAGCGCCGCCACATGCTCTTCCTCCTGCTGTGGAGCGTATCATTGGTGGACTGGTAGTCGTTTCTTCTTTCTTCTTCCTTCTTTTCTCTCTTTTCTAGTTAAAGTATGTATTTGTCATCTTCTCCTTTTGTTTTTAATTTCAGTTCTTATGTTTTTTATTGTTTATTTTTATCCTTGACTTTTGTAGAAAAGTTTTTTATATTTTCAATTCAGTTCTTAAATTACAATTTGTCATATATTATTTTCTCTAATTCAATCATTATTCTTTTGATTTGTTATTTTTACCTTTGGATCTTTTGTTAAAGTTTTGTTGTATTTAATTTCTTTCTTCAATCAAAGTATATACTGTTTTTTTTTCTTTTTTCAATTTAGCCATCATTCTTTTGAATTCCCTTTTTCCTTTTGTAATTGTTTTTTCTTTTCGATTTAACCCTGCAATTTAATTTTTAAATGCCTTTAAATTTATTTTTTATTTCGATTTCCACCCTTATTTTTTTATTAAATTTTTTTATGTGGTTGATTTCTTTTCCAATTACATCTTTCGGTGTTTGATTTATTTGAAATTGGGCTTTATGAATTTTTTCATGAGTTTTTTAAGATTGTGAACTTATCTTTTATTAATTTCAATAAACAAGTTCGGTATATATAATCAGGTGAATGTCTTATTGTGCGGTTGAATATATTAATTTACATTTATTTCTTAATTTTATCAATTTCTTTTTTAGTTATTATTAACGATTTTTCCCCGTTTATTTACATAAATAATTTTTAATTTATTTAATAAGATATTTGCATAGACTTTTTAATTTATATTTTGAATTTTTAATATTAAAAATACATTCAAGTAATTTAGTATTGTTTTTTTTTAATATTATGACAAGCAGCGAAGGTGGATTAAATGAGTAGTCTATCTTCTAATTCCTGTAATTTACTTTTCATAAGTCTAATATTTTCATCTTTATAATTTATTCTTATTTATAAGTTTCATTAATCGCTTTTCTTACAACTTGATCTACTTACTTATTTATATGTTTTATTTACAATCGATTATTTTTTTAATTTATGGCATACAATTTAATATTACATCTTTACTATGTATAAACTTCACAATTTATTGCTCAATGTAAACCTTATCATGTTTAAGGTCCCGTTTATTTGCTGGAAAATATTTTTTTTTGAAAAGTGAATTTTGGAAAAATAAATTATTTTCTGATGTTTAATATTATAATGGAAAATAAGTAGAAAAACACTTTCCAATGTTTGATTATGTCATAAAAAATAAACTAGAAATAACTTATTAATGTTTTATTTTTCTCAAGTTTATTAAAATAATGAGGAACAAATCTTACAAATTAAAAAGTTAAATGAGAATGAAATTGAAAAAAAATATAATTTCATAAATTATCTCAAATAAAATAAATAATAATCAAAATAATAAAGATCAAATCTAAAAAATAAAATAAAAATAAAAGATAAAAAAATTAAAATAATAATAATTAACATTTCATAAATTATTTCAAATAAAATAAGTAACAATCAAAAGAATGAGGACCAAATTTGATAGATAAAAAATTTCAATAAAAAAATGATATGGGAAAAACAAATAATAATTATTAAAATAAGGACCAAAGTTAATATAAAAATTAAATTTTAAGAGATGAAATTGAAAAATAAATATTCAAAACAAAATATATGTAGCAATCAAAAGTTTGAGGACCAAATTTGATATAATCAGCAAATAATATGACATTTCTAAATTTTTCACAATTTCTGGAAAGTGTTTTCCGTCCAAATTTTCTAGGAAACACTTTTTTGGAAACCAAGCCAAATTTTTCTTTGATTGTAAAGTATTTTCTGTTGACTAACTTTTCTAACAGTAAACAAACACAGGAAAGTTTGAAAAATAATTTAAAATAATTTCTCAAAAAGTAAATTTCAGAAAATAAACATAGTCCTAACTCTAATTTAACTTAATAGTTTATTATTCAATATAAATATTTATGTTTTATTGCTGAATTTGAAGTTTATAATTTATTGTTTAATATAAATCACATTGTTTATTTCTCGATTTAGTTTGGTATTGCGGAAACGGGTTGTGATTTAAAAAAGGTTTATAAAAAGACTTTAGTTGTGGTTGGTTTGAAAAAATAGGGTTTGGTTAAAGCGTGGTTGAAATTGAGGTTGAAGAAAAAGAGTTAATGTGTTTGGTTAAGAATGTTTTGAAATGAGGTTATAAAAAATTTAAAAAATATAAATTACTATTGATGGCTTTTAATTTAAATATTGTGGATTTAACTATTGCGGAACATTATGAAATAAATCATACTTTATATATAAAAAATTTATTGTTCTATTAAACTATCTACAATTCCATTACGAAGTCCAAATTTTAGCGGAATAAAATTAGAAAAATATTATCATGTATAAAATTTACTCTAAATTAGTTTTTTTTTAAAAAACTTAACACACTAAAAAAAAAAAAAAAAAAAAAAAAATCGCGCGTGAGTGAACAGTGCACAAAAAGTGCACTGTTCACTATTTTTAACATGAATAGTGCATCATTTTGCACTGTTCATTGAACAGTGCAATAACGTGAACAGTGCAAAAAAAGCATGTAATTCTTGCTTTGTAAATGCTGCGTTTCCAACGGAGAAAATAAGTGGAACCCAATAAATAATAAATTGTTTTTCTTTGTAATCAAACGGCTGCGGCTGCGATCCAAACGGGCTCTTAAAGGGTGTTTGAAAGATGGTACATGGAAGAGCGGTGATTTTGTGGTTTCTCGTGAACATTTGGCTGCAGATAATGAGAGGCATCTTTTTCTTGCGTTTCACATGAAAAAGCTGGGAAGAAGAGCAGTAAAAACATGGTTGCTTATCATCGTTGAAAATGGTGGACAAACTAGCCTCCCCAGAGAGCATGTAAACACCGCAATCCATCTCTACAGAATTTTTTTTTTTATTGCATTGTCTCCTCCAATCTTGCATAAGCCACCACTCTCCCTGCAGATCTACAAACCCATCAATTTTTGGTAATAAAAGGTTGGAGAATCTGGTTGAGCAATCACCGTTCCAGACCCACCCTGCAGATCTGTTTTCTTCTTATTTCTTTGATTCACTCTTTATGGAGGGTTTTTCAAATAGAACTTCACCTTTCTTTAACAATTTGAAAGGGTCCCTTTTACGTTCACATTCTATTGAGATGGCATCTGCCATTACAGAAAAGGGTTTCCTGATGTTCATTGCTGTTAATTTTTCCCTAGTTAGAAATATATCTGCTGTTTCTTCTTTGTCAAATTCGATTGATAGAGAGTTATTTGTTAGTTTTAATCCCTATGCCAATATGTATGAATATTCTGTTGTTCCAAATTTGTTCAAATTCGATCGATAGAGAGCAACCTGTCATTTTCTTTCAACTTGCGATATAAACCAGCCAGAAATCTACTAATCATCAAATTTCTGTCATAATTCATGAGCAATAGCATATGGTTTTGCCATGCTTTATCTTTTAATTCAACTTTCTGTTTATCTGATCTGGTGCTAGATGAATTGGGCAATTGGGCAACAGATGCTGCCATTTTCTTGCCGTCGTTCATTCTCAAAGCTGCAAAACTTGGTAAGAAAATCTTTGTTTTTGCATTTTATTTTAGCATTCATATAAATATCCATCAATTAGGCTCTAAATGTTTCATAAAACTCTCAATTTAATCCTTTTATCAGTATTTAACTCCTTTTTGGCCAATCATTTTCCAATATATCTCGTAAAACATTCACATCAGACGTAAAACGCTAACAAATATTGACCAAGGCACTTAACTGCAAGCTATCTCAAACGTTTTGGACCCACTTGATATAATCTGTTGTTTTAGTATTAAATTGAGAATATATATATAATTAGAGACTGAGATTGAAAATTCATACATGTTTTTGGTAATCTTATTACCACATGTATTTACAAAAACTAGTTAACCAAACACCCATAAATTACTTTTTTAATCACATATAATTTTAATTATAATTTTAACCAAATATATATTTTATTTTATTACAATAAATCATAACTAAAAATAATTTTATAAAATTAACTTCCCTTTCAAACACACCCTTATGTTTAATGCTAAATTTCACCTTACAGTTTTCGATCGATGTAAAATTTGTCTATTACTTGGATTGAATCTCTTGGTTTTGGTCTCAGTATGAACTCTCTAGTTTATTATGGGCATTATGGTATTATACTCGATGTGAACAATCTTTGGTAGCATTTTTGGTTATTAATCCATGCTATTAACTTCACAGGTTCCAAGCTTTTGTGGAATCTACATCCTCCAAGATCACAGGTAGATGTCGCCTCCGCGCAAATTAAATTCCAAGTAAGACAATCAATTTGCTTAAAGGAAAAAAAATTATATTGTGATGATATAATTTGGTGGGATATAATTATGAAATCAAGAAAAGAATCTGACAAGGCTAGCTAACCCTACAAGAATATCATCATAGGAATGACAAACTTTGATCTGGTTCCTGAGGATCAATCAACTTTTGGTGTCCAACACAATACGAGGATAGACAAAAGAGTTAGAGATACTGAATCGACCACACATCCTTCTTCTTATGACTCTGCCTCCTCAATCTTCAATCAATTGCCTTTCCATCTAGTTCATATAACAAGTCTTAACTCGACTGTATAATGAATTCCTACCATTTATCTCTAGAGCTTACCTTCTAATCCCATAAATCCAAAAGCCTAGTATTGGACTCAATGAAAGCAGATCATTTTATTAGAAGCCAAACCTGTCTAAGGCTGGTATAAATGTTATATAATTAGAGATGGAGAATGCAGATCTTTTTTTTTTTGTCAGCTTTATCACCTTAAATTGAACAATATAATTTGTGCTTGATCGCTTACTAAAATCGAGAAAACTTGGAATGCCCTAAAGAAACTAGTTGCAAGGGGATGTCTTAGTGCTCCCATAGTACCTATCCCATCTATTTTCAATAATTTAACAACCTATAATTAGGTTAACTATATCTACTGGCCTATAATTATGTCTCTAGTTAATACACCTACTGTAAGAATTTTATTATATTGTTCCATCTGAGAATGTTGCATTGTACATCATGTTTGCATAACCTTATGGCTACGACCACCGTGTGAGGTAACTTTTTATCTAGCCCGTTTGGAAGTGTTGTTGTAATTATTTTTTAAAATGTTTTTTATACTAAAATGCATTATTTTAAAGTGTTTTTTATACCGAAATGTATTAAAATAATATTTTTTTATTTTTAAAAATTATTTTTAAAATTAACATATCAAAACGATTCAAAACATATAAAAAATTAATTTTTAATTAAAAAAATTAAAATTTTTTAAAATATAAATTGGCTGCATTTCAAAACGGTATTGTCATATGTTCAACCACATCAAGTTGGGCACCCTAGGTATCATCTTTTTTTTTCATACAAAATTAGCATGTCTAATGGTTGAGATAACGGAGCTCCTCCTGAAAACAACAACTTACCTGGTCAATCAAGATTATTATGTTAATAGAATTAACAGTCCAAATTTAGTTCAAAATCTAAAATAAATAAGGATAAACATGAATAATGCTCTTAAGAGAAAATATAGCAACCATGACTTAGATTGGATTGATGTAACTTGCACTTTACATTGAAAAGTGTCCTATTAATTGATTAAGTGTTCTATTAATTGTAGATTAATTATTTTCTTATTTGATTCAGGTGTAAATTGTCCTAATTAAGAATTTTCTGGTTAGAAAATTACTTTTAGGTTGATTTTAATTCCTTTAGTTTTAGGTTTTAATTTAAATAGAGCATAGCTCGCTGTGATTTTTTTGGCATGTTTCCCATTAATAATTTCAATATCAATTTTTAAAATCTTTTTTTTTGCAAGTTTAATATTCTTAGATTTATATTTATTATTATTTATAAAATTTATTTATTGATTTCTTTATAATTCTATTTATTGTTTTGTTCACATACTCTTTACAAGTTTTTATGTTATTTTGACCTTCTACTCAATTTAAACTTCATTCATTACTTACTATAAACCTTATGATGTATAACTCTACTTGAACTTAATAGGTTATTATTCAATATAAGCACTTATAATTTATTGCTTATTTTGAACTTTATTAACAAATACGTGAGAAAAATATTGTGAATATAACATGATTTATTGTGGATTTTAACAATAAAATTACTTATTTTCTCTATTCACAAAAAAATGAATTGGCTTTGAGGGATAAATAAGTCTTTTTATGGAGTTTATTTGTTATTCTTGAATTTTTCGGAGCATTACTGTCTTTTCATAAATTTTTGTACAGTTAAGTTGATTGCTCTTAAAAGTAAAAAAGAATAAAATAAAATTTTTAATTATGGTCTAGAGGAATTTTTGATATTTTATTTTTTCAAGCACAACGTAATGACTCTGCTAGATGGAAGAAGATTTAATAGCTTTCTTCCTCATAGGACTCTATCCTCTACAGGGTTGCCATGAAATGCAAAAGTATCAGACATCATAGATGGGGAGGGGTGGAAGTTTCCAAGAAGTGATCAAGACATCCAAGACATCTGGAACGAACTCCATAGCTTTCCACCCTTGAACAAACAAGCACGATCATCTGGTATGGAAATGGAATAATACGGGGAAGTTCACAGTTGATTCAACATGGGATCTAATCAAGGAATCTAGACCCCTTAACTCCCTTCATCATCTTCTTTGGTTTCCAGGACATTTATCTCGTCAATCCTGTATCCCCTGGTTAGCTTCTTAGACCAGGCTGAGACCATGGACATGTTGAACAGAGCATGTATAATAACCACCTAAACATGCATCCTTTGTAGCCACCAAAATGAAACACACAATCATCTTTTCTTCCAATGCGCCTACATCAGTTCGGTTTGAGAGTCCATTACAAGGCATTCAGGAATCTAGTGGTCCATAATGCAGTGGAAGCCTCTCCTCCAATGGGCAGCCATAAATTATAAGAAGAGGAAGAACTGATAAATTCAATATTGCTCTTTTATTCACTACATAAGATTCTTGATTGATCAGTGTTACAATGCTTCCTCTTTATATAAAAGCAGAGGTAGTTTGTGTGCAGAATATTATTAACTAATTTATCGCTAAACTTTACGGAAACAATTCCTATTATGAAACAATTCCTATCATACTACAACTAGTATATATATATATATAATACATACTATATATATACATATAGAAGGGAGGGGAGAGAGAGAGAGAGAGAGAGAGAGAGAGAGAGAGAGAGAGAGAGAGAGAGAGAGAGAGAGAGAGAGAGAGAGAGATATTACTAAGGTTTGAATATGTTGAATATTCAACACTACCCTTCAAGTTGGTGCATAGATATCACATATGCCTAACTTGTTGAGACAGCGATTAAAGCTTTGGCTAGACACTGCCTTGGTTAACACATCGGCAAGTTGTTTTTGAGACCGAACATGAAGCACTTTGATAATTTTTTCTTTTAACTTTTCTTTGATAAAATGTCTATCCACCTCAATGTGTTTAGTTCTATCATGTTGGACGAGGTTATGGGCAATATCACATGCCGCCTTGCTATCACAATATAATTTCATAGCTTTTGTTTGTTCAACAAGTAATTCCTGCATCAGATTCCTAATCCATAATAACTCGCAAATTGCTTTGGCCATCCCCCTGTATTCGGCTTCGGCCGATGATCTAGCCACCACTTCTTGTTTCTTACTTCGCCAAGTGACCAAATTTCCTCCCACGAATGTAAAATATCCAAATGTAGATCATCGATCCTCTATTGACCCAGCCCAATCAGTGTCGGTGTACCCTTCAATATTTAAGTTTTCTCCCTTCTTAAACAAAATTCCTTTTCCTGGAGACGATTTCAAGTACTTCAAGACACGAGTAACAACCTTTATGTGTTTTTCGCTTGGGGAGTACATGAATTGACTGATCACACTTAAAACGTACGCCAAGTTAGGTCTGGTATGTGCAAGATACATTAATCTCCCCACCAGTCTCTGATATCTCTCTTTATTATTATGGATTTGTTGTGGATGTATACTTAGTTTCAGATTTTCTTCTATAGGAGTACTGACTGGGCTACATGCTGTCATGCCTGTTTCTTTCAATAAATCCAAGGCATACTTTCGTTGAGACAGAAATATTCCTTCTTTCGATCTTAATACTTCAATGCCAAAGAAGTATTTTAAATGGCCAAGAGACTTCATTTTGAATTCCTGAGCAAGATGAATTTGTAATGCTTCCTTTTCCTTAGGATCATTTCCAGTAACTATCATATCATCAACGTATACAATGAGAGCTGTGATTGCCTTTTTATTTCCTTTTAAGGAAATGGTATGATCTGAGTTGTTTTGTTTGTATCCAATTGACTTCATAAATTTTGTGAACCTTTCTAGGAGGTTGCTTCAACCCATATAGGGATTTCCTTAGTCTGTATACCTGTGTGCTTCCTTGGGTTTGCAACATACATCCAGGAGGTAGTTCCATATATACTTATTCTTGGAGATCCCAATGCAAGAACACATTTTTTACATCAAATTGGTATAGGGGCCAGTCAAGGTTCACAGTTAGAGATATCAGGATCCGTACAATATTGATTTTAGTCAACGGTGCAAAAGTTTCTATATAATCAATCCCGTAAGTTTGAGTGTATCCTTTGGTGACCAGCCTTGCTTTAAATCTTTCAATGGTACCATCCATTTTATATTTGATGGTAAACACGCACCTGCATCCAACCGGTATTTTTCCTATGGGTAAGTCAACCACTTTCCATATTGAATTCTTTTGAAGAGACCTCATTTCTTCATTCATAGCTTCTTCCCATTTAGGATCTTTCAGAGCTTCCTGCACACTATTAAGAATAGATATAGCAGATAATTGTTTCACCAAAGTTTTATTTTCCTTTGACAACCTATGATAGGATACGAAATTATTCATAGGTAATGTGGTTTAGAAGTGAGGAGCGATTCATAGTCATTTCTGGGTTTTCCCCGTGTAGTTCTATGGGGTAGAATTTTAAGTTGAGTTTCAGAACTTACCTGAGGTTCAGGCATAGATTCAAACTCAGAGATCACTTGATCTGTTGGCACATTATGCATGGGGGAAGCTAATGACTGAGGTTCTGATTGTCATACTTCTGTCTGGTCTTCAGTATATGGTTGCGGCTCCAGTTGTATCATCTCTTTTGAAGCATGTGACCGAGGTTCGGTGTAATATCCAAGTGATACAGGTTGTCTTTGGAAGCCTACAAGAATCCTTGGTTGTCCTTGTCACTGATCATTTCAGGAGTGGAGTAATACATTTGATCTTCATGAAATATGACATCAAGAGTAACATATAGTTTATGGGTTGAAGGATGGTAACAACGATAACCTTTTTGATGTTGAGCATAACCAACAAAGACACATTTGAGTGCCCGAGGTTCTAACTTGTTTCTTAATGGCATGTGGAGATGAACAAATGTTGTGCACCTAAAGACTTTAGATGGTAGATTCGACATAGTAGGTGTATTTATGGCACCGTGAAAAACACTTAATGGAGTCTGAAACTGTAGGGCACTTGAGGGTAGTCTGTTGATGAGGTATGCTGCTGCTATAACAGCTTCCCCCTAGTATCTAGTTGGCATATGAGCTTCGAACAAGGAAGCCCGAACAACTTCAAGAAGCTAGCGGTTCTTGCGCTCTACCACCCCATTTTGCTGAGGGGTGTAAGGGCACGTAGTTTGATGAGTAATCCCATGGTCAACTAGATATTGTTTCAATTCTTGGCTGATAAATTCTCCACCATTGTCACTACGTAGAACCTGTATAGTAAAGTTATATTGCGTGGCTATCATTTTGTGAAACTGTTTGAATAATGAGCCAACTTCACTCTTGGATTTCATTAAGCATATCCAAGTCACACGATTGTGGTCATCAATAAAGGATATAAACCACCTTTTATCACTGAGAGATTTGTTATTTTCTGGATCCCAAACATCTGAATGGATGACCATAAAAGGTGCTGGACTTTTATTTATGCTTATTTGAAAAGGGACACGATGGCTTTTAGCCAATTCACACACCTCACATTTAAAGTCTGAGTTAGATAGTTTAATAAAGATTTTTGGCAACAATTTCTTTAAGTATCCAAATGATGAGTGTCCTGGACGTTTATGCCACAACCAAGCCTCAGAGTCTGCAGATTTATTTGCTGAGAATGCTTGAGCCAATTGATGAGAGCTTGTTGATGTTAATTCTAAATAATAGAGCTTCCCCCGCCTAGGACTATAGCCAATTGTCTTCTGAGTTTGAATGTTCTTAAAAACACAAAGGTTAGGCCAAAAAATCACAATACATTGCAGGGTACGGGTTATTTGAGCCACAGATAGTAGGTTGTGATTAAGAGTAGGGACAACCAATACAGAATCCAAGTTTAATTGTTCAGATTTATTTGCTGAGAATGCTTGAGCCAACTGATGAGAGCTTGTTGATGTTAATTCGAGATAATAGAGCTTCCCCCGCCTAGGATCATAGACAATTGTCTTCTGAGTTTGAATGTCCTTAAAAACACAAAGGTTAGGCCAAAAAATCACAATACATTGCAGGGTACGGGTTATTTGAGCCACGGATAGTAGGTTGTGATTAAGAGTAGGGACAACTAATACAAAATCCAAGTTTAATTGTTCAGTGAGGGTGGCAGAACCTTCCCCAACAACATGCGAAGGTGTACCATTTGCTGTGGATATAATATGTTGTTCAGAAGGTTTTAAAGATTGAAGACATAGATTGTCAAAGGTTATGTGGTCAGTAGCTCTAGAATCAATTATCCATTCATTACTATTCCTAGTAGAGGAAGTGTGAAGGACCTTACCAGATGTCGTGATTAATATTGAATCATCTTTAGGTGAATGTTCTGCTACCGTGCCAAATGTTGTGACAAAGGCTGATTTGTCTTGAGGTGTGTATGCGGTGGTGTGTTCTGCAACAACTGCTAAGGCATGAGTGTTTGATCTTTGATTCCGTTTTCATGGTGCTTTGGCAGGATCCCACCATTTTGGATATCCAATTAGTTCATAGCATTTTAGCTTTGTGTGACCAGTCTCACCACAATGAGTGCAAACGTATTCTGATTTGGCTTTTCCAATCTCGCAGCTGTTATTCTGAGGTCCTGATGTCCGAATGATAGGTCCTGTACTGATTGATCGGTATGTTCTAGGCTTGGCTCGTCGTGCCATCATCACAGATGATTCATCATGATCAGTTTCATTGTTTAGAGTAATTCTACGAACAACATCACGACGTACGTATGCATAGGCTTCTTCAAGATCCAATATTGGATCTTTTCTGAGAATCTCTCCTTGTATTTGTTCAAATTCAGCATCCAATCCATTCAAGAAAATATGTACCTGTAATCTTTCAACATATTTTCTATAGGTAATGACATCGTCAGGATCTTTCATTATAGTTCTATCACGATGATCAAGTTCTTGGAAGATTTCCACAAGATCACCATAGTATATTGACAACGGGTCCATCTGTTTCAAGGAGAAGGCTTTCTGATTTAATGAGAAAAGTTGTGTTTCATCTGCTCCATCGTTAAATGCTTTAGATAAAGCTTTCCAGATCTCTCGTGCAGTGCGTAGTCGGATGTATCTCTTCATTATGTCTGGTGACATAGAAGTTAGCAACCATCCCTTAACCTTTTGATTTTCGGCATACCATTTTGCATAGGATGCATCTGAATCTTGGAGGGAGGGTTGTGTTTTGCCCATAATATATTCAAGTTACTCTCTTCCTGCAATTTGTATTTCCATAATCTGTGACCATACATCGTAGTTAACTTTAGTAAGAACAACACTGGTTGTGAATACTGTGTTTTCTATTTGAACGTGAATAATTGGGGTGGCTTCTGTTTTGTTATTCATCATGATGCAAGGTTTCAAGAATGTGAGCAAGACTTTATAATATAGAGGGCATGGTGAACCTGATGTGAAACAGAGAGAAACTTATAAAATCAGTAACAAGAATATGGTTTCAAAAAGATGGTTTGGGGATCAGGAAAGAATATAGAATCAATTTCTTTCCTTTTTTTTTTTTCTTGAAGAGGATGAAGAATACAGAGATTTTGAGAGACAGATGAAGAAGATGAAAAAGATAAAGAAGGCGGATTCTGTTTATTGAATGATAAATAAGGAATTTAGTAGTGTTTTAAGGGATACCAATGCTCTAATACCATGATAAATTCAATATTGCTCTTTTATTCACTGCATACAATTCTTGATTGATCAGTGTTACAATGCTTCCTTTTTATATAGAAGCAGAGGTAGTTTGTGTACAGAATATTACTAACTAATCTATCCCTTAACTTTACGGAAACAATTCCCATTATTACGCTAGTATTCTAACAGACTTAATACAATAGTAAATGAAGATATATATATATATATATATATATATATATATATATATATATATATATATATATATATATTACTAAGGTTTGAATATGTTGAATATTCAACAAGAACATCATACACATCATAGCCCAATTAATCCTATCCACTACAATATACTTCATTTGGTTTGAAAGGAACAACAGAGTTTTCGCAGGCACCTTCCTCCCCCCCTCGGGACATTAATGCAGAGATCATTCAGCTTATACGGTCACACTTGGCAAGCATTGACAGTAAGTACACAATCCCAGACACTATACGTTTTTTTTATTGAACATGCACCCTTAACGTTATGGATAGTCTTCTTAAGGTTCAACCAGCAAGTTCCATCTCCAGTTTGTGCACAGAAGACTAACAAGGATGAGGGCCTGTAGCTAGATCAAGCCAACTTACCCCTTGTTATTCCCATTAGTTTCTTCCAGAGTGTGATTTAGACCTGTTTCTTTTTTGTCTCCTTCTTTGATCTAGGGCATGTAGCCCGAACGAAGGGAACCGGTCTTCTCTAGTTATTTTGTTTTTCTTCTTTGGGGTATTCCCCTTGAATTATGTACATAAACCCTTTTTCTTAACATAAGTAATCTCTAAAAAAAAAAGTAATGACTCTGTTGGACTTAAAATTAAAATTCTCAAAGCTTGACTATAAGGATTTATTTTGTAATTATATAATGGTTTTTTCATTATAATTATTTGGTTTAAGGGCAAATGTGGTATTTTTATAAATAAATAATAAATAAAAAAGTTATTAATGTGTGCGTTGGACGTCTTAGTTGCTCCATCGCCTTTGGGCAGTGTGTGCAACTGACTCCAGTAGTTAGTACCGTTGTTCTATCGTGTCATTTGTTTCATCTTAGTGTCCTTTTTCTTTCTAGGTGGCGCATGTGGGCAATGGACCTCCAATTCGGTGCCAACAACCTTTTTATTTTATCTTTTCTCTCTCATCCTAAAAATCCACACCTAGCCCTCTAGATTTACAGATCAACCCTTTAAATTTTTTTTTTTGGATTTGGTCATTTTTTATTCCTGTTTGTTTTAGTTTAATTAATTTCTAAAATTAGATTTTTTTTAATTTCATCATCTTTTAATTTTTATTCTGTTAAATTTGATCATTATTCTTTTGATTGATATTTTTTTTATCTGAGATAGTTTTTTAATTTGATTTTTTTTTAATTTTACGCTCCTTTATTTATTTTTTCTTTTTAGATTTGATGCTTTCTTTTTATTGCTTTGATAAATTTTTTAAATTGAGAATTTTTTTTCATTTTCATCATTCAATATTAAATTGGTAGAGAATTGAACTTTTTAATTGAACTAGAGTCTACAATTTCATGTGTTGCGAACTTGGAACATTAACCTAGGATTAGAACATTCTCCCGGTTCTATTACTATGGATTGAAAAATAAGTTTATTGTTTTTTTCTTCAAAAAATTTCACACTTATTCTCTTTCAATTATTATGTATTAGTCATTTTTCAATTGATTGAGGTTACTATTGTTTTTTTACAACTTTTTTACACATTTAAAATACTAAATTACCCTTAAAAGAGAAACAATACTTAACTTGGGTCTAATTTTTTTTTTTTGAAATTTCACTTTTCAAAGTACGATATAATTACTCTATTGCCCTTAAAATCAAAATATTTAAAGCTTGACTTCAGAGGCTTATTATAATCTCATATTGGTTTTTTTAGATTATATTGGGTTTTTTTTGTTATAATCATTTAGTCTTAGGGGAAATTTGATCTTCTAATTAATATCAATAATAATTAAATAAAGATGCTGGCTTGCGTGAGCAGCCTCGCTGTGTCATGCAGTAACTTACAACAACAAAAAATGTCTGTTGATGCTCTTTAATTCGTCTTAAAGGGGCCAATCTCTTTAGCAGCACGTATATTGTAATTCCGTCCAGTTCGGTGTCAATTTAATTTTATATTTTTTCTTTTTTTTCATGCTAGGTCTTTTCATAGCATCTCTTCAATTTCCTTTTCTTTTTAGATTTATTCTCTATTCTTTTAATTGTGATTTTTTATTAATGTTTTTTCAAATTTGAAATTATTTTCAATTTCATCATTTATTTTTTTTCACCTATTAGATTTGGTCCTCATTCTTTGATTGTTATGTTTTTATTTAATACGATTTTAATTTTTTTCTCAATTTTATCCTACATTTTTTTATCAGGTTCGATCCCCATTCTTTTTATTGTTATTTTTTTTTTGTTTCGATAAGTTTTTTAGATTTTTTTTAAAATTTCATCCATCAAAATTAAATTAATTGAGAATGAGTTTTTTGATTGAGCCCTGGTATGAGATTTCACTGGTTGTGATTTTAAAAGATTAACTCAGGTTTATAAGATTTGCCCGAGTTTCCTTGGTTTTTTATATTATTAAATTAATGAACTTATTAAATCTAGTCCACTCAATTATCTAAGTGACATATATATTTTTCTTTTTTAAAAACCCTAGCATCGCTTGAACTTTGTTCTTCTTATGTTTAGAAAAATTTGGCATGCCCCACGGTGTTGGGATGACCATCGATATAGGTTTACTCAAGATAATTTTTTAGGTCTTTTATTAAATTAATTTTTCCCTGCAAACCTTCAATATTTGGTTCATTATAATTGGGGTTCTTCATTTGTTTTGATATAGGTTTCATGATTTTATCGTGATTTTATATCTTAGATCACAAGTTTTGCAGGGTAATCATGGTCGGCGCAGGTCAATCCAATGTGCCACTGTCTTAATATTTTTTTTATAAAAAAAATATGTTGTCCAATATGTCACCATTTAAGTATTTTAAAAGTGTTTTAGCTGGTATGCATTAAATTTTTTACTTCCTAACATCTTTATATTTTTTTAAGGTTGAAAAATAAAACGACCTGACCTATGACACAGTGTGGGTAAAAACGTAGTTTACAATTTAAAGTAACATGATTTACTACTTGAATCAAACTTCTTTCTTTAATGCTAAATTTGATCTTATGTCTTACGATCGATTTAAAGTTTTATTTTATTGCTTGGATTAAACTTTATAGTTTATTAATTTTAATTGAATCAAACAGTTTATTATTCAATACAAACTTTATAATTTATTGCTTAATTCAAACTTTGTAATTTATTGCTTAATAGAAATATCGTTGTGTACTGCTTGATTTAAACTCTTTTTTTTATATTAAATTTATTTGTCGTATATAAGCGACGTTATGACGATCATCCTTTTAGATAAGGATTTGGGTGGTTTGGATAGAACAATGAATTTTTGTCATTTCATGGTTTAAAAATATTTGAAGTTGCTACCTATTATTTTGGTCATTAGAAACCCTAACTAATTTTCAGAGTCTGAAGGGGACTGATTGTGTATAGAAAGAACAATATCACATTTAGTACATCCAATCTAAGGTAAACTGCATTACTCATTTTTTTTTATTACTAATATTATGTTGTGTTTTTTCTAACCATGAGTGTTGGTCAAAACAGATCCACCCCAGTAAAGTGAACCATGAGTTTATAAGTCAACCATAACTATTTTAAAGCCAAATAAAATTTCATTATATTTTATTTTTGTTTCTTTTAATACCAGGAATACATCTCATGTGTAAGTTCATAATTCTCAAATATTAAAAGTAAATAAAAGCAAAGAGAGAGAGAGATTTTTATTTATTATGGGCTTAATTTGTCTTTCTTAATATTGCGAATACATCTTAAATATAAGTTTGTAAATCATGATATTAAAAATAAACAAAATAGTTTTAAGACCATTGAGTGGAAAATGGTCGTCACATATGAATTTTACAAGGGTCTAAGTTGTTATAGTTGACAAAAGAAAATGGTTTTAAATTGGAAGTCGAAAGGTTATCGAAAGCTTAAACTTGGGCAAGACTGGACAAGGATCCCCTCGTTGGCATGATGATGATATCAGGTTCCTAAAATCCATGAATAATACTCGTTGTCACTCGTGAAAGGCGAGTCCACATTGAATATACATTTTCTTGTTGATAACATCATCACATTTGTATAATTGCATGATTGTCATTTAGCAAGTTGAAATATAGGTTCCCTATTGAAACACACCTATAACACTCGACTTCGAAAAAGATAAATGGAAAACGAAGAAAGAGCCTAGTTGGAAGCCTTACACCAAAAGGAGTTGGAAAGTCTTAGAGAAGAAGGTGCGAGGCTTACTAGTATACTCTAATAGGCATTGGGATCTAAATCCAGAGAAGCAAAATTTACAGCTCAGCCTGAACCTATGCCTGCAACTCCCTTCAATCCACAGAATCTAGGGGCAAATAAGGTGCCACTCGAATCTCAACAGGCCATGTATTTCTAATTTGCTCAACCAATATACCTTATAAGGATGTCATCTACCATTAACTTTACAATGAAGGAATCTTAAAAGGACAAGATGGTAAAAGAAGATGACATGGAAAAATTGGTTGCCCTAGAGGAAAGGATGTAAGTTATTGAGGGAACTAGCCTATATGATCCTATAAAGGCTGTTGAGATGTGTTTGTTGCTCAACATGGTCATTCCCAAAAAGTTTAGAGTGCCAAAATTTAAAAAATATACTAGAACTCAATGCCTTGTAACTCATCTCAAAGCATTCTGCAATAAAATGACTGAGATGGTTTATGATGAAAAACTGTTGATTAACTTTTTTTAAGACAACTTGAGTGACACTGCCCTCACTTGGTATATGTGGTTGGATAATACCAAAGTGGAAGGATTTAGTTGATTCCTTCATTAGGCAATATAAGTTTAGTATGGATGTGACCCCTGATAAGTCAAGTTTATAAGCTATGGAGAAGGACAACAAGGAGTTCATAAAAGAATAAGCCTGAAGGTGGCGTGAGGTAGCTGCACATATTAATCCTTATTTGTTGGAAAAAGAGATAATCAGTTTATTTTCCAACACCTTTAAGGCCCCGTACTTTGAATAGTTGATTAGAAACTTTGCATGACATTGCACTGACCTGGTTGTTATAGCTAAGATGATTAAACAAGTCATCAGGTTAGGTAAGATTGCTAACTAAACTGAGGAGAAAGGTTTCATTGGAAAAAGGATAGAAACCGAGGTTCACAATATCGAAGGTGGTTATAAAGGCAAGATAAATAACTACTAAAAACACCTACCCTTCCTATAACTAACTTCTTCTCACCGGTTCCCAGAAATCAACTATCTTGAAGATAAAACTATGGTGTCATTAGGCCAAGAATGGTCTACACATGACCCCAACTGACTATTGGAAAGAAGCCCCTATTGACGAGTTCATAAGAGACGAACGATTAGCAGATTCTAGAAAATTTCAATTAATTGGTTGCTAAGTGTTTTACCTTTTTATGTATTACCTTGCTAGGAATCATAACTCAAGATGTTGATATAATATCTTTGTTGTGGAACCTTTTTCTAAAGTTTTATTGAAATAATGAGTTTATCCTTCAATTGTTGTCTCTTTCATTAATTTACAACCAAACATTATTCATTTTCATAAATCTTGAGAGATGTTCCCTATGATAACCCACAAATACACTTTTGCAGCTTTGCATGATCTTATTAAACTCAATTCATTTCTTTTACCAAGATCTTTTCCCTTAATGGAATTTTGAAAAATTGAACTTGCTTTTTGATTTTAGAAATGATTTGATGTTTATTTAAAACAATATTTTGACATTCTATTTATGGAATGAAAAATGAATCAAGTAACTCCTTCATCAAGGTGACTAAACTCTAAACCAGATAATATGAATAGAAAAATGAACTGTCACCCTCACACCATGTCTCTTGTACCATGTTTTTAGATGTATGAATAATAATATGTAGTAGATTCTTTGTTTATAGACTTATGACATACATCTCTTTGCAAAGTCCAAATCATCATACCGGACAAGATCAAAGTTTATTGATTTTAAACACTTGCGCTTGAAATGAGAAAGACCATCTTTGTTATCCTTTTCACGTTCTAAAATACATATATCTCTTATGGTCCCTCTTGAGCCTACATAAATTTTCTTTCCCAAAAAAACCATGACTAAGACCAAGCTGGAAAAGACGTGTAAGTAGAGGGGCTGTAATTGACCGAATCAGGGGCCAAATAGAAGAAATTGAAAGTTTATTGATCAATTGAGGGTCAAATTGCATAAATCAGAGACCAAAGACTAAAGTGAAAAGGGCAGCCAACTTTAGGGCTGACGATTGAATTTGGCAGGGATGCCATTGAATTGATTTTTAAAATCAAATTTGTAATTGGGGACTTGATTGAACAAATCACAAATTGAGGACTGATTTGGACCCTGATATGTTTTTGACGCCATTTCCTTTTAAATGAAACGACGCTTTTTATCCAAAATAGCGCCATTTCATCCACTACTAAAAAAAAGAAGCCAAAATAGTGCTGTTTTGAACGATACTATGGGTCTTCTTCTTCCCCTAGACGCACGAGGCAGGGGAAGAAGCATTTGTTCACCTGCTTTTCTCCTCTCCTTCTCTTTCCTAAAACACGAAAACAAACCCGACAAAACCCCCCACTTGCCTAAATTCTGACCCATGGCCTACCACAAGACAAAAATACGGAGGGAACAAGCTCTGCGGGCAGCCATGAGGCGGCTGGCCAATGGCTGCTTGGCCACCCCAACCCTGTGCTATGACTGGACAGGGGTGGTAGACCTCTATCCCTATTTTTTTTATAAATACTGACAGAAGAGAGCATAACAAATGGGGGGAGGGAAAAAAGAAAGAAAAATGAGGATGAACAAAGGGAGGATTGGAAAAAACAAAGAGGAGGGAAACAAATAAGAAAAAAAAGGAAAGAGAGGAACGAGCGAAAGAAAACATAGAGAAGGAAAACAGGGAGATTGTCTTTGAAACTAGAGAGAAAAGAATAAAAAAGCAGAGGGGAGGAGAATCCAAGAGAAGGAAAAGAGGGGAGAACAGAGGAGAGGGAGAAAGAAGAGAAGCAAAAGAAAATAGAAGCAGAGAAATGAGAAGAACTAAACGAAAAAAAACACAAAGAAGAAGAAGAACCAATCACTAGCCAAATAAATCTCCAGTCATCACCGTAGCAGCACCGCCACCAGCAACCAGAGAACAAAGGAAGAAAAATAGGAAAGTAGAGAGAAGAAGCAGAGATAATCGAAAGCAGGAAGGGAGAAAAATAAGAAAACAACAGCCACCATCAGCCGCCTCAGTTAACCATCGCCACCAGCACCGTAAGCCACCACAGCAGCCACCGCAGGTCAGCTTCCCCCCCTCCTCTTTCTTCTTCTTCATCTTTGTTCTCCACTATTTTGCAATGGAGAGATCCTCTACTGTCAAAATGGTTGGGCCGAGTCCGACCCAATTAAAAAAAAAGAAAAAATTAAAAAAATTCTTTTGAAAGAATTGTGATTTTCTTGCATATTTTTTTACTAAATTTTGCTTAATATTGGTTTGTATTTTTATATCATAAAGATACAAATCCGGTATTAAAATACTCGGTTTTCATCAAAACATTGAAAAAATTATATAAAAAAAAGTCTTGTTTTCATGCATACGACCAAGTCTCTTAAAAAAAGAATTCATATTGTATTTTCATACAACAATGAAAAATCCAAAAAATTGTTTTAACATGCATTTTGGCTTTAATAACTAGTTTATTAAAGTTATGAGAACTTGACCAATATTTCAAAAAATCCAAAAAGAAATATTTTGTTTTGTTTTAGTATGAGGGATTACAAATTTAAATGTAAATCGTATTCCTGATATTAAAAAGGTAGTTCTTTTGTTGACGTTAGGACGATTAGGTTTTACTCGATTTGATAAGGATCTCCTTACCGAGAAGGACTTTTCTTAAATCGTAGACAGACAACAATTAGAAAGACGATAAAACCGTAGCATATATCAGATAATAAAACAATGCATCTTACTTTAGGTAGGGCGTATTTGGGGTGCCAATACCTTTTCTTTACACAACCAGTCTCCGTATCCAATCTCTGAGAGACAAGGTGGTGACTCCCATTCCATTTTTCCACTGATAAAAGACAAGAATTCCTTGTGTCCCCACCTTTGCTAGATTGACAAACGGGGGGGCAGGGACAAAATGGCGAATCCACTTGGGACTTTGTGGTCTAAGCTTTGTTTTGTTTGACCATTGTGTTTTATTGTTTGGTTTGCATGTTTTTTTTGTTAATATGTTTATTTTATTTTCTTACACACTTCAATTCTTATGCATATTTGTTCATGCATTGTATAGAATTGTCGCATGCAATCACATGTTTTAAATTTTTAGAAGGCACACACAAGCTTATAAGATAGGTGGGGGATTAACGATCAGCCTTATGACTATTGGTCAGGGTTTAGATGCGTGAAACACCCAACTCATATCTGAGTGCCTGCTTGGTAATGGTGGGCATACATGCCTTAACTGTTTCTGCAACGCCCCCATATTGTTTTTACAAAGATCGTCACTGGGCAGATATAAGACCCTTTTAAGACTAGATAGTCAAGCTACCCTTTATCTCACTTAATGAATAGAACAAGCCTTTAGGTTGTATGTGCTACCTTGATTTTACATCACAACAAGCCCTTCTTGAAGCATCTTAAACTCAAGACTTATGGTTGACATAATGACTATTACTCAGGAAATTTCTACTGTAAAGTATTGAATATGAATCAAAATACTTATCTCATCATACAAGAGTTACGACTAAGTGCAAACCCTTAAAGGGCAAGCTTATCATAGATATCATGTTCATACATTTATCATGCATGCACCAGTTTGAAAAGTAGGTCCCCCCACATAATCTCAGCTACATCTAATTAGAAAAAAAAAAGATGGAAATGAAGAAAGAGGTTAGAGAGAGGCTCATTGTCAAAAAAGAAGTTGAGAGCAATAAAGATAAAGTAGCTAAACTCGCAAATATGCTTGAATAAATGCTAAGCATCAAGAATGGAAAGGGAACAGTTGCATAGTTTTTTTTTATGGGAACACCGTCAGTCTATGTCCCATACATAAAAAAAAAATTAAATCTTCTCCTCAGCACTCTACCAACAGAGGCTATAAACACTGAAGTGGCATTGCCTCTCCTTCATTTCAATCGTGAACAACAGCAACAACGTCTTCAGCCATCAACATATGACAATCACTGTTTTTGTTTAGCTGCATCGTTAACTGCTCATTGTCTCTACATCATTTTGCAATAGCACCCAATAGTTGCTAGCTTTCTGTGTCTGACCTAATTTGAAGTCACCGAACTTCATTCTTGTCCTGCAGCACAAAATGTTGATTTGAAAAACATAGCAGAGCTCCCTCTACAAAGATCTATTTGTGGCTCAGCTAGTGGAAAATACAAGGATACAGTAGTTTTAGACGCTATGAAAATTTACCCCACCCGTTTCAGCACTGAAACACTATACTAGGCAGAAGAGCCAGACTTGGTTTGAAAAAATAGGAGTAGATATATAACTTCAATGTAGCAGAACTCTCTCTACAAAGATCTGCTTGTGGCTCTGCCTATGGGGAATACAAGAGGGGATGTAGTAGTTTTAGAAGCTGTGAAAATTTTCCCCATCAATTTCAACACCGTTAACACTGTAGTAGGCAGAATAGACCGACCTGATTGGAAAAATAGGAGTAAACATCAAACTTCAACATAGTAGAACTCCTTCCACAAAGATTCGTTTGTGGATCTGCTAGTGGGTAATTCAAGAGGGGATGTAGTAGTGTCTTATGCTATAAAAACTCTCTCCTACCGTAGCAGCATGAAAACATAGTAGTATAGAGAAGAGACAGACCTGGTTGGAAAAATAGGAGAAAACATCAAATTTCAACGTAACAGAACTCCTTTTATAGAGATCCGTTTATAGATCTACTAGTGGGGAATACAAGAGGAGATGTAGTAGTTTCATATGCTATAAAACTCTTTCCCACTAGTAGCTGCACCAAAACACAATAGTAGAGAGAAGAGCACTCCTAGTCTAAAAAACATGAATAGATGTCGAACTTCAACGTAGAAGAGCTCTCTCGGCAGGGATCTGTTTGTGGATCTGTAAGTGGAGAATCTAAGAAAAGATACAGTAGTTCCAGATCATCTATAATTTCTCCTATCAATGTTAGTAATAAAACATAGAAGTAGGGAGAAGAGACATGCCTATACAGAAAAACATGAAGAAGATTGAAACTTCAACAAAGCAGAACACCCTCTACAAGTGTCCGTTTGCCGCACCATCAATGAAGAATTGAAAAGGAGACAAAGGAGTTTTAGATTCATCAGGTCCTCAATAGAGACACCACGTGATTTCACACGTCAATAATGGCAGTGTTGCATGTCTTCGAGTGGTGCCAAGATTACCTAGCTGTTGGATGGTTTTCAACAATCCTCAGACAACAACCACAACATTGAAAGACTGACATGATGTTGTGAAGATCACTAAAAGAATTGAACAAGCAATGAATATGGGAAAGATTGAAGGTTCTGCCATGGATTCCAGAATAAAAAAGAGAGATGAATTAGAAGATGACTCTGAAGGTGGGAAACCTTAGTTATGTGGTCCAGTCAGGTCTTGCTATGCTTATGTTGCTCAAATCTCTTTGCCAAGATTAACATCCCTCTACTACTCGAGTTTGTCTTCTAGTATCTGTCAGGCCCCAGACTTGTTGCTTTGACTCCGTCAAATCCTATGCAACCACTATTTCCTAGGTGGTATAATCCAAACAATAGATTTGAATATGTAACAACCCCAATTTTTTTATTAGTTTATCTGTTAATCTTCCCCCTATAAAGGGTAGATGAAGCAATTTTTTTTTTATTTTACTCGCTGAAATTTCTAACGAAATTTTGGCAGAGTCTCCTCTATACCGGGAGATCCCAAGTTATCGACAATGTACCTTGCACACATTTAGAATCACATCTCATCCACAATCACATCCATGTTTAGTACAATCAACTGCATAATTCATTCCAGATTATGCTCAAGACCATATTCATTCCCAAACTCCATCTTACATCACACGCATAAGTTAATAATTAAAATAGCCAAATTCAAGCACGAAGATTGCATATATATTCTAACATAGTCTAGTACATTCTTATATCCCAAGCATAGGTTGATACATTTAATATTTCAGAAACAAAATATTACGAATATAATATTCTATACAGGTTACATGTTTATTGCATGACAAAATTACACCACAAATCCCTAAGTTCCTAACTTATACAAAAAGGGATCAAAGAACTTAAAATCTATTCCTGACGTGAATGGGAGGGACTTGCAAAAATATAAATTTTCCATATAATTAAAAACAAATGATTAAAATACAAGCAATTTACAGTAGAAAAATTAAACAACATATCCATCTACTTAAATCATAAACCCCTTTTAATGGTTATATAAGAATTCTCTTTCTTTTTTTTTTTCCTTTCTGTTGACTACTTCTCCCCCCCTCCACATCAGAAAGACTATTGCCGACACTAATGACCTCCATTAGTGTCTTTAGTTGCCTGTCCTGGAACAACTAATCAGTTTCATGAAAATGCCGACACGAACGTAACCGTTCGTGTCATTAACTATTTTTAAAACTAATATAGTTAATCATTGTTCCATATTACCTTGGGAGGTTCTCAAGTATGCCGATGTCAAAAATTCTTGACATCATTAGCTTTCACCTCGGAAAGCTTATCAAGTCTATAAATTTTGTCGATATCGACGTCACCCGCCGATATCATTAACTATTCTGAAACCGAATAGTTAATCGAGTTTATAAATTTTACCGATATCGACGTCACCCGCCGATCTCATTAACTATTCTGAAACCGAATAGTTAATCAAGTTTATATTTCTCCTTTCACGTATTAGTAATGCCGATGTTATCCAGCTTGGTTAACATCATCAGCCTCCCATATCAGGAACAAACAAATTAAATTCGAGAAACGGTCATTACCAAAATTCATTGTTACTCCAAAAGAACCCATATATTAAATCTAGTCCTCCGTTTCATTTTTTTTCTTGTCATTTAACCTTTCCTCCCCCCCCTTTTCTTTTCCTCATCAATAAGCACCAAATTTTTATAGTTCCCAAGTTAGTTAAAATAATTATTAACTAGAGGAGATATAGGTACCAAGTACCTACCTGCTGTAGATGCTCGACTTGTGTTCCTCTGTGGTTGCTGTACTCCTCCCGCGGTTCCTCTTGAAACCACAAACACCCATCATTATTCCACATTAGTCCACATATCACACGCAACAGCAACAATGAAAATAATATTCATTTCTCTTTTACCAAATCTTTTCTTTCTCACTTACATTCCTCATTATTATCCTTTAACTTTTCAACTCATTAGTAGTCCAAGTGGACATCATAAATTCAATTTTGATTACAGTTTATTCTTTTTGAAGATCAAGACACACTTTATGAAGGGCAAGAAAACAAATTCTACCCTTAATATGGCTAAATTTCACCGTTTTATCAACTTGGCCGAATCTGCCAATAGGGGTGGCAGCTTGACCTCTCCTAAGTTTTTTATTTGTATCTGGAGTTCTAGGACTCCAAATTAGGCGGGGTCAGATTCGTTGGAAAGCTAACACTTCCGGCTACAACTTCTATGGGGGACCCTCCTTGAATTCTGTAGTTTTCAGGTCCAAAATCCCCCCAGGAAACAGGGCAACAAACCTGCCCTGTTTTGCTAATGGAGAAAGTATCTCCAATTCATCTTAAATCCCTGCTTCCTCATCAGTCACAGCCATGCTTTCCCTTTATTCATGGCATTCCCGTCTCATTTTATGTCTTCTTAAGGTCACTTGTACCAAATTAATTAATTAAGCACATCATAAGTTCTCATTCCCTCTCTGCAGTATCTAGTAGATAACGTGCCCAAGGGAACTAAGAGTTCCCTTCCTCTCTTTTATGCACTCATTTCTTCTTCTTCTTCTTCTTTAAGGCACTTAGATTATTCTAATCCATTTAACCTCACTCATTTCTGCATTTTCCCAACATTTTATGTTAAAGAATCCTAATTCCCAATTCAAGAAAAGCATAAACTTCTAATCAAATTGAAGTTGATTTCATAGAAATTGGAATTAGAACTCCTTATTTGGATGGAAATCTAAACTTTACTTCACAAAATTTTAGAAGAATCTTAGCCTTATTCTCCTTGTATGTATTTAGCGACTCTTCCCCCTCTTTTCTTCACCAATTCTTCACTTTTCTTCTTGTTAATTCTTCCACCCAATTGTGTTCCTCCACTTAATAATTCCAAGGCTTATTTGGGTTTACTAATTTTAGGTGTTTACTCCTAGTTTTGATGAAGGAAAAATATGAAATTCTCCTCCCCTCATTATTCTTATTATCAGCCGGCCATGGATGAGAGAAGGGATGGGTATTCATAGTCCCATCTCTTGTTAATTTCATTTTGGCCCCATCTTTCACCTTTTTTTTTGCTTTATTTTATATTATAACAACATTTTGAATTATTATAAACCTCCCCCTCTTTGTATACTTTATTCTCGGGCTTCACAGAATATCATGGGGGGATTTTGGGCCATTCAATTAAACAGTTGCAAGAATTTCAAGAATCGAGTTTAGAGGATAGTGAACAAGAGGCAAGTTGAATTTTTGAAAGATGATGTCATTGGCCATATTGTTACTAGAACAACCTTAAAATGACAAGTGATTGAAAATGCATTGCAAAACCTAGATATTGCTAGAAAAGCTTATCTAAGAATGATGCTGAATTGCCAATCATTTTGTTATGGAGTTTTGCCCATTCTGCATTTTGTTTTGGAATTACATCTCATCCTTTAACGAAACATGTCTCTTCTTTATCTCTTTATTGTTTTGAAGTCAAGAGATGTTTAACATTTTATTTTGACAAAATATTTTGATTTATCTCCAACACGCAAAATTAAAGCTAATCAATCCTGAATGATTAAAAGTGTTTTGATTCCAGAAAGGCCATGATGTTCGCTAAAATGGTAAGAGGTGACCGAAAAAATCTTGAGCTCAAACTATAAAATTGAACCACACATCATATAACTAAGTTTTAGCAATACGCATAATGACACACATTGGATTCAATAGTTATAGAATCATGAATCAAGACTGATGCAACCATATTATTCGATAGTTTCACCCACATTTAACTAGTGTTTTGCCTGTGTTATATATATATAAAATGCCTTGATATTCTTTGTTTTATGTTTTGAAGGCACTTTTTGATGAAAGATGCAAAAGGAGTAAATTGGAGATAATTGGCAGATTTGACCTTCAGTCGATGTTTTGTGTAGTGTGAGCTCTAGAGGTTGAAATGAAGTGATTCCAGTGGCATTAAAAATCTAACATCCATACCTTTCTGGACATCTAAGGCAAGAAAATAAAATAAGGAAGAGCATGGAAATCACAGCCTTCAAAGTCAAATCTTGCAATCTGCCAGTGTTGACCTTTAATCATTGCGACTTGAATATCTGGAGCTACAGAAATCCAATTGATGCAAACTCAATTTTTTTGGATTCCTGACTCAAAGGTCTATAAACTTTCCAAATTTCAGAAAACAACTATGTCATATGAGGGAGAGATGATTTTTCAAAAATGACAACTGAATTCTGCCACCAAACTGGTTTCATGAAGAAATGAGTCCAAATTACGTTCCAAAGCATCTAAACTAATATCTAAGTTTTTATATTAGCAATTTAGCTCCTCTAAGTCAAAGACTGAAGATTTCACGCAAGACTATTTCTTCTTTTTTAGGAAAATAGTTACTAAAGTACTTAAATGTAAACAATCTACTTAAGGGAGGACTATTTTGTAAAATAAAGACTAGGGTTTCCTAGGATATAAAAAGAATGAGAGAAGAGAAGGGGGGCAGCCAGTCAAGATGAGAGAAACACCCCCCTCTTCTAAGAAACCTGGAATCATGCATTCCTCCTCCTTTTTGATTAGTTGTTCAACAAACATGCAAGGCTAAACTCGTTTTCTTGGTTGCAAGGACACGGAAACCTTCGAATTTCAAGAACTGTGAGATTTATTTTACCTTTTCTTTTTAGTTTATATGATGAATATGTTTGTTCTCCTATATTTATTTTTCCTATGATTGTTTATTTTAATTGCTAGAGCGGACTCTAAGTTATTATTGTAGACAATCTATTGCTAAGTTTGATATCAAAACCGGGGTTGTGGTATATGAACTTGTAAAGCAACTGAGTTTAATAATTGTGGCGGATGTACGTTATTAATCTTAGGCAGAACATTCAATCAAATCAAACATAGACTGCGAACAGTTATGTTTTCTTGATTGATCAACTTATCTAGTTCTTAAGGCTGCCATTGAATTAAATTACTAGTGTGGACACTGTGGTTGCTTGATGGTTAGGGTTAGTTATACGACGGATCCGTTAACAAACCAATGCTAAGAAGAGATAAATATTTAGAATATAAATTGATGTTTTCGTTTCCATGATCAGTTTTGATTTCTATAGGTGGATGTGTGCTTGCGACCAAGGTTTGTTCTCTTGATAATTTTTTAATTTTATTAAATTTCATTTGATAGTGTTCTGTTTTCTTTTATTTTAGCCTAGATAACGTCCACCCCCCCCAAATTGCATACCATCTAGCATAAAAATCTGATTTCAACCTTCCTCGTGGGATCGACCCCTTTCTTGCTCTATACTATCTTGTGTGTTGTGTTTTAAGCTAAGGTAATTAATTTGTGCGACCGCAACATCGCAACAAAATTTTAGCGTCGTTGCCGGGGAAGTAATTTTAGTTGATTCTTGTGCTATTATTTTTATTTGTTGTGATTGTTATTTATTTTTCTAAAAAAAAAGAGAAACATAATTTTTGCTTGCTGCGGTACTGTTCATTTACGGCAGCGGTACTGTTCAAAACAGATATTTTGGTGGAATTAGGTATCATCTTTTAGTTTTCTGAAGGGAAATGACGTTCTAAATAGGACTAGTGGTAACCACTAGCCCCACCCTATCGAGGCCAAATTCCTCTGTTTTCTAGGGTTTTTAGGTAGTTTTAGTTTTCTAGCGTAGGATTTTTGTACAATTTGCATTGTTTTCGATCTCTTGTGTGGTTGGTTTTTTTTTTTTTGACAATTTATACCTGTAACCCGTTCTATTAATCAGATTCAAGTGTAGGTGGATCTTGAAATAGAAAACACTTTACGCAGGTTACGAAAGGAAGCTCGTGTCAACACCATGGCTGTTGAACAACAACAAACACTTAAGGAGCTTGCTGCTCCTAACGTGGAAAGCCAACCATTATGCATTAACATCGACAATAATGTAAACTTTGACCTCAAATTTGGTTTTATACATTTGCTACCAACATTTAATGGTGTTGCAGGAGAAGATCCTCATACTCATCTCAAGGAGTTCCATATGGTTTGTGCTGGCATGAAACCAAATGGAGTTGACGAAAAACATGTTAAGTTGAAAGCTTTCCCTTTCTCTTTAAAAGGGGCAGTAAAGGCATGACGTTTCTCTATTCTCGCAGGTTCCATTGGAACTTGGAATGCCATGAATAAGATTTTCTTTGAGAAGTATTTCCTAGCATCTTGAGTTGCCAACATAAGAAAAGAAATATATGGGATTCAACAATCTCATGGAGAGACACTTTCCGAGTATTGGGAAAGATTTGAGCAACTGTGTATTCAATGCCCTCATAATCAAATACCCGATCAGCTGCTCATTCAATATTTCTATAAAGGATTGATGCCTACTGACCGTAGTATCATTGATGCTGCAAGTGGAGGGGCATTGGTAGATAAGACACCCGAGGTTGCACGCCAATTGATCTCAAACATGGCAGCCAACTCGAAACAGTTTGGCACCCGTGGAGACTTCACAAACAAACGAGTAAATGAGGTAAGTATTTCTAACCTTGAAAATAAAGTTAATGATCTTACTTCTCTTGTGCGTTCTTTGGCTTGTGGAAATGTACAGCAGGTGAAAGTTTGTAGCATATGTTCCTTACAAGGACATACCTCAGATATGTGCCCAACAATGCAAGAAGATTACATTGAACAGGTTCATGCAGTTGATGGAGGATTCAACGGACAGTCCCAGTGTAAATATGATCCATTTTCTAACACGTACAATCCCGGATTGAGAGATCATCCAAACTTATGCTATGGGAACCCACCTCAACAAGGCAATCAAGGCCGACAGTTCCATCCCCATGGATTTCAGCCCCAACAGAATTATCAAGCAACACAACCCCCTCCATTCACAAACTCTAATGTTATGGGGTCATCATCCAGTGATGATCTTCGTGATATGATGAAAACTTTGGCCTCTAACACTGTGACCTTGCAGCAAAATGTCATGACTTTTCAACAAGAAACAAGGTCAAGTATTCATAACTTGGAGAAGCAAATGGGGCAAGTAGCTTCAACTGTGGGGAAATTGGAAGCATAAAGGAATGGAAAATTGCCCTTTCAAGCATTGAATCCAATAGAGAATGTTAGTGCGATCATGCTGTGAATTGGGAAAGAACTTGAAGAGAAAAGGTCGAAACAAATTGAGAAGAAGGAAGACGAAGAGATAGAAACTGAATTGAGTACAAAGAAGGAACATCCTCCTCCTCCACAAACTAAAACAAAGACCAACACTCCAAAGGTAACTCCTCAATCAATGACTTCCAGTTTTAAAACAATTCCACCCTTTCCTGTGAGTTCTTCTAGGTCAAAGAAAGAGGACAAAGAAAAAGAGATTTTAGAGGTTTTCAAGAAAGTAAAACTCAATATTCCTTTGCTTGATGCTATCAAACAAATTCCCAAGTATGCCAAATTTTTGAAGGAGTTGTGTACTACCAAGAGAGCTTTCAAACTGAAAGGTCATGAAATGGTAAGTATGGGTGAAGTTGTATCTGCTGTTGTTCAAAAGAATATGCCTTTGAAGCAAAAAGATCCAGGTGCGTTTACTATCCCATGTGTTATTGGTAATGCTAGTTTCAAAAGGGCCTTATGCGATTTAAGTGCATCCATTAGTGTTATGCCCAAACATGTTTATGATTCTCTTAGTTTTGAGCCTTTGAATAAAACTAGCATTGTAATACAACTTGCGGATCATAGTTTTGTTTACCCACTTGGTGTGATAGAAGATGTCCTAGTCAAGATTGATAGTTTGGTCATTCCATGCGACTTTTATATTCTTGATATGGAACATGATTCTTGTAATTCATCAAACAACACTCCTATATTGTTTGGGAGACCATTCTTGAAAATTGCCAATACAAAGATTGATTGTGGTAAAGATACTTTGTCTATGGGAATAGGAGATGAAAAGATTGAATTTAATTTTCATGATGCAATGAAATATCCTTATAACAATGTTTATTCTATCACATGCTATGACTAAGTTGATAAGTGTGTGCAACAAGTTTTTGATTTTGATTGTGAGGATGGATTAAGCATAGCTTTGAGCTATGGCTATGATTTTATCGAGATAGAAGAGATGGAGAGGCATATATGTGTTTCCCAAAACGTGCACGAATCAGCACTGGATTTGCAAGCTTTGCAAACTGTTCCCCATGGTAATGTCTTTGTTGATTTAGTACTTTCACATAAAAAGCTTTTGCCATCTATTTTACAGGCCCCCGAGTTAGAATTGAAATCTTTGCCCGATAATTTGAAGTATGTATTCATTAGCGACAACAATACACTTCCCGTTATCATAGCAACAGGTTTGACAAATACGCAAGAGGAAAAACTTTTGAAGTTGTTATGTTATCACAAGACGGCCATTGGATGGACTTTAGCTGACATCAAGGGCATTAGTCCCTCAATGTGTATACATCACATACTATTGAAGACAATGCGAAACCAACAAGGGAAATGCAAAGGAGGTTGAACCCGCCTATGATGGAGGCAATGAAAATTAAAATTTTGAAACTATTAGATGCAGGAGTCATTTATCCCATCACGGACAGTAAATGGGTAGCGCCAATCCATGTGGTGCCCAAAAAGACCAGAATCACGTTGGTGAAAAACAAAAATGATGAGCTCATTCTTACTCACATCTCAAGTGGATGGAGAATGTGTGTTGATTACAGAAAGCTAAATCTTGCTACACGCAAAGATTATTTTCCATTACCATTCATGGATCAAATGCTTGAACGCCTAACAGGTAAGTCTTTTTATTGCTTTCTTGATGGATATAATGGATACAATCAGATTGTTATTAATCCTGAGGATCAAGAAAAGACTACATTTACATGTCCATTTGGTACATATGCATATAGGAGAATGCCCTCTGGTCTCTGTAATGCACCTGCAACTTTTCAAAGATGCATGATGAGTATTTTTTCTGACTTTGTTAAAAGAATAATTGAGGTTTTCATGGATGATTTCACGGTGTATAGTGATTCTTTTGATAAATGTCTAGAAAATTTATCTTTGATCTTGAAAAGGTGCATTGAAACTAACCTTGTCTTAAACTATGAAAAGTGTTATTTTATGGTAGAACAAGGAATAGTTCTTGGGCATGTTGTGTCTTCACATGGATTAGAGGTTGATAAAGCTAAAATAGATGTTATTTCATCATTGCTTTACCCCTCCTGCGTGAGGGAAATTCGTTCTTTTCTTGGCCATACAGGTTTCTATCGACGCTTTATCAAAGATTTCTCGAAGATTATAGCACCCTTGTGCAAACTATTATCCAAAGAAGTGGATTTTGTGTTTGATCAAGCACGTAAAGATGCCCATAATGAGCTTTAAAGGCGTGTCACATCTGCCCCTATCATCCAACCACCAAATTGGGATAAGCCTTTTGAGATAATTTGTGATACGAGTGACTATGCGATAGGGGCTGTCCTTAGGCAAAGAATAAGGAAGAATTTGCATGTTATCGCCTATGCTTCCCGCATGTTGGACGGAGCACAATGCAATTACCATACAACTGAAAAGGAACTTTTTGCAGTGGTGTTTGCTTTTGAAAAATTCAGGTCATATCTACTTGGTACAAAAGTCATTATTTTTACTGACCATGCAGCTTTAAGGTATCTTTTGCAGAAAAAAGAGTCCAAACCAAGATTGATTAGGTGGATCTTCCTTTTACAAGAATTTAATCTTGAGATCAAAGACAAAAAAGGTGCCGAAAACCATGTGGTTGATCACTTGAGCTGACTGAGGACTGAGGATATACAAACCGAAATAATACGAGAGACATTCCCCGATGAGCAGTTGTATATGTTACATTCCTCTATAAGGCCATGGTATGCTGATTTGGTGAACTATTTAGTCACCAAAGAATTCCCTCTAGGTTTGTCTACATCCCAAAAAGACAAATTACGAGCTGACGCTAAATATTATTTTTGGGATACTCCTTATCTATGAAAATTTTGTGTGGATCAAGTACTTAGGAGATGTGTACCACAAGATGAATTTCATTCCATTCTTACCTTTTGTCATTCTCATTCTTGTGGTGGGCATTTTGGAGTAAAAAGAATGGCACACAAGGTACTTGAAAGTGGTTTTTATTGGCCTTCTATTTTTAAGGATGCATATCATTTTTGCAAATCATGTGAAAAATGCCAAAAAACAGGTAATATCACTCATAAGAATCAAATGCCTTTAACGAATATTCTTGTAAGTGAAATTTTTTATGTTTGGGGTATTGATTTTATGGGTCCATTTCCTTCTTCTTTTGGCAATCTTTATATCCTTCTTGTTGTTGATTATGTGTCCAAATGGATTGAGGCGAAAGCTACACGAACTAACGATGCTAAGGTTGTTTTAGATTTTGTTAGGACTCACATATTTGATAGGTTTGGAACCCCTAAAGCTATCATTAGTGATCGTGGCACTCATTTTTGCAATCGTTCAATGGAAGCATTGTTACGTAAATATCATGTGACTCATCAGAATTCTATATCATACCATCCTCAAACGAATGGTCAAGCTAAAATTTCAAATCGAGAAATCAAGTATATTTTGGAGAAGACAGTGCAACCTAACCGGTGAGATTGGAGTCTACGACTTGGTGATGCACTTTCGGCTTATCGGACTGCTTACAAATCACCTATAAGAATGTCACCTTATAGGATGATTTATGGAAAAGCATGTCATCTTCCGGTGGAGCTTGAACACAAAGCTTTTTGGGCCATTAAAAAAATGTAACATGGATTATGATGCTGTTGGGATTGAAAGAAAGTTGCAATTGCAAGAGTTAGAAGAGATTCGAAATGATGCTTATGAGAATGCAAGGATTTACAAAGAAAAGACTAAGAGTCTCCATGACCGAATGATTACAAGAAAAGAGTTTAATGTTGGAGACAAAGTCCTTCTTTATCATTTGCATTTGAAACTTTTTCCTGGAAAGTTGCGCTCTTATTAGAGTGGACCCTTTGTTGTTTCTAATGTTTTTTCTTATGGTGCAGTTGAAATTACAAGTTTAGAAACCGACAAAGTAGTCAAGGTCAATGGGCATCGCTTGAAACCTTTCTATGAAGGTTGGACGACAGAACTCACCGCTTCTTCAGAGTTAGGTGAACCAATCCATGAAGAATGAGCATGCAACATGTCGAGCTAACGACATAAAACAAAAACGCTTACTGGGAGGCAACCCAGCATACAAAGAAAAAAACAGATTTGCTTTCTTTTCCCTTTTCTTTTATTTTTCGCATTTTACTTTATTTTTGTCATTCTCCTATATTCCTTTTCTTTTATTTCAACATTGAGGACAATGTTATGTTTTAAGTGTGGGGGTATTGGGAGAATGTTGGTTTTCTTATTTTGATTTTCTTTGTTGTTCTAAAAAAAAACAAATTTCTATGTTTGATCTTTTGAACTCCTATTGGTTTATGAGAATGTGAGTATTATATATGAGAATTAATTGAGATAGATGAAGATATAAATCGAATGAAGGAGTGTGCATGCAAGTTTTAAGGTTTAATTGGTTTAAAGATTGACTTTGAGAATATGCCATGTTGACTTTATAGTATTATACCAATGCAAGCTTTTGAGCCTTCAACATTATATTCTTTGATTGTGCCTTCTTTCAATGATATGTATCTCTAGAACTTGCTTCATATCTTGTTGAGATTACATTCACATTACATATATACATGAAGATGATAAAGGCATTAGGAATTTTAACCACTTGAGCCAAAAAGCCAACCTAAAGCATATTATCCTTAGTGAACCCCTTTTGAGCTTGTTTATCTTTTCTTTGCTTTATCCATGTATAAGCCTTAACTTTTTATATGTTTTCCTTTTCCCCTGGCCAAGGATTAGTAAAGCATATACTTATGATATCTCATGGAATTATGGTTAGAAATTATGTGAAAAGAAAGAAGAAGTGATGCTTGATGAAAAGATGGGCAAAGTTGCCAAAGGTAAAAAAGAAAAAAAAGAAAAAAAGTGTTCCTTTATGTTTTTAAGATTTTATGTTGAAAAAGCTTGAAATCAAAAGAAGTTAAGCATTGGTGATTAAAGATGGAAAATTTATGTGCTTTGATGAAATATCTTGTTTGAAATATCATTTTTCAGAATGCTCTACTTTCTTTGGTTTGAACCTTTTCTTTTATTCTCTTTTACCTCACCTTAACCTTAGCCCCATTACAACCAGAAAATAAGACCTTTTGATTCATGCATTGTTTGTAATATGTTAGTAATAGAGATGAGATTGAAGAGCAAGTTTATGGTAGAACATATTCATTGATTGAATTTGAGAGATTTAAACACATAAGATTTAAACACATAAGCTTTAAACACGTGAGTGTTGGAGTGTATATCAATGAGAGGACCTATCACTTTGGCATGACATAGATTTCATTTAAATCCCGATGATTAATTGAGTTTTGAAGTTTGCATGTAAATAAATACATGAAAATTTATACTCTTTATCCTTCTTAATTGTGTTCTTGTTTATAATGCATATATTCTTGGATATTGATGGGAGATTAGTAGATTAGTTATAGTGATTTAATTTAATTTAACTTCAATTTGAATTTACCTATCCTTTTTCGAGGACGAGCAAGAGCTAAATGTGGGGGTATTTAATGCAACCATATTATTCGATAGTTTCACCCACATTTAACTAGTGTTTTGCCTATGTTTTATATATAAAATGCCTTGATATTCTTTGTTTTATGTTTTGAAGGCACTTTTTGACGAAAGATGCAAAAAGGAGTAAATTGGAGATAATTGGCAGATTTGACCTTCAATCGATGTTTTGTGCAGAGTGTGAGCTCTAGAGGTTGAAATGAAGTGATTCCAATGGAATTAAAAATCTAACATCTATACCTTTCTGGACATCTAAGGCAAGAAAATAAAATAAGGAAGAGCATGGAAATCGCAGCCTTCAAAGTCAAATCTCGCAATTTGCCAATGTTGACCTTCAGTCATTCCGACTTGAATATTTGGAGCTATAGAAGTCCAATTGATGCAAACTCAATATCTTTGGATTCCTGACTCAAAGGTCTATAAACTTTCCAAATTTCAGAAAACAACCATGTCATATGAGGGAGATATGATTTTTCAAAAATGACAACTGAATTTTGCCAGTAAACAGGTTTCGTGAAGAAACGATTCCAAATTACGTTCCAAAGCATCTAAATCGATATCCAAGTTTTTATTTTAGCAATTTAGCTCCTCTAAATAAAAGATTGAAGATTTCATGCAAGGTTATTTTTCCTTTTTTAGGAAAATAGTTATTGAAGTACTTAAATGTAAACAGTCTACTTAAGGGAGGACTATTTTGTAAAATAGAGACTAGGGTTTCCTAGGATATAAAAAGAATGAGAGAAGGGAAGGAGGCAGCCAGCCAAGAGGAGAAAAACACCCCCCTCTTCTAAGAAACCCAAAATCATTCATTCCTCCTTTTTGATTAGTTGTTCAACAAACATGCAAGGCTAAACTCGTTTTCTTGGTTGCAAGGACACGAAAACCTTTGAATTTCAAGAACTGTGAGATTTATTTTACCTTATCTTTTCAGTTTATATGATGAATATGTTTGTTCTCCTATACTTATTTTTCCTATGATTGTTTATTTTAATTGCTAGAGCGGATTCTAAGTTATTATTGGAGACAATCTATTACTAAGTTTGATATCAAAACCGGGATTGTGGTATATGAACTTGTGAAGCAACTGAGTTTAATACTTGTGACGGATGTATATTATTAATCTTAGGCAGAACATTCAATCAAATCAAACATAGACTGCAGACAGTTATGTTTTCTTGATTAATCAACTTATCTAGTTCTTAAGGTTGCCATTGAATTAAATTACTAGTACGGACACTGTGGTTGTTTGATGGTTAGGGTTAGTTATACGGCGGATCCGTTAACTAACCAATGTTAAGAAGAGATAAATATTTAGAATTTAAATTGGTGTTTCGTTTCCATGATCAGTTCTGATTTCTGTAGGTGGATGTGTGCTTGCGACCAAGGTTTGTTCTCTTGATAATTTTCTGATTTTATTAAATTTCATTTGATAGTGTTCTGTTTTCTTTTACTTTAGCCAAGATAACGTCTAAACCCCCTCAAATTGCATATCATCTAGCATAAAAATCTGACTTCAACCTTCCTCGTGGGATCGATCCCTTGCTTGCTCTATACTATCTTGTATGTTATGTTTTAAGTTAGAGTAATTAATTTGTGCGATCGCGACATCACAACAAAGACTCTTACAAGTCCAAAGCATTACACTAGATGAGGTCAAAATTTATCAGTTATAACAGACCTTGCTTGAAAGGAGAAAATGCCATCTTTGTTATCCTTTCACATTTCTTGAAATATATCCTTTGCAATCTCATTTTGAGTCAAATGGAATATTGTTTTCAAAAGAAACCCTGACTAGAATCACACCCCACACTGGGGGCAAACGAGAGATATTTGTAAGACACTGATAGAATCAATGGAAAAGGGAAGGTTAAGAACAAAAGTCCAACGATTGAGTAAGGGCTAAAAGAAAAAAGAGATATAAACTAGGGGGCAAAAAAAAATACTAATGTCGGTCTTTCATTACCATCCAGATAAAGCAGTGAAGATGGGTGCTATAATTAATCATGTCACAGTTATTAGACACAACAAACACCAAAAGTCAAACACCAGAAAAATACTGAGCTATAAGCATGACTTTTGGTATCCATGATAAAGCCTCTAATGTCATCAAATGATCAAGATTGGTCATTCATTAAAGAAAAGAAGGATTTGAATTATAACCCATGTTAAGAGAATTCTGATAAGGTTAACATGGTTATGTGTCATTTCATTTACAAAGACAACAATAATAAAGGAGCTGAGTTGATCCTAGGTCTTTGAAACCCTTAAACACCTTTTGAGCCTGTGAAATTCCTTTCTTTCAAGCCACGAACCATAGCCTACATTACGTGATTCCAAAGCCCTTTTTGATCAAGTAAGTAATCTGAATCGATAAATAACGCTATTAAAACTTGAAGAGCCCTTCCATAAGAGTCATAGCTTCATGAATTAAGCTACTGGTTATTATGTATGTTGATAAAATAAGTGCTAAGAAAAGAAACAACCTTTCTTGATAAAGCTTGAGTTTTGATTTAAGCATCTTGTTTTGAAATTCACAAAAAGGTCACCTCATCACAGACCATCCAAAGATGTACCAAAAAACAGAGTTTAAAATGGATACAAAGAATCATGGAAAAGCCATTTTAATCTTACAACGGGTTAATTTATGTTTTCAAAACACAAGAAAATCAAAGAACTGCATATTTTGAATGACGTGTGTTTGGTCTTTGACCAAAGAAGCTTGATTTTCAAGAACACTTTTCAAAACTAACATCTCTCTGATTTCATTTCAACAATTAGACTTAAATAGACATGATCTTTGAAATGCGAGAGTTGATTTTAGAATAAGAAAGATTATTAAACAAAAACGAACATCAATTAAGTCTGCGAAATCCTTGACATAAATGACATTGACACTTCTCAACACTCATTGAAAAGATGAGCAACCAAGGTAATACAGTAGACCCTAAGAAGGAAAAATAAGCAGTATTGAGATCAACTAGGAGGTAATGAAAGATGATTAAATGATGAATCAGTGAACTAAGGACAATGACATTTAAAGAAAGATAATCAATGAACGAGCACATTCAGATCATACTGGGGGCAATGTTGTTCAAAGATAGTCCATGATTTAGTGAAACCCAATAGTAATCAAGAAACAAAGATGTATTTGAAGGACATCTTCATATCGTCATCTTTTGAAACATGGCTATCGACCGATGTTGGCATACAATTGCATTTAAATGAATATCGAAATGATACACACCACCAAGACTGACGGTGGAACAAAGATATATGTAAATGACATTTTCATATTGTCATCATTTGAAACATGGTAATCGACAGATGTTATCATACAACTGCATTGAATGAATGTCTGAAAGGCGCCCACCACAAAAATTGACTGTGGGATAATTTATTTTGAAGCCAAAAGCGCACTTCACTGCATGAGTATGGGTGATAAAAGCAACATCATTGATGAGGTCGAGATATTTCTTTTCACGATTTGATTAGATAAGTTGAGGAGAATATATTAAGAAGAACACCGAGCATACAATCATGAGCTTTTTACTGCAAGCTATGAGATGCATACATGTCTAGACTACTTGATGTTTCCCCAAAGGGTGCCCACAGCTAAACAAGGAACAATTCTTGAGAGAATCCTGGAAATGCATGATTTGTTATGCTCCTTCATGATAAATTAAGCAACACCACACTTGGGGGTATTATCATGCTTGATAAATAACAAAAGTAGTAATCGTCGTGGATAGCCTAGAATGGGCACTCCACGTGCATCTGAGTTGAAGGCTAGCACACGAATGAGCTACTGAATCAGAAGAACAAAGAAGGCTTTGAATAGCAAACAAAGACACCTTATGACAATGAAGCATCAAAGAGGGGGGGACCTATATTTCAAACCATGTAAAGATGCATGCATGTCATTTAACCTCAAAACATTGTATCAAATATTTTTTAAATTGCTACAAGAAAGATCCTCAATGAAGTCCAGCGAGATTGTGGACAAAGAAAAGATGATTGAGTTAGTGACAAAAAAAAATCACAATTTTGACCCTGAAACAGGAATAAGATGAGATAAAACCCTAACAGTAGGAAAATCTCAAAGAAATAAGAATATCAAGAGTCTTCAAATTCGAACCCTGTCATCATGAAGATCACACAAACTTTGGTTATGGTTAAAGGGGTTTGCCAGATGGGATCTCAAGTTAGCCAACCACATAGACTTTGGTTCTGTTTAAAAGGGATCGCGAGAAGGGATCTCAAATTAGCCCAACCACATAGAATTTGGTTCTGGTTAAAGGGGCTCGCCAGAAAAGATCTCAGGTTAGCCCAACCACACACAGACTTTGATTCTCATTAAAGAGGATCGGCAGAAGGGATCTTAGGTTAGCCCACCCATACATAAAATTTTGGTTCTGGTTAAAGGGGATCGCCAGATGGGATCTCAGGTTAGCCCAACCACACTTAGACTTTGGTTCTGGTTAAAGAGGATCAGCAGAAGGGATCTCAGGTTAGCCCAACCACACATAAGATTTTGGTTCTGGTTAAAGGAGATCGGCAGAAGGGATCTCAGGTTAGCCCAACCACACACATTGATTTTGGTTCTGGTTAAAGGGGATCGACAGAAGGGATCTCAGGTTAGCCCAACCACACATATTGATTTTGGTTCTGGTTAAAGGGGATCGACAGAAGGAATCTTAGGTTAGCCCAACCACACAGACTTTGGTTCTGGTTAAAGGCGATCGCTAGAAGGGATCTTAGGTTAGCCAAACCACAAACATATTTTGGTTCTGGTTAAAGAGGATCGGTAGAAGGGATCTTAGGTTAGCCCAACCACGCACATGATTTTGGTTCTCGTTAAAGGGGATTGGCAGAAAGGATCGCAGGTTAGCCCAAACACAAACAGACTTTGGTTCTGGTTAAAGGGGATCTACCGAAGGGATCTTAGGTTAGCTCAACCACACAGATGACTTTGGTTCTGGTTAAAGAGGATCGCTAGATGGGATTTCAGGTTAACCTAACAGCAACATAAATTGTAGGTTTGGTTAAAGGGAGTCGCCAGATGGGATTTTAGGTTGATCGAGCTGCACATAGAGACATTGGTTCTGGTTAAAAGAGATCACTAGATGGGATCTCAGAATGACCGAGCCACTAACATTATCTTAGCATTGGGAGAAAAGTGAGAAGAACTCTATTGTTAATTTTTTTTTAAAAAAAGCTCAAACCCTGCCGTCAGAAAAAGATAGTTCATTTAGGTTCTGGTTAAAGGGGATCACCAGATGGGATCTCAGGTTAACCCAACCGCACACATAGTTTAGCTTTGGTTAAAGGGAATCGCCGTATGGGATTTTAAGGGCCGAGCTACACAAACTTTAATTCTGGTTAAAGAGAATTGCCGAATGAGATTTCAGGTTAACCCAATCAAAGACATAATTTAAAGGATCGCCAGATCAGGATCATAATATAACCAAGTTGCACATAGTTTTGATCGTTAGTTTTGGGTTGAAGGGGATTGCTATAAAGATAGAGTTTCAGATCAACCAAACTTTGGGAAGATCAATTTGTTTATCTTTACAAAACTTACTACGCAAAGTCTTTGCTCCGTAAGTATTGTAAAGAGGGGGCATCTGTTGTAACCCATTTTTGGGTCCCTGTATAAAAAAGGAGAAAAAACAAAAAAAATCTAGAAATATATATTCGGAAGAAATCCAAAAATGATAGCAGTGAGAAGAGGATACTGGAGCGCCTCAAAAAATAGTCAGAAATTGGTCAAGGATGTTAAAAAATACAAAGTTTGAAATTTGACAGTATACTTTTGTTTGATGAGAGACTTGTTGACAAAGAAAATTCAATTTTAAGGAAGAAAAGTCTAAAATCATATGTTTATAGACTCAATTAAATTTTATTGAAGGTTTGATTGAATTTATGGAAGGTTTGATTACAAGAAAATTTGATTTTGAAGTCAATTTGGGCTTTAATTAGAAGAAAATAAAGTTCTGAGGTCAAATTATAATTTTTAAGAGTTGATTTGGTCAAATCAGGGGCTTAATTGCATAAATATTGAAGTTTGATGGCCAATTAGGGACTTAATTGAAGAAATCCAAAACTGAGGACTAAGCTGGAAAAGGCACGTAAGTAGAGGGGCTGTAATTGACCGAATCAGGGGCCAAATTGAAGAAATTTGAAGTTTATTGATCAATTGAGGGTCAAATTGTATAAATCAGAGACCAAGAACTAAAGTGAAAAAGGCGGCCAACTTCAGGGCCGAAAATTGAATTTGACAAGGATGCAATTGAATTGATTTTTAAAATCAAAATTGCAATTGAGGACTTGATTGAACAAATCACAAATTGAGGAAAGAAAACAGAGAGAAGGAAAATAGGGAGATTGTCTTTGAAACCAGAGAGAAAAGAATAGAAAAGCAAAGGGGAGGATAATCCGAGAGAAGGAAAACAGGGGAGAACAGAGGAGAGGAAGAAAGAAGAGAAGCAAAAGAAAACAAAAGCAGAGAAAGCAGAAGAACTAAAGGAAAAAAAACATAGAGAAGAAGAAGAACCAACCACTAGCCAAACAATTCTCCGATCGCCCGCAAGAAAGCACCGCATCGCCGGTAGAGAACAAAAGGAGAAGAACAGGAAAGTAGACGGAAGGAGCAGAGATAACCGAAAGCAGCAAGGGAGAAAAAAGAAAACAAAGAACCATCGCTTGTTCGCCTCAGTTAACCACCGCCACCACCACCGCCACCGCCACGACCCAAACCACCAAAGATCAGAAGCCACCACAGCAGCCACCACAGGTCAGCTTCCCCCGAAAAAAATTCAAAAATTCTTTTAAAAGAATTGTGATTTTCCCGCGTATTTTTCTACTAAATTTTGCTTAATACTGGTTTGTATTTTTATACCATAAAGATTTAAATCCAGTATTAAAATACCCTATTTTCATCAAAACATTGAAAAAAAATAGAAAACAAAAAAAAAGAGTCTTGTTTTCATGCATACGACCAAGTCTCTCAAAAAAAAATTCATATCGTATTTTCATACAACAAAGAAAAATTCAAAAAAATTATTTTAGCATGCATTTTAGCTTTAATAACCTGTTTATTAAGGTCACGAGAATTTGATCAATATTTCAAAAAAATAAATTATTTTGTTTTGTTTTAGTATTAAGGATTACAAATTTATATGTAAAACGTATTCTCGATATTAAAAATGTAGTTTTTTTTGTTGACGTTAGGATGGTACCATAAAGGCTAAGCTGGGTAAAATTACAAACATTCTGGAAAAAGAACTACATAGGCCAACTCGAGTGGGCTAGAAGCTAAGAGATCAGAAATAACAGACCTTACCAATCAAGCAACAAAGAAGATTGAGAAGAAATGATGGTCTATATTTGGAATCAGGTAAAGATACATGCATATCATCTAACTTTAAAACATTGAACAATATGTTTTGCAAAAGTTTATAAGAGAAATCCCCGATGGGATCCATCATAAGGAAGGCCACCCTCAAAATGGCCAAAAAATAAAAAACAATACTCTTGACATTTTTTTACTTTTGAGAAATTTTTTATCAAAGCGGGCCGCCCATAAGAATTAGGCCACCCGAAAAATCTTTGTAATTTTTAATTGGAAAAGTCACCCATCACAACAAGACCCTTCGAGTTTTTTACTTAGGCAAGTCACCCATGAGAATTAAACTAACTTGTAAAAAAAATCTCCATATCTTTCATCAATGGGTAAGTCATCCATTACAATGAGACCAATGTTAAAAAACCTTCATGTTTTTTTCACCAACAGACAGGTCGCCTAGAACAATATGACCACTTCTGAAAAATCTTTGTATTTTTCACCCACAATCAGGTCGCCTGGAACAGTTAGACTATTTTCAAAAAATCTTCATATTTTTCACCAACGGGCAGGTCGCCTAGAACAATTAGATCACTTTCGGAAAAAAATCTTCGCATTTTTCACCAACATGCATGTCGCCTGAAACAATTGGATCACTTTTGAAGTTTTGCAAAAAGGGGAAAGGGCTTTCATGCATATTTTTCTTTACAAAACTTACTATACAAAGCCAAAAAAAAAAAAAAATTCCATTACCTTTGTACCATAAGTATTGTAAAGAGGGAGTAATTGTTATAACTCAATTTTGACCTATTTGCTTTTAATTTAATTTTAAAGGGATTTAAAATTTGAAATTAAAAGATTAAGGATTGATTTCGGTTAAAGGTGTGATTTTTCAACTTATGAGAAAACTAGGGACTATAATGTGTTTTTGTCGTTCTCTCCTAATCTTTAGTTTAAAAAGATCATCAAGATAATGATAATTATCCATTTTTAAATTTTATTTTTAATCAAATTTAAATTAAGAAAAAAAAAAGAGAATGAGTTTGTTTGAGATTTTGTTTCCCATTTAGAAGCTCTCCTTTTCCACTAGTAACCCTGTCTCCAACGTGAATATCAAGTTGGATTTTCAATTGTGAGCAGCGCTCGACCGTCTCCCTCAGCTTTGCCTTCAGCAACAGTCATGCCAAACAAGTTCTTTATTCCCCATTTGCTAAATTAATTACCCTATTATTGTTGCATGCATGCGTGAATAATTCACGCATGCTTGCAATAGTGGCGGGCAGTGGATCCGGCCAGCCCAAACAAATTGACCTAAACAATTCAAACTAAACAATTGAGACTGGGCTGGGTCTAGGTCTCAGGTCCAGCCAACCCAATTTCCTTTAAGTTAAGGGTGTGTTTGGCAAAACACACTCTTATGCCATTTTTCTTTTATTTTGAAATCTAGCCAAACAAACCTTTTTAGATATCAGAAAATTTCGAAAACATTCGGCAACCCTTTTTGATTTATTTATGGATCCTTAACACTATTTTTGCTGACTTTACTATATATTCGTTCGTAGACTTTTACTGTGAAATGCGAATCTGATATGCAATACATGTTTGTCTTTTTTTTAAAAAAATAATAAATAAAAATTGTTTTTTTTTTCAATCCAAATCTTACTGATTTATTCACTGACACTAGGATCAGGAATACCATATGTTTTGGTTTACATAATATTTACCAACACTAGAATTGAAAATATTGATAGTCAAATATTCATTAACACCAAAGTTAGGAATATTATAAGTAGACCATAAAAAAAAATAAAAAAACAGAATATAACAAACTCTTAGCAATTTAAGACAAAAACCAGCAATGCAGCCTACCTTAAGTAGAACGCTTAAGGGGTGATAATATCTTTTCTTTCGCGTAATAAGTCTCGTATCATAGAATCTCTATTGACTAGTTAGGGTTCTTAGTGACCATAATACTAGGTGGCGACTCCTTAAATTAGACATTTTCCCCTCTAAGAACAAGATGCTAAATATTTATTCTTGTTTTTCAGAGAGAAATTTTTAAAGGTCACCATGATTTCGAGTGCAACACCTATTATTATAAGGATCTGCATTAGGGGAAAATCTTCCATATCAGTCTTATTGGGTTCGAGAGAACTTGTCCTCAAGTTTAAATTGTTCATATCCTTATCTCGTGTCTAATCAAAATTCCATCAGCTTCTTTCATTATAAATATCATACCTGTCATTAACATGTTTATCCTTCAAAGCAATGGGACCAATCTTATGGTTAATTTGAAGACTATATGCAACAACTCTTGCAACAGTCAAACTTTAACTCAACTAACAACTTAACATTATAAGGACTAAACAATCTCTCTCTTGTATCTTTATATCATCACTAACAAAATGCATCCTAATTTCTCTACTAGGTGAAATTTTAGATATTTGTTTCATAACTTTTATATGAAGTCCAAGAACATCAACTTTTACTCTTTCAATTCTAGAGTTTTCCTTAAGCAGGTGTGATATACATCCTTCGCAATATGCTTCATAAAAAATCTATCTTTAGAACCATATCTAATTTGGTTCCTTTCTTATGGATGGTTTCTCTATTAAGATTATAGCTCATCTCAACTAACATAGCATGAACATCTTTTGCATACTTAGTGTCATCATATACCAAGATTTCTGCATCAAAATCTTTTCCTTCTACATCATACATAAAGAAACTAGAATCATATTTTTCTTTTTTAGTTTTAACACCACATTTATCCCGATCAAGAAGTTTTCTCCTCTAAATATGCTTCTGAAAAGGCATTCTCAAACTAGCCATGTATTTATGATCACTCTTCTCACAAGTGATCATTCTTCTCACGATTCTCTAATTTCTCTTCTTCATCTCTGCTAATCGACGAGATTATTCTTCAACTTACCTCTGCATGTTTATTACTTTCAATTAACATGTAAATTTTGTAATTTGTCTCCACATGCCTTTTATCAATAGTTCCTAAATGTCTCTTCCTAAGAAAGAACCTCATTATCCCTTATATTTGAGCACGTCTCTGCAACCAACTCTTGCAAAAATAATAATAAGAAGAAGAAGAAAAAAAAAAGGCAAAAACCAATACAAAATTCTAATGAATAGGGTTATCACACCAAAAAAAAACCCTAATTCCAAAATTTATTACTCAATATTTTTTCTATTCAAAACTTAATATTATAGCTCTTCCAAGTTGATTATATACTAGGAATAACTTACTAAACAAACTTGAACAAAATAATAAAAGAGTTCTAAACCAAATAGTAAAAATAATTCTAAATCAACTAAAAAAAATATAATGAATTTAGAATAGTAACTTTTTGGTTTTATTTGAAAGCTTTCCTCACCTTATATGGCTATAAAATTTTCACTTTAAAGGACAAAAGGCTTTTAGAACTTCCTGATAATATTTTAGATTGGTTTAAAGTTATATTTATTAATATAAAACTATGTATTACAGGAAAAATATACTGTATTAATAAATTAAATATAAATCGCAATGTTATTTTGATATTCTCATGTAATTCAGATTGCACCTGTGTTCATAATTCTATCACAAGAATTATGACGTAGAAAAACGATGTAGAGAAAGTTACCTCGAAGCATTGATCTTTGTATACTTGATTGCTTTAAATTTAAGTTACTCTCCATTTAAGATTATATCCGTTTTCATTCACTACATTTCTCATTATATATTTTTTTTATTGGTTTGAGTGAGAATTTTTTTTTTCTTTTTTTTTATCACTAGAACTCCTCATGATATATTTTATAGAGGTTAAATGCACTCGGTCATCCTTTAAATTTAATATTATTCCAGTTGCTGCCTTCTTCTTTCTCTCTTCTCGTTTCAATTCAGTCTTCAAACTCATTTTTGTCATACAATTACTTCCTATTAGTCTAAATGAAAATGGTTTCACATGGCTTCTTGGACTTATTTTGCAGTTACTGCTGGAAGTTACTTAATTATTCACTGGTATCTGTGTAGGATATAGTAAGGATGGATCAAATCAAAAGGAAAAGAATGTTTAATCATATGTTGAAAGAAAGATTAATAACCATATGAAATAGGAAAAGAATACAAGAAAAGTACATTTTTAAGGCTACTTTTCGTTCTCCTCGTTGGCTTACTAGGTTCAGATGCTCCCCCTCCCTCTTGAGTTCTTTGGTACAGGGATTCACCCTATCCCAATTCTAGTGGGAATTTTTCTATTTTTATCATCGTTAAATATTCAAATAAAAAGGAAAAGAGTGTTTAATCATATGTTGAAAGCTATAAAATAGGAAAAGAACAGAAAATCTTCGTTGGCTTATGAAGTTTAGATGCTGGAGTTCTTTGACTATTATATGTCCCAATTCCATTGGGAATGTTCTATTTTTATCTTCCTTGGCACCCTGTTAATATTTTTTCCTTGGCTTTACTATCTTATCAACTTCTTCATATGTTAGCTTATATATAACTCTTCTGATTTCAGCCTTCATTTGCTCACCTTGATTATCTGCATAACCCTGCGTTATGTTTCTTTTTACCATTCTCCATTATCTGTCAAAAATTGTTTGTTGATCATGGCGCACAAGACAAAATTGCATTTATCTATATTTCTTTTGTTAATCGTTACATTTTGTGAGCAAGATCATGTCCATGGAGAACCAAAAGTGCCTTGTTATTTCATCTTTGGAGATTCACTAGTGGATAGTGGCAATAATAACAACCTTGAAACTATAGCTAAAGTCAATTATCCTCCATACGGGATTGATTTCCCAGGGGGTCCAACAGGAAGGTTTACCAATGGTCGAACTATAGCTGATATAATGGGTTCGGCCTTCTTCTCCATCTCTTGATATATAGTTTCCTAGAAGAAGAGGTTTAGAAATCATACATGTTATGTCTCAAATACAATCTTGTGACTAAAAGTTTTCAAAAATCTGGTGATGGGTCCTTCTGCTAGGACCTAGCTAGGAAGCTAATTCCTACTATGGATTTATCTATTTATGGTTGTTTTAGTTAGGATTCAAGCTAAGCGCACAGTTTCTCCTTACAGGTGAACTTCTTGGCTTTGACGATTTCATTCCATCCTTTCTGACTGTCAATAGCTCTGAAATTCTCAAAGGTGTAAATTACGCATCTGGTTCCGCAGGAATCAGACAAGAAACCGGGAAGCAATTGGTAAATTAGTTATACTTTTTTTATATTTTACGTGTCTGTCCTAAATCTAAACATGAAAATATATGTTTGCAGGGTGTTAACCTTGAATTTAGCAAACAGTTGGAAAATCATCAGACTATTGTCTCGCGCATAGTTGATATGTTAGGGAAAGAGTCCGCAGCCAACCACCTTAACAAGTGCTTTTATTGGTCCGTAATCGGCAGTAACGATTATCTAAACAACTATTTCATGCCACAATCCTACAATACAAGCAGTCAATACACTCCAGACAAATATGCAGAAGCACTTATTAAACAATATTCTCAACAAATTATGGTCAGTATAGCAATAAGTATACATGTATTTGTCCACTGAATTTGAAGCGTCTATATTTTGCTAAATGGAACATCTATTATTATTATTATTTCTTCCCGTCTTCACAGGCATTGTACAATTCTGGAGCAAGGAAAGTGGCGCTGAATGGAATCGGACCTATCGGCTGCGCACCACATTCTACTGCTAACTATGACACAAAAGGCTCATTATGCGTTGACTACATGAATGATGCAGTAAACTACTTTAACAGCCGACTCATATCACTTGTAAATCAATTGAATAACGATTTGGCTGATGCAAGATTTATCTACCTTAATGCAATTGGATTTGGGTTAGAATATACTGCATCTCCAGGTAATGCTTACTACTCAACATTCTTCGACTCTTCATGTCCATTTTATTGTCAAATCTTTCATTCTGTCCTGTTAGTAATAACACACCTATTTCTATTCACGAGTTTCAGGTTTCAGTTTTGAACTCAACGGCTGCTGTAAAGTAAATGAGCATGGCCAATGCGTTCCTAACGAAACTCCATGTTCTTTTAGAACTCTTAACTTGTTCTGGGATTTATTTCACCCTACAGAAATTTCGAACAAGCTTTCTGCAACAGCATCATATCTCACTTTGAAGAACATCTTGTAAATTTTTTGGAATGTCACTGACATCTATCCAGTACATACCTACCAACTAAAGTAAAGTAAAGGTGCTTTATTTGATGTGGAAGCATTCTGTTCGATGGAGTCATAAATTTTATGTATCTCTTGTATCTCCATTTCATACATTAACTCTTTAACATTATCGATAATAGATAAACAGCTAAATGTAATTAATAATCAAGCTAATCAACATCTCATTGAATTTAGTGAAAACTTTAACTGATCATGTAAAGATCTCTAAGGTTTTGAACACGCTAATATCTATCATTTGAAGAGGATATGAGCTGAATACGTCTTGTTTACTGCTTTGGCACCTTTTTATCTCAGCATAAGATATGCTGGTTTTCTTTATGCCACTTGCATTAAAAGCTTTGGTTGCTTCAAGAAATGGAGCCCCTATTTTCTCATCTTACTTCGGCTGCATATTTTTAGCATTTAGAGTGCTACTGAAGGTGTTTTTGATCTTCTTGAAGCTGTTCGAACTCGTGATGGCAAAAATCTAATTCTTGATTTGATATTGTCCGAGGTGCCACCGCTGACACCTGATGATATCTGCAGTATTTTATTGATCAGCGCATCAGCACTGTTTCTTTATATGGATACCTAATTGCATAGAATGGTCAAATTCACATCTTTCATTTCTGTGCTGGAGTCCTACACTGCAAGTTTATAGCTGATGACTTTGTTGGAAGAAAATTAGTGCAGTAGTTTAATATGGATAACAATATTAAATTGCAAAGCTAGAAAACAAGAAGAAATTTTAGAGGAATATATCTTTTATTAAGTATTTTTTTATATATATTTATCTTCTCTCTTCTACATTTATATTTATGATTTTGATTACAAGTCTATTTATAGGTCTAAAGTCTTAAACAAACAATGAATTAAACTAAAAAAAAAAAATTTTCTGAACAGGAAAAATAATTATGCTAATATAGCCAGTAGACCACTTTCTTTAATTTAATAGGTCGATCGGTTCTCAACTAGTAGACCCGTTCCTCTATTTTTCAGAAAAACCAAAAATCTAGTTTGTTTTCAACAACCCTCCTTAAACTTGATTTCATATAACTTTCAACATATCTCTTTTCTTAAAAAAAAACATCATGTTTGAGCGGCTTTGTGAAAGTGTATATGACTTGGTCTTGAGTTTTCATATATTTTAACTTCCTTGTTAATGGAATCTTGTGTCAATGTGCCTATTTCTGTCATGAAATACTAAATTCTTTGTTAATGCAATGACTGATGAGTTGTCCACATAAATTTTTACAGGCTTCTCTTATGACATTTACAACTCTTTCAATAATCTTTTTAGTCATATAGAATTACAAACATATGTTATAGCAGTTACATATTCAACTTCACAAGTTGATAATGTGATTATAGATTGCTTCTTCGAACTCCATATGAATGTTGTGTTTTCTATGTAGAAGACAATACATATAGTGCTCTTTCTATAATCCATATCTTCAGCTTAGTCATTATCACTATAACCCATAAGATCAAAGCTGTTAGAGTAACTATAGAATAAGCCAAAATCTATGGTACTTTTAATATATCAAATAATTCACTTCAAAGCTTTGAGATGCATTATAGTTGGTGTCTCCATTAACCTAGTCACAAGTCTTACTCTAAAAAGAATATCTAGATGAGTGCAAGTCAAATATCTCAAACCCACAATTAAACTCTTGAATGTTATAGAGCTTATCTTCTCTCATTCATCATTATTTGACGACTTCATTCCATACTCCACTAAAGTATTTACTTTTACACAATCCTTCACCTTAAACTTCTTGAGAATCTCTTTTGTGAATTTCTCTTGGCTCACAAAGATTCCATCTTCCCCTTGTTTGATATCAATCCATTGGTAGTAGGACATAAAACTAATATCAATCATTTTAAACTCCTTGATCATTGTTTGCTTGAAGTATCTAAACATCTTTGGGTTATTACTTATAAAAATCAAGTCATCCACATGTAAGTATATAATAAAAGTATCACCACTCTCTATAATATTTACATAGATATCATATTCATGGGAGCATTTTACAAATCCATTATTCAAGAAATAACTATTAATATGACTATACCAAGTTCTTGGAGCTTACTTCAATCCATACAAGGCTTTGTTCAAACTTTAATACCTTATCTCCATGTCCCTTCACTTCATAACCCATAGGTTGTTCAATGTAGACCCTCTCCTTCAAGAAAGCCATTTAAAAAGGCTAACTTGATATTCATTTGGAAGATTTTCCATTTATATTAGGCAGCTATTGCAATTATTAATCAAATGGTTTCCAATCTAGCAACTGGAGCAAAAACTTCATCAAATTCAATCTCATGCTTTTGACTATAACATTTTGCTGCTTGCTTTATACCTCTCAACTTCTCCTTTAGAATTCTTCTTTTCTTTGTAGATTCATTTGACATATATTGGCTTCTTTCCTTTTGGTTTAAGAACTAATTTCCATGCGTATTCTTCTCAATTGATGCAATCTTCTCATTTATAGTAATTCTCCACTTTTCATCCTTTATTGCTTTTTCTGAGGGGCTTCACCGTCCTTTTCTTTATTAAAATAGTTCAAATATGAAATTACCCTTGAGTTTCAATAAAAACAAGGCTGCATGTAGGGGTGTTTTTGTCGTTTCCATATGGTTGCCAGACTCAAGCACTTGGGTCTTGAATGGTTACTTACCCTTAGGTTTCAACAAAAACAAGGCTACATATAGGGGTATTTTCGTCGTTTCCATATGGTTGATAGACCCAAGCACCTTGGGTTTGTGTTGTCGCCAGGCCTAGATGCTTTGGGTATGATATACTTGCCAGACCCATTCTTTGAGGTTTATCTTAGGCAACCCATTCATCTCGTAGCCCTACCCAAACGATTCTAAATAAACCCCTTGCTGTTTTTTCTTTTACTTTTGAGCTAAAAAAAGGTAAATTTTTTGGCTAGGGGAGAGAATAGGGTGAAGTTTCAGGATGTGTTTTTTTCCTTATTCTTTTCGGCTCCATAATATAAATATTAGGTATTTTTAGGATAAATATTATATATACCACTAATAATTTTATATCCAAATTATTTTTATATCAATCTTATCATTAAGCTATGATACAAATTATAGTTGTAACATTAAAACTATCTATATAGTTGTAAAAAAATTTACTTAGTCCCTAATTCTTTGACAACTCGTAATTTTTTGATTATCATCCCTAATTCTTGGATGATTCTTCATTTTAGTCTCCAATTTCATACAACTCGAGCCTAATTGAGGCCCAACTAGGGAGAAAAGATGGGAAGAGAAATGAATGGGATAAATTGTCATATTAGGTTAGCTCATTGTGCTTATGTCATGACCCAAGCTATGAATTTAATAGGTTAACCTGAGTTGACTAGAATTGATCTAATATGATGTTGTTTTTTTGTTTCAATTCCTATCCTTTTGTTTTATGTTATCCTTTAAATTTGATATAATTATATTTATAATCAGATATAATTATAGTTGCCAAACCCAGCTAGTTTAAGTCTAATATAATTATTAGGTCCAAGCACATGAATATAGTGTTGTCGTTAAGAATTTAACATATTTATGAGACTCAAATAAATTAGATCCTGATATAATTAGATGCTGATATAATTATTAGACCCAAAATATCTATAATTGATAATTACCTAAATCCACAGTAATGTGGGTAAAACCAGTGGACGGCGCTGGGTTTCAAAATACTAACTAGTTCATATTGTATTATCACGGACCCTATACCATGTCGTGACAATGATTTTGGGAACACAAACTTCTGAGTGTCCTGAAATTACACGCAATAAATATGTTTCAGATTTTCCTTAATCAATATTTGACTAAATACCTAACCGCTCCCTGACCCAACTCCATCAGAAGCCGTCCATCTGTAATACAACCCCACATGACCTGCCATCAACGATCCACATAAATTCTAATCCACAAACCACGGGCACCAAATTATACCCGCTTTTAAGACTCCAAGCATCATGACTCACCCTTACGTGTAGCAAAATACACACAAGTGTCCCATAGGAAAGCGACAACCAAAATGACTGTCCACTCACATCTCCCCACGTGTACACATTAAAAATCAAAGAGAGAATCTAAACTGTTTATTTTCCTTGATTTTTAACCAATAAAAATACTTCCTCAGGACGGCAAGAACCGCCGTTGTTCCTTTGTTTGGGTTTCCTCATAAATCGGCGAGGCGATAGACAGAGAGAGAATTGGTTTCCCAACAAAAGCAGCTTTTGCTATAGATATTGCAAATTCGCAGTTATTTCCGCGGTGGATTTGGAGTCCTGTCAAATACAGTAATAAAAGTTTAATTTCCCAAAATCTTCGCAGTTATGATTCAGAGATTTGTTGACGCCGTCCTAGCTGTTATCAAAGAGTGAGTCCTCTCTCTCTCTCTCTCAAATCTTCTTCATTTCTCAAAATATAATTCTTTTAAGAAGAAAGATGAAAGCTCTGTGGGTTTTGATCATATTGTGATTGAAGCAGCTGCGATCAATTTTAATTAGGGTGGGTGAGTGAGTGGGCATGTAATTTAATTATGTTTTGATGAGTTATTTGTTGTTTAGAGCAGGTCGGTGAAGACGGTGACGTATGAGTCGTTGAACAATATTGCGAGGTTGATAAATGGAGTGTCTGCGATTTTGTTGACTATTTTGCCTGCAAAGGCTAATGTTCTTGAAGGTCTTCAAGGATGGGAGCTCAGGCCTACTTTTCGTGGGCCTCGATTACCCCGCTGGATGGAGAAGTAAGCATTCACTCTGTTTCTGCTGAATTAATTATCATATTTCCTGATCATTTGAGTGAATGACTTGTTGTTGTTGTTCTTGTTGTTTTTAAACATCATATGTGCATAAAACCTGTTGTCCAACCCAGATGTCTCGAGTGTCAATACTCTGTCTTCTTAATCCACACTGATAACCTCTTTTATTTGTGGCCCGTCCTAGCTTTGATGTTTACTGATTGAGGGAGTTCCCTTTTTACCATCTTAGCTGACCCTCCTACTTAGTCCGCGCTTTTAATAAAACCAACTCCTCCACTGTTAATTATATCCATGTGCATTCTTTGTTGCCCTTCCTCTTACTCTGTTTTTCTTTTCTTTTTTCCCCCTCTCTGATGACGGTAGTGGCGTGTCCTCTTTCAACAAATTCATTCATGAGCTACCCATGGATTCTGATACTTCAAGCATGGATTATTCATCAACAGAGGAAGATGGTGATGGAATGTATCCTCCAACACCATCATCTCAATGCTCACGCATGTCGCGTGCAAGTACTTTCAGCAGGAATCGTGGGCATTCTACCGGGTGGACCATCTTCTTATTTTCATGGATTCTGTTTCCCTTAAGGTTTCTGCTGGGAATTCCTATCCGTTTCTGTCGTTTATTTTACATTAGGAGGTCAACAGCCTCTCCTAGAGGAAGCCACCATAATTCACCATTACACACTGTTAATAAAATTCATTCGTTAAGGGACCATGTCATTCACCGCACCACTGACAGGAGACGGGGAGTCATTGAGGTATTTTTGTGGACTTAACATGTCAGTTAACCTTTATTCTTTCCTTTTCTCTGCCTTTTGTATCCATTAACGTGCATGATCTTCAATTTTCCCTGTGATGTGTTAACAGGACCTTCATCTTGCAATCGAGGTTTTCATAGAAGTTATATTTGATTTTTTTCATAAAGCAGCACATTTTCTTCTTTCGCCATCAGAAGTTCTTAAAGCAATCTGTAGATGGTTTCTGTCTTGGACAAGTGGCAACGAAGATATCCATGGTGGTGTTTCAGATACATCTATACCTGCAGCTACACTTGGAGAGGATGATCCAGCTCCTACAGAGACGAAAACTACTTTGCACAACTCTTTGAATACAGATGCTCGAACCTGCCAGGATGTCATAACTGAGCTTGGGTATTGCAGTGTTTTGCCTACTTTAGTTGCTTGTGTTCCTATTGCTATGCTATTCATCTTCTTCAAATTTATTATCTTCTTTCTGTTAATAGATACCCTTATGAAGCTATTCGTGTGATCACTTCAGATGGATATGTTCTACTTCTGGAAAGAATTCCTAGGTATGGTTATTTCTTTTCCACATTGTTCTGTTACTTTGTATTTTAAATGTGTGCTGCCTGATCTACAGTTTTACATTGCAGACGTGATTCTCAAAAAGCTGTTTACCTCCAACATGGGATATTGGATTCATCTATGGGGTGAGTTATTCGATCCTAATTCACACAAGGAAAGAGTGGTCTGGTTTATAGAATTTTTTTTTGGAGGGGTGTTGTCAAATTACTTTACTATTCTATATTTGCTTGGAAAAATTGGAGGTCATACCTAAATCACCTCCTTGATTAGCCCACTAATAATACATACCATGGTGGAAGTGGAAGTAAAAACTATTAGCAAAAAAAAAAAACCATATTGCTTCTTTAAAAAATATTTCAGAACACTATTTACAAGTTGCTATGATTAATAATCATGAAAGAATTTTTACCCTTGATTTTGCTCATATTTCATTGCTTTGTGTAGCGTATGCTTGAACTGGATAAAATATGCGCTGAGCATCTAAATAAATAGAGATCTTATGGTACTTTATGATTTTGAGTACTTATTGCTGTTCTGCCATTCATTCTTCTTTGTATAGGTTGTATCACCTTAAGATTTGCATGCCGTATAAATCGACTGTCAGCTTGCCTCTTCTGGTTTAGTATACCACTGGACGTTTATTTGACATATAAATTGAGATAATTCTATGTGTAGGCTCCAAATGAGTTCATGCATTTACAGAATGAAGGCAGTCTCAACACAAACAAGTGCCCCATATCCAAGCTACATGTAAAACAAATAACCAAAGCTTAAGAAATCCATCTGTTTAGTAATAGACTCCCTCTTGTACTAGTAACATATCCTCTGATGCTTTCAACAAAAAGTATAAATTTCTTCAGTCAACTGAATGTAAAATTGTATAACAAAACATTAAATTAGCTTAAGAAATCTAGTGTAAATTTCCTTGTGCCAATAATCTGCCCCCTGAGCCATAACATACTTCAAACAGGTGAAGCAAGATTCTTTTCCTTAAATACTCTCCTGTTCCATCCTTCTGGAACTCGAAAATTTGCTAGCACCTAGCAATAGTCATATTGTAATTCATTTCCATTCTGATGTCCTGACGTGTATGGCATGGTGCAAGCATGTGTTATGTCCCACTTCAAATTTAAATCTATTTGTCTCCCTCTCTCCAACTAGTGCATTATGATCTAGAGAAACTATTGCTAATTGATTAAGTTTATCTATCTGTGCAATCTTCATATGGAAGAACCTGAAAAATCTGACTCCCAGGAATTGCATAAAAAAAACTATTAGTATATTGCATGTGAAAATTTAGTCTCCCCACCTTTGCATCAATTATAGGCTTTGTATCTGTTGGTTGAACTTGAATACCTAGAATATAGAGTATTTCTTGCAGCTCTATGGGAGTCGTGAAACATAGAAGCAGGGATGTCCAAATAGGATTTGATTATTTTCTTTATGTCTGTCCAATTTGAAATTCTGCTTAGTTATGCATAGTAGAGACATATTGCTACATGCTTAACAAAGTTGGTTAATCAGATGAAGAGAGTTGGTAGTCATTCATATTTACAACTTTTGCTAATACATTGGTGGATGCTTTGCTTATCTTCACCTTCCTTGTATACAAAACTTGTGAACTTCGTTCATTTAAGCAAATTGCTGATTTTTTCTTGGTTGGACTATCCCTCTCCCTCTCTCTCCCATCTTTATTATCCCTGGACTTTTTTTTGTTCGTTCACTTTCTTATTTTTGTTGTGCAGTTGGGTGTCCAATGGGGTTGTTGGAAGTCCAGCTTTGCAGCATATGATCAAGGTATGTATGTTGTAACTTTTGGCCTGAAACTGTCTGAAGTCGCTGTGATACATTATGATTGAAGAAGTGGTTATTTTTTATTTTACAGGATATGATGTTTTCCTTGGGAACTTTCGTGGTTTGGTTTCTAGAGAGCATATTGAAAAGAAAATTTCCTCACAGAAGTATGTTGACTTGATCATTTATTTCTTTCATCACGAAATAATGTCTTCTTTTCATTTCTAATTTGGATAAATAAATCTGCAAGATTTAGAAAACTGTGTCAATGAAAATTAAAAGAAAAGTTGGGCAACAATTCCCACTTTCCTGCTTATACCGTGTAGTGATGAAAATGGAAAAACTTGAACCAGGTATTGGCGGTATTCCATCAATGAGCATGGGAGAGAGGACATTCCAGCAATGATTGAGAAGATTCACCAGGTTAAAAGTGCTGAATTGAAAATTAGCCAGCCCGATCTTGAGGAAGAAACAAATGATGATCAACATTATAAACTTTGTGCAATCTCCCATAGCTTGGGAGGAGCTGCCATGTTGATGTATGTTATAACAAGCCGGATTGAAGAGAAGTCCCATAGACTATCTCGATTGATTTTGATGTCACCTGCTGGCTTCCATCATGATTCCTCCTTAGTCTTTACAGCTTTTGAGTATATGTTCCTTCCTTTGGCTCCTATTCTGGCATGTTTTGTTCCTGCCTTTTACATACCAACAAGATTCTTCCGCATGTTGCTAAACAAATTGGCTCGGGACTTCCATAACTACCCAGCAGTTGGAGGGCTGGTTCAAACCCTTATGAGTTATGTTGTTGGTGGAGACAGCTCAAATTGGGTGGGCGTAATAGGGTTACCACACTATAACATGAATGACATGCCAGGAGTTTCCTTTTATGTGGCTCACCACCTTGCACAAATGAAACGTGCAAGGAAATTTAGAATGTATGATTATGGAAGTGCATCTGCCAACATGGATGTGTATGGATTTCCAGAACCATTGGACTTGGGTGAAAATTATGGGTTCATTGATATTCCAGTTGATTTGGTTGCTGGAAAAAAGGACAATGTGATTCGGCCTTCAATGGTAAGAAAGCATTATAAGTTGATGAAGGAAGCCCGTGTGGAAGTATCATATACTGAATTTGAATATGCTCACTTGGATTTCACCTTCTCCCACCATGAAGAGCTGTTAGCCTATGTGATGTCACGTTTGCTGCTTGTTGAACCAGCTCAGAAGCAGCTACGATGTGAGAAATCTTTACGGTTGAAGAGAAAAGGACAAACAAAATTTTAGTAGACTGAATATTACGCTTTGCCTGCCTTTTTTTTGCAGCATGAGGTGCGTATCTAAAGAAGCAGGTTGTTGTTGTACATGATTTACTTGAATAGACATCCTTCAATTCAATGTAATTAGTGGTAGAGCTGCAGTATATATATATATAAATGCGTCCACCATTTTCCCAGCTAGTTTTGTCGGAGGAGAAGCGTGGTGCTGCTTTACAGATGCTGTAGTGATGTTGTTTGTAACCTTAAACTCCATAATATAGGTTTTGAAGATTTTTTCTTCTTATGTTCCATCATTGGATGATCCGATCCATGCAGTGGACAGCTGCGTTGTTTTATGTTGTCGAAAAACCTTGTTTTAATCTGTCTGATATGTACAAGATGAGGACCTTTCTTGTTTGCTCGCTTTCGTCAGCTTTTTGAAAGAATGTCTTCAGCGTGTTTCGACTTCTTGTTGTGCTGTTTGATAATAAATTATGATAGTGTGTAAATTTTTATTCTTATGTTATTTGAATTAAAGTTTCTCTAGTGCACATAAATTTATTGCAAGATTTTTAGTTAAATTGATAAAAAAAAAAAAAGATACTGACAGTATACTTATTTTATGTTTTTTAGTAGGTAAATTAATTTAACTGGTACAGTTATTCCGATTAAAAAACAAATTGACATTATCTTGATCTTGAAAAATTGCATCAATTTAAAGATACTATAAAATTCAACTCACTTCTTTTATATTATGAATATTATATGCCAACACTTCCTAAAATATTTTCATACTTGTGTTGATATAAATTTTTTGTTTGTTTTGATTAAAAATTGTTTTGCTTATATTGTGAACATGATACAATCCGCAACCCCTTGGATTTAATTGATTGTTCATAGCTATTGTAAATATGAGAGAGAACAAAATTTGTTTCTTTTTTTAAAAGAAAAAAATAAGAAATTAACTTGCATGTTCACTAAAAAAAACATTTTTTTTTGTAGCAAATCAATTATTTATATGAATAAAGTATTATAATTATTAACAACTCAACAACACACCTTTTTTAAATCTGATTTAAAAGAAATGTAGTTAAGTTCTTAGCTTTCATGTCTATAACTTAGTTCATTTTATTACTACATGGATAAATCCAATTCAAAATAGGAGCTATAAAAAAAATACCTATTATACCGATCATAAGAATACCAATCGCAATCACAATAATTATTATCCAAAGAGAAATTCTTCTAGTAGTATTGGTCATTTATCTCACTTCCCTCCATATTTAATTAAGTGGTTTTGCTAGAGATATAAACAATCATAGATAATTATGTAATGATATCCTTCCAACGAGATAAGAGAATTTATGCTTTTATTTATTTGGAATGATTACAAAAAAAAGAAACTCATATAATTTGATTGTGTTTTCACTTTGTCATTCTACTTTTAAAAATATAACTACTTTTAAAAATTATATTTTATATCATGGATCAAACAAAAAACAATGTGTATGTGTATGTTAAAAGCACACTTGTAATTGGAGAAACCACGTTAAAATCAAGAGAAGATGACTTCAAAAACTCAATTAAAATGATTTAGCTCCTAAAAATCTATCAATTGAAAGTTGGGGTACCAAATTAAAACTATTAAGAAACTAAGGACTAGACACAATAAAGACAAAATTATATCTTGTTATTGGATAATCGGATTCAAAAAAATCAATTGAAAACTAGATTCACGCTTTTCAATGACAAATAACTAGGCTGTATGGTTGAAGAAGAAGAATAAGATTAAAAGCTCACGAATACATGTGAAACAAGTCTCTTGTGCTGTTTAGGAGACCCTTCGATGTTTAAATTAGTAAAACGAGATATAAAAAGATATAATCTTTTGAGATGCATTTTATGATTAAAGTTTATGATGAAAATGAAGATGTGTATACAAGAATGTCTAGATGTAATGTTCACACCTACCTTATTATTCATTCCCTCATATGTATATCCATGAACCACGTCAACTTTGATGGTGATAAGGGAAAAATAGGAAAAGGACAATAACATATAGGCATACAACAACTATTTGGATTTCTAGCTCCTAATAAGAATGTATTCAGCATTATGGCCAAAATATTGTTTGCCAAAAATTTATTTAAAAAAATAATTTTTTAGTGTTTTTGGATTGTTTTGATGTGCTAATGTTATAAATGAATTAAAAAAATATTATTTTGATGTATTTTAAATGAAATTACTTTAAAAAACAATCATTATTGTAATTAAACATGTTCTAAGTGGTGGTGTCTTGTTCAAGGAGAAGAGATCTGTTACATACTTAAGTTTAAAATGAGTCTAATGTGATTAATGTTGCCTAAATAAGCCTAGTTATGATTTAATTATATAGGTGCACAAAAAGTAAATGGAAGCACTCGAAATTGGGGTATATATGCCTAGGTCTAGGGCCTCGTATGCTAAAATATTCTAAAAAGAGACCTTAAGCCCAGTATATAATGACTAGGGTTTTTAGGCTAGTTGGGTTAGTTAAGAGTTATGCCATACCCATTGGGAATTATAGGAAGTCATGTCATCCTTCCTAGGTATAATGTTCTATTAAGCTATATAATGTGACAAGACAAAACTAAAAGATGCATCGCATCTAGGTTTACATACCCTAGGTATGTATTCTAGTCCATCAACTTTTAGGTTCAAGTTATACCTCATGTCATATGCCTTTAAGCATGGTCTATGTCTCATATCTTGTGTTTTTAGGCCCAAGTTATGGGTATAAATCCTAGATCCATTATGATAAAACAATGAAAAGACTTGATCAACCACTATTTGTATTTAGGCTTTTCTATAGTTGGGCTCGTGCTTGCTCTTGTATTTTTTTTGTTTGGTTGCTTAGGGACTTGTCATTTAGAGAATGTATCTATACCTGAACAAAGTTGTTTCTTGTAATTGGGTTGAAGAATGTCTTTATATCCCTATAAAGTTATGCCTTGTATCCTGGGTGAATAATATGTTTGTACCTGAGCAAAGTTTTGTCTTCTATTTAGGGTGGAGGATGTCTTTTATACATGGAAAGATTTGTGCCTTATTCCAGTTTGAATAATGTAGTATACCCGGGCAAAGTCGATTCTATATATAAATATATAACCTAAATAAAAAAAAACAATTTCACAACATAAAATCTTTATATGATTCGGCTATATCTACAATTACAAGCAAATATTAAAAATAATAATAAGAACAATACAAATGTAGAGGAATATTAAATACACTTAATAATCATAATATATAATAAATTATTCTTTTGACAAAAAAAGAAGAAAGCACTAATTTATGGAAAATATGTCATAATCATAAAGAATGGTAGATTAGCATATTAACACATAAGTTTTTTTTTTTCAAGAAAAAACCAATCATAAACTCTAAAGGATTCCTTGATTCAATATAAAGCCATTATACAATTAAGATTTATTGAATTCATGTCATATGTTTAACAATCTTCATATTAATGTAATTCCCTTAAAAACCAAATATTTCCACATTCTCCATTAAATCCTTCATAGTTAAATCATGTTATAGTTATTGGTTAAAGAAATTAAGTATAAATATTACATTTCATGGAAAACAAAATTGCATTTATTAATATATCATATATATTCTTTTAGGATAAGTGTGCTAGTCCTTTAGGTGGGAGTTATGCTTAGAGGTGTCATGGTTTTTTATTTGAACTTCTAGATTGTACTAGATTATAAGGTTCTAATGGATTTGTAGGTTTATTATTTTGTAATATGGATGTATCATTATTTTTTATTAAATTGAGGAGCTAAATGATTATCCTTGGGCATAAAGTCTTGGGACTCTTTTGGAGATTAAACCTAACTATTTCTAACCTTGTTTTATAGGTTAGTGGAAATCATTTATAGGAGTTAAATCATTTTTTTAGGTTGGGTTCTTTTGATGATTTAATAAGGCTAAAAAAAGTGTTGATTTGTCAAAATAAATATAAAAGATCGAAAGCCCAAATCAAATACCACCCAGATTATCCCAATCAATGTTAGAAAAAAAGTGTTATCACCCAATTCAAAATCCACGTGTCTTAGGTGGTTAGGCTTATCTTGAACACATTCAATCCATGTACAGGATTGGGCTAAGATAGACTAAATGGACTTAATAAAAATAAATCCTGTAATTTTAAAGTGATTTAGATCTTCTCTTTAATGCAAGTTGTTGATTTAGTCAAATCTCTTCGAACTAATGTAGTTTCTTTTAGTTTTCATCCTTTAATAAAATTGGATTGCGACTTTATTAAAGCCACTGCAAAAATAGTGCAAAAAGATCAATACAAACATGTTTGACTAAAGTGTACAACCATGATGAAGGGTTGAAAATTGCCTAAGGGAATCGATGGCCAAGATCATTCCACTAGGAAAAGTTCTAGGAGCTTCATCTTTACTTATAAATTGACGGGCAAAGCAAGAAACAAGAGGAGTCAATTTAGAGAGAGAATGTCAATATATATATACCCAAAAACCAAAAAAAAAAATAATAAAAAAAGGTTTTTGGTTGAAAATGGAAGTGTTTTGAGCTAACATCAGGGAAAGAAAAATAAGAAGAGAAAAAAAAACAAAAGAGAAAAAAAAGAGAAAAAAAGGTAAAAATTCAAAGAGAAAAAGAAACTCGAAGTAGAGAGAAAAAACCACCTGAAAACCATACCATCGCGAATACACCACCATCTTTACCACCACAATAGCTTCTTCCTAATCTAGAACCGGCCCTAAGGTAAGCAAGGTCCTTCCTTCTTTTTTCTTCTTTTATAATCGGTTTTTGCATGGTTTCTATTCAAAAATGTAAATAATGAACATGTTGCTCTTCATGCATGGTCACTATTCATTCTTGTATTTTTATTTGCTTATGTTAATATTATTCTTATTTCATAAAACTATGTATTTGTCTTTGCAGGTATATATATATGGGTATAAATATTTATTTCAAATTAAAAAAGAAGAACAAAAAATAATATCGACATGTTTTCACTAAGTTATCGTCATGTTTTGTTTAAACTTAGGTTTTAACTATTAGGTCAAAGCATCTCATAGTTCTTAAGGATCAAAGTAGGTCAAGAAAGATATTTTTAACCTTAAAACATGTTCAATAATGAGTACTACATTTTTGTCAAGTTAGCATCATGTTTTGATTTGGATTTTTTTGGTTAGGTTGCAGTATCTTCTAATTTTATGGACCAACGTAGACCTTACGTAATGTTTTAAAATAAAAAAAGGTTAATAACAAGTCCATAGGTCTTCTTTGAGTAGGGATCAAAATCTAATATTTTTTTCAACCTTTTCTTTTAATAATCATCATAATAATAATAATAATAATAATAATAATAATAATAATAATAATAATAATAAAAGATCAAGAAATATTTATAAATAAACAAATAACTAAAAAAATCACCGAGTTACAAGACTTCTAATTCAAGGTCCGATGCTAATTCGAGGAACGTCCACTAATGATAAATAACTAACGTATAAGCTCAAAAAATAATTTGGATAGTAATGACATGTTTAAAATAAATTTAGGATAAAATACATAGAAAATATAATATTTCCTTGGAAAGAATGTGGTAAGGATGATTTTTATCTTTTCTTTAAGATAATTAACCGTTTATTCAAATCTTTGGAACCAATGCATATTTTAGAATTTTTAACTTCCTTAAAAAACTAGATAGAAACTCTATCTATTTGTTTTTTTTAAAAAAAATTCAAAGGTCCCATTTCATGTCGAGGGAGAAATCCATCATAAGCTATGAGACCAATTGAATAATTTAATTTCATGATATCAATAGATTATTAAGAGAAAACACATATTTTTTTATAATACTGATTCGTAAGTTACATACATTTTACAGAATAGTAATTAATCAAATATTTGAAGTAATAATTTTGAAAGCCCCAAACTTGATGCTTTTACTAAAACGTTTGAAGCAATCTTGACACGATGTGTTTCATACTGTGGTTGCTTCTGTGGTTGTGGTTTCAAAAAAGCAGTTTCATAAAAATCACTTTTGTTGAGGTTTGTTTTTAAAATTTAAGTGTTTGGTTAAAACTGTGATTAAAATTGAGGTTGAACAAAAAACAGTTTCAAGTGTTTGGTTAATATGCCTTTTATATCAGGTTTGATTGTGAAATTACTTAAAAGGATATATATATATATATATATATATATATATATATATATATATATATATATATATATATATATATATAAATAATTGCAAAATATTGTTGATTTATAATTATGATTACATAACGAAATGAATAATTCTTATACATTATGTTTTTCTTTTGTTGTCTCGCCAAACTATTTACAACTCCATCGTGTACAAAATCCATATATTAAGGCCTCTGCGATCATTAAATATCTGAGTGAGCTACAATATCAGGTAAAAAGTCATTCAAAATTAAATTGGGATTGTGATCATATTCAGCAAAAACCTCATTATCTTATGATCTCTTTCTGATATAGTTATGTAGTGACATTGATGCAACTACAATCTCAACTTGCGTTTTATATGGATAAATAAACATGTTTTGCAAAATTCTTCACCTCTGTTTCCATAACTCAAAAAAAGCTCTATCACATTACGTGGTGATAAATGTGCACTATTAAACACTTCTTCCCGATAACTTGGTTGTCCACGACGCCTAAATTCTTGTAAGTGATACCTATCGCTTTTATAGGGACCTAAATACCTATACTCATTGGGATATCCAGCATCAACCAAATAGCATTTTCCTACAAATAAAAACAACATGCTAATTATTTTCAATAACTAAAAAAGAATATTATATGACTTTAATTACCAGCTCTTCAATTTATTTGAAATCACAACCTTCTGGTGGTTTTGGAAATTTTATACTACTACTATTAATAGCCTCAAGAAAAATACACGTATCTGGTGCACTGTCTTCCCATCCTGCCCACACAAACATGAACTGCATGTCGAAACTACAAGCAGTCATGACATTTTGTGTCGGTACACATTTTCTTTCAATAAATAAAATTTGATTATAAGATGATATGCAGGTACGAACATGTGTGCCATTAATTCTATCGACACAATTATACAGGAAAAAAAATATTGTAAGTAATTATAAACATTAATAAAATATTTGATATTCATTTAAACAACATAAAACAAATTTCTTAAAATGTGACATATATCTTGGATTCATTGTAACTTCTCTTGGGGTGTTGATAAATTGTGAATCTACTGGTTTTATGACTTCTACAACAAACAAATATAATGATTTAAGGACTTCTTTTATACACCTACTAAAAATTTCACCTGAATGTTGAAATCTCTCTCACACTTCCCTATTTGACTCCTTTACTGCTATTGTAAATAGAAACATTACCACCTTTTCAATAACGCTCATTCTTCTTGAAGGTTTTAAGCTATAATACATTTTTAAATCATTACACAGACTCAACAAAGTGGTTGTGTCCATCCTAAACATGTTGACACATCATTTTCAATGACCTCTTAGAACTTTATTCAACCAACACATTCTTGTATTGTATGAAACCATACATGGTTCTTTATGCATATAAATAATATAATACATGTTTATATTTTCAGTCGTGCATATAATTAATTTATGCATATCAAACTGTCTCCTTAAAAAAAAATCATCATCACTTTCATAGTCATCGTCATCATCATCATTATTGTCATCGTCATTGTCGTTGTCGTTGTTGTCGTTTCCATCATCGTCATCTCCAACATTAACAACTGAGGCACCACTACCTTCATAACTAGGATAATTAATGTGGTTTACAATGCGGTTCATTACATTATCATAATCGTCATCAAAATCTTCATTAAATATGACATTAAACTATGGATCATCCATATCTTCAATTACATGTAAATAAAAAAAATATATTGGTAGGTTGTTAATAAAATAATATAAATCCAATTAAATATCATTCAGTAAAAAAGAAAAAAAACAATCAAAGACTTAGGAAGAAATAATTTCTTACAAACCTATCATGCCTAAAAAGAAGGTGTTTCATTTACTTGTAACAAATGCAATTAAGATATTTGTTCTGAAGATAATTATTTTATTGGAATACATGATAGAAGCATCTCTCCTTATATAGAAAAAACTAAATGATGGCTGCATAAACAATTTGAATACATGATAAACAATATCTATGTATCTTGTATCCATGTTTTGCTTTTAACGAGATGAGTTGTCCGCGCACTGCCGCGGGCTTATAAAACAAATGCACTTGATAGTGTTATAATTGTGAACCAGCGCTAGATAAATAATAGAAATTAAAGGTATGATGGAGCAAATATTTCATGACGGAAAAAAAAGTTGTGTTAGTGATCAAAAACTTAGAGACTAAACAAAATGATTTGTAGCAATCTACAGTGTTTTGTGAGGAAAGATACAGTGCTTTCACCACATGATTTAGCTTTTCAGTTAATAAAAAGCAAAAAAAAATACAAAGCTAAATTCTCTACCAACTTAATATTAAAAAAAAAACCAACAAAGATAATTTTGGAAGGAAAAAAAACCCATGAGAAAAGATGTTGCAGTAATTGACAATGTTTTGTGAGGAAAATTATAGTGTTTTTCCCAATAAAATAAACTAAAAACTATTTAGAGAAATATTATAGCAATCCACAGTGTTTTGTGAGAAAAACTACAACGCTTTCTTCATATGATTTAGCTTTATTGTAATTATAATTCTTAACCAACTCAATATTAAAAAAAAAATCGACAAAGATAATTTTGGAAAAAATCATAAAAAAAATCACATGGAAAAACACTACAACAATTCACAGTGTTTTAAAGAAAAAAAAATAACAAAGCTAAATTCTTAATCGGCTCAATATTAAAAAAAAAATCAACATAGATAATTTTAGAAAAAAAAACAAACACCAAGAAAAGGGGAAAAAATCATGTTGGAAACACTGTAGCAATTCACAGTGTTTTGTGATGAAAGCTACAATGCTTCCCTACATGATTTCGCCTTATTTGTAATGACTTGTAATTGTAATTCACAAACAACTCAATATCAAAAAAATAAAATTGAAAAAGATAATTTGAAAAAAATTATAACAAAAAAAACTATGCGGAGAAACACTGTAGCAATCCACAATGTTTTATGAGCAAAGCTACAATACTTTCCCCACATGATTAAGCTTTATTACAAAGTTAAAATTTTAACCAACTCAATATTAAAAAAAATAAAATGGAAGAAAATGATTTTGAAAAAAAATATTATAAAAAAAGAAAACACAAAAGAAACTGGAAAAAAACTATGTGAGGAAAAATCAGATCAATCCATAGTGTTTTTTGAGGAAAAACTTGTATTTACTTGTAATTACAATTCTTAACCAGCTTAATATTTCAAAAATAAAATTGACAAAGATAATTTTAGGGAAAAACATAACGAAAACAGAAAAAAACTATGTGGGAAAAAACATTGTAGCAACCAACGGTAATTTTGAGAAAAGTTAAAGTGCTTTCCTCACATATTGTAACTGTAATTTTTAACCAAATTCAATATTAAAAAATAAAATAAAAAAAGATAATTTTGGAGAAAATCATAAAAAAAACCATGGAGAAACATCGGTAGCAATAAACAATGTTTTAAAGAAAAAATTACAAAACTAAATTTTCAATCACTTCATATTAAAAAAAAATCAAAAAATATAATTTTAAAAAATAAAGAAATAAAATAGAAAAACTATGTGGAAAAATATCGCAGCAATCCACAGTATTTTCAAGAAAAAAATTACAAAGCAAAAATTTTAACCAGGTCAATATTTAAAAAGTAAAATCAACAAAAATAATTTTAGAAAAAACAAAAGAAAAAATAAATGAAAAAAAAGAAAAATTAGGAAAGTTGAAAAAAAAAAGTAATTTTGAAATTTTTTTAAAAAAACAAAAAAAAAAGTGGGGAAGAATCATTGTGGATTACTGTTGTAATCCACAGTGAAATGTGTGTGGGGGAATAATTAAAAAAATCAAAAAATATAATTTTAAAAAATAAAGAAATAAAATAGAAAAACTATATGGAAAAACATCGCAGCAATTCACAGTATTTTCAAGAAAAAAATTACAAAGCAAAAATTTTAACTAGGTCAATATTTAAAAAGTAAAATCAACAAAAATAATTTTGGAAAAAACAAAAGAAAAAATAAATGAAAAAAAGAAAAATTAGGAAAGTTGAAAAAAAAATAATTTGAAAAAAAAACTTGAAAAAAAAAAGAAAAAAGAGGGAAAAGTAAAAAAAAGGGAAGAATCACTGTGGATTACTGTTGTAATCCACAGTGAAATGTGTGTGGGAGAACAGTGATTCCCCCACACGGTTTAGTACATTACTCGAGAAAAGTTAAAATGTTTTCCTCATATATTGTAACTGTAATTTTTAATCAGCTTAATATTAAAAAATAAAATAAAAAAAGATAATTTCGGAGAAAATCATAAAAAAAAACCATGCTGAGAAACATCAGAGCAATAAACAATGTTTTAAAGAAAAAAATTACAAAACTAAATTCTCAATCGACTTTATATTAAAAAAATCAAAAAATATAATTTTAAAAATAAAGAAATAAAATAGAAAAATTATGTGGAAAAACATCGCAAAGAATCCACAGGATTTTCAAGAAAAAAATTACAAAGCAAAAATTTTAACCAGTCAATATTTAAAAAGTAAAATCAACAAAAATAATTTTAGAAAAACAAAAAAAAATAAATGAAAAAAAAAGAAAAATTAGGAAAGTTAAAAAAAAAAGTAATTTTGAAAATTTTTTGTAAAAAAAACGAAAAAAAAAAGTGGGGAAGAATCCGGTTATCATCGTGGATTCATGTTGTAATCCACAGTGAAATGTATGTGGGGGAACAGTTAAAAAAAATCAAAAAATATAATTTTAAAAAATAAAGAAATAAAATAGAAAAACTATGTGAAAAAACATCGCAGCAATCCACAGTATTTTAAAAAAAAAATTACAAAGCAAAAATTTTAACCAGGTCAATATTTAAAAAGTAAAATCAACAAAAATAATTTTGGAAAAAACAAAAGAAAAAATAAATGAAAAAAAATAGAAAAGTTGAAAAAAAAGTAATTTTGAAAAAAAACAAAAAAAAAAAGGAAAGTAAAAAAAAAGGGGAAGAATCACTGTGGATTACTATTGTAATCCACAGTGAAATATGTGTGGGGGAACAGTAAACCCCCCCACGATTTAGTATATTAGTTAATATAATTATTTGCATAGATTATAATACGTATGAGCCGTAAAATTTAAATATAAATGTTCTTTTGTATCAAGCATCTTATTTCTTTCAAACAAACCCCAAATGGCATGAGTAGGAATATATTAGTGATGGACCCATTGTATTCAAAAGGAATCAACTTTTCTATGAACATTCCATAGAAGGTTGGCCAGAAAACTTCTATTCCGTACTAAAATGTCAAACAAACCCAACCCTCCATCTCGAGGTAAGCAAACACATTTCCAAGCAACTAGGGCACCTTTATTGCTGGATGTGTTACTAGTCCATAGAAAGTTTCTATACAAGCAAGTGATTTGATGAATAACTATTAGTGATGGACCCATCGTATCTAAAGGGAATCAACTTTTCTATGAACATTTCATAGAAGTTTGGCCAGAAAACTTTTATTCCGTACCGAAATGTCAAACAAACCTAGCCCTTCATCTCAAGGTAAGCAAACACGTTTCCAAGCAGCTAGGGCAACTTTATTGCTGGATGTGTTACGAGTCCATAGGAAGTTTCTACACAAGCAAGTGATCTGATGAATAACTATAGAAGGCAGAGGAAAATATTGATCCAGAACTGTACCATCCCATAAATTACAGATTTAAGAAGCTCAAATCTTCCTGCATATGAGAGGTGATGTCTCATCAACCCCACCAAAGTAAATAAATGATTTCTCAGCATTAACCTGAAGACCCGATGTCTGCCCAAAGAGAACAAGCTGCTGAAGAAGAATATTAATCGAGGATCTATCTCCTCGGCAAAGCAAAAGAACATCATCAGCAAATGCTAAGTGGTGAATGCCAAAAGGACCACACTTTGGATGAAAGCGAAAATCAGGACTCAGGGAGGCAAGATTAAGCATCCTGGAAAAATATTCCATACAAACAACAAACAGGTAGGGAGATAGAGGGTCTCCTTGCCTCACGCCACTTCTACCAGGAAAGAACCCATAAAGATCACCATTGATAGCCACAGAAAATGAAGTAGTTTCAACACACCTCATAACCAGATGAACAAAAAGCTCTGGAAAGCCAAGCATATGCAACAGCTCCCTTAAGAAAGGCCATTGCACAGAATCAAAGGCCTTTTTGAAGTCAATTTTGATGATGCATCTTGGAGAGGATATCTTACGATTGTAGTGCCTGAGCTCTTGCACTAAGTGAATGTTATCAGCCATAGTTCTTCCACCAAGAAAAGCATTCTGAGCCGGGCTTATAATATCCTGAAGGGCCAATGCCAATCTCTGCCTGCTAGAATCTTTGAGGTGACTTTGTAAATAACATTACAACAAGATATTGGCCGAAGATCATTAGGAGTGGAGATATTTGTAGATTTCGGCACAAGAGATATAATGGAATGATTAACTTGTTTCAGAAGCTCACCAGAAGAGAGAAAAATCCTGAATTGCCATGCAGAAATCATCACCAATGGTACTCCAGGATTTCGTGAAAAATAGTGAGGAGAAGCCATCCGGTCCAGGAGCTTTATCATTACCAATGCTGAACAAAGAAAGCTTAATGTCATCCTTGGTAACCGGAGCAAGAAGAGAGGAGGCAGCAGTGGAATCTTGACAACGCCCACTATGGACGACTGAAATATCCACAGAATTGATAGGCTTAGAGGAGCCCAGAATATTTTTGTAATACCGGACAAATTCTCCCCCCATGTCATCCATAGACTTGGATAGAATACCATTACTGCAAACAATGGCTGGAATAAAGTTTCTTCTATGCTTCTGACGCATCAAATCATGAAAAAACTTAGTGCCCTTGTCACTGTCTATGAAAAAAGCACACTTGAGTTTTTGACCATAGAACATCTTCTCTGCCGCCTTTAGATTCACAAGCTGAAGCCTGAGATGCTTTCATGCAGAAGAAGTTGAGGGTTGTCACGATCACTATGGAGGATGTGTTGGTGCTGTTCAAGTTCAGCTTCAGCTCTTTCTACCCGCTCTGAGATGTGGCTGTAGTGGATGTTATTGAGTTGCTTGAGAGGGTTCTTCAGAAGCTTAAGTTTCCTGCAAAGAGTATATACATAGGGGTGCCATGTACAGCAGATGACCAGTGGTTAGCAATAATGTCCAAGAAACTAGGATGTTCAGCCCACATATTGAAGAATTAAAAGGCTCTCTTCCCTTTGGCCAATCTGGAGCCAATCACAACAGAAGCAGGAGAGTGATCTGAAAAAGCTCCTGGGGGAGAGAAGCTGACCGAGGTTGCAGACTGAAGATGGGACCAGAGATTATTGGCCATGACACTATCAATTTTAGTCCAGACAGACCCAATATTGGTCCAAGAGAAATGGCAACCGGAGTAGTTGAGGTCAGCAAGACTAAGATCAGAGCAACAATGACGAAAATCAGAGACTCCATAGGCAGTAACTGGTTCACCATTATGCTTGTCTTGCTGAGAGAGAATGGAGTTGAAATCACCCATGATAATCCAAGGAAGAGCAGGAGCCCACTGCCTCAAATTATCCCATAGGCATCTTCTAGCTGAAATGGTATTTAACCCATAAACAAATGTGGCAACAAACCTGAGTTGACTAATAAGACAACTGATGGAAACATGGAGTCCTTGCTCTGAGACATCAAGGAGCTCAACAGTAACAGAAGCAGGATTCCAAACAAAAACTATTCTGGCATATCGAGCAACATTCACATTGGAAAGGAACTTCCAACTTTTAAACTGAAATCTATGCATAGATTGTAGCTTGGGAAGAGCTTAGTTTCTAGAAGGCAGCAGATATCAAGACCCTTTTTCCTCATGAGGTTGACTACCTCATGTTGCTTCAGAGGGCTATTCAGCCCTCTGATATTCCAGCAGTAAATATGCATTACAGAGCAACATTCAGCCCTCTGATATTTTTGAAATATTTGTTTGAATGGCCGGTTGCATTCTATAAACTATCATATGTATCATTTTTATTGGCAGCTTTTGTCAGATAGGCATTCATTTACAGTTTTTTGTCATCATTTACTTTTGTATTATTTATTTTCTTTCTTGCATACATTTTCTTGTGATGGCCGATTGGCTTTATCTTTATTATCATTCTCCTACTTTTTATTTTTAATTATATTAGCATCCATCTTATTTCGATAATAAAACTAACAAACATTAATAACAAATAAAAATATTAAATATTTACGGTAAATAATTATATTCACAATTAATATTACATATTTACATTAAATTATAACATCGAGTTAAACAATGCAATAGCACAACATCCGTGAAAGAACATTTATTTTAGAACAATGACTAATTTCTTAAATTACAATCCAAATAAAAACAAATACTTATACTAACAATTAATATTACATGTTTACATTAAATTAAATAACATCGAGCTAAACAATGCAATAACACAAGATTCGTAAAAGAGCATCTGTTTTGGAACAACAACTAATCTCTTAAATTACAATCTGAATAAAAACAAATACAGGCAACTCAATAGTCCGATAACTCACATAAAAAGTCCATAACTACAACAACATTAAAAACAACCAAAATGGATATACCCACATCTCACAACTTTAAATGTTGAATAATACAATGAATGAAACCAACTTCTGCAAATGGAAACTATTCTTTTCAAAACTGTCAGCTCATTATTTTGTAAATGTAAACATGTATAAATAAATTATCATGCATGTCAAATAACATAACAAATTAAATTTAGCTAGCACTTTAACGTAGTTAATTGATTAACACTTTAGAAAATAAAAGCATACCATGTCAACTAAGCACGTTTACTTCGTGCATACATTCGCTTCAACCATTTCAACTTCTCTTCAAGACCACCCATACTAGACGACATTTTTCTTTTCCTTCTCAAACTCAAATACTCCTTAGCAAAGTCATGAAAATCATCATCAATTAAAACTTCAGGAATTGAATGGAGCTCAGTCATCACCTCGGGAATACTACAGCCTTGCCGATCCATATTTAAAGAAGTGGAATCACTCTTAGTCGACATACTCTCAAGCAGTTGATCCCATCTTGACAGTAACTAAACACCAATTCCAGACGTTTTCTTCTTTCTACCTCAAACCTCAGAAGGATCTCTTTCTTTTCTTTTGCCACTACTCTTTGTGTTGCTGCTGCTCGACATATTTACTCTACCAACCATTCGAGACATGTCATTCTTCAAATTTGAAATATCATCCTCCTCCGAACCACCGCTTCCTTCTTCTAAATCAGCACCATCAATGTTGACATTGCTTATACCAGGATTGACATCATTGCCACTAAGTACTCCCTACTCTAGCCAACACCAGTTTCAGAAACCAACTTTGTCCATATCCTCCAATCCTTTTTGCATCCATCCCATTTGTTTTTCAGTTGTGTTTTAGTGAATGCATGACCAATTTATTCTTTGAATGATGTTATAAGAAATTTCCACCCCGTTTTATCGAAATGAGTATTAGGTCTCTTTCCCACATCAATGACCTTAATGCATAGGTCACAAAATGTATGCAACATTTTCTTTGTCCAAGCAGCCTTATCTATAAATCCAAACCTTCCATTATATCTTTTAAAATATTTAACCATAGGAAACAAGCAATGATATAATATTTATATGCAAAAATCAGCATTAACACAAATACAAAATACTTACTATAAATAATAAGAAAAACTGAAAATTATAAAATGCATGTTGTAGAACACTTTAGGTTATTGAATATATTTAACAAAGCACACTTCAATAACCCTTCTTTAAGAAAAACTAAAAGATGAGGTGTCAATACAATGTAGTTTTAATAATTTATAAGACAAAACAAAATAACAAACAGCAGGCTGTGAGGGGTAATTATAAAGATGACTATATGCATGTCGCATGCTTGCTTACTGCAAAAATCAACAATGAATTTTAATTTGTTCTTTCTTTGGCTTTCTAATAATTAGATTTCTAGTTTTGAAACTAACTACCTTATCTATTTGTCGGGGTTATTATTAGAGCAACAATTGTTCCTGCTAATTTTTTTAAAGTGAATTTCAGTTTTGTTTAAGCATTGGATGGCTTTTACAATTCCTTTTTTGCCTCAATATGAAATGGAAAGGATGAGGGGCATATATCAGAGCTAGCATCAAAGTAATACATTACAGACCAAGTGAAAGTGTTCATAGACGAAGGGGATATTAGGCCTAGTTTATTGATTCAATGCTTAAAATAATTAATGCAACTTTTCCTAGTTTGTTTCAATCACAACTGTTTATCTAGTTATAGCAAACACTGCTTTCTACAAATTAAAACCAATCTACAATTAAAGACTCTAAACACTGATTTATCATAAATCAAAACCAATATGCAATTCAAGATTCTAAACATTGATTTCTAACAAATCAAAACCAATCTGCAATTCAAGACTCTAAATACTGACTTCTAACAAATCAAAACCAACCTGCAATTCAATACATTTTTTCTAGCTATATATAAAAAGAAAATAAAGAAGCAGCAATTAATGTCAACTATTAGCCGAACTAAAAGGAAACCCATTTTAGAGCAGACAAACCCATAAAACATGAGTATTTTCAATAGAGAAAAAAAATGTATAGAGAAAAATAATCTACTTTCAAAAATAGGTTGCATACGAGTGTAATAATTTGTAGTTAATTAACAACAATGACAATTAATCACAATAAAAAAAATTAATGAAGCATCACACAAATTAAAATTTATAGTTAATTAAAATAAATTTTAAGATGGAGATAAGAAATAAACTCATGGTTACTCTTTTCTCGTATGAGTTTCCCCAACACGGATCTGTTGGTTTTTTCTGCAAACCAAAAAAGAAAAGAAATGTTAGAAATATCGTATGAAAATCTACGTTGAATTTGATCTCACTTAAAGACAAATGAAGAAGGGGGTGTAGAGGTATAAGATTTCAATTTAAAGAAAAAAAACAATACAAAGCTTTGATGAATGAGCTTATTAATCAGTGAACATTACCTTTTGTGGAACAAGTCTGGCACAGTAAACTATTGGAGAAATAGAAGGAGGCTATCAAGATAAGAAAAGGGAACGAACGGGAACAAGGTTGGAAAAATTTAGGAATGAGATGATAATGGCAGGATTTCCAGATCTGCGGGTTGTTTTGGTATTTTTTTTCCAATCGTTTTCTGGTCTATATATTTTTTGTCGGTGAAGGTGAGAGAGAATGGTTTCAAAGATGAATGAAGAAGACACCCAAATGCAAATGAAAATTGCTTTTCGAATGAGTCTGACAAGGTAATTCTTAGAGAAATAGAATGAGGCTATCAAGATGAGAGAAGGGAACAGAGGGGAACAAGGCTTGAAAAATTTAGGAATAATGGTAGGATTTCCAGATCTACAGGGGTTGTTTTGGTATTTTTTTTTGCAATAGTTTTCTCCTCTGCACAATTTTTATCAGTGAAAATGAGAGAAAACGCTTTCAAAGAAAGAGAATGCATGCAAAAGCAAATGGAAATTGCTTTTCAGAAACTAAGGTTCAGCCTCAATTTCTGGTGGGACCTATAAAAATAAAAAGTGTGGTTCATATCTAACCAAACACTATAAAACTACGTTTTGACATAACCACACCCACAGCTGTAACAACAAACACCTTCAACGAGTGAACATTAGAAAATTAGGTTCTTAATTAGAAGATTGTGAATTTTACATTGACAAAAGCAACTTTGAGAAAGAAAGAGAGAGGATAACTAAGCCAGTGTCATTGTTTTAACAAAGTAACTCCTTCATAAGTAGACATAATACACACAACTCAATAAGAAAAGACATATGATGTCTCCATAAAACACTTGTTTTAGAATTAAACAAAAAATAAACAAGAGCACACACTTATGTGAAGTTATTCTTGAAATTTTTAGGACCTGAGGATGTGAATCAAGTCTTTCCACTTGAGTTTTATTACTTAATAAGATATCCATTACTCTTCTCTCTCTCTTTCTCTCCGCTTGTTGCCTTTTTTTTTAATTGGTAGGTGACCCTGCAGTAGATTAGCTACTTTGGACCTGTAGATGGGATGATCCTGGCACCACAGCTAAACATCATTAGTATAAGCTAAAACACGTATTTATGTATGCAACACTACAATATAATGTAACATAAAAGTCTTATTCCAGGGAAAACTGTAGCAATGAAATAGCACTCCTTTTTAGTAGGAGCAAAAATAATTGTTTAAGAAGGCAGCTTTGACATTGGAGCACTGAGATTTCCAAGTTTCATATCAGCAACGAATTTGATAAGCTTGCAATAATGGCATGGAGATGAAGTGGGAGCTAACTAAACTATCAGAACTATATATGAGCTTTCCAAATGAGGATAAAACCATTTTATCATTGAATGTTACTACAAAATTTTGGACACTCAATCATATTGTTAATGTACTGATCAACAGGGGCATCATCGAAGAAAGCTAGTTGTAAATTCACGAGCACAGGAACGCAGATATTAATGCTTTGAGATTGTGGATAGAAGACAACAAAAAACAAATATGTTCAACTACTTACAAGCTTTCTTGTTCTCTGATGTTCAAGAATTGAGTGATTATTAACAGCTTCGATTATCAGGTAGTACTTTGGATCTAGCTTTGGACTTATGAAACAAGAAAGGAGATACCAAAAGTTACTTATACATGAAGAATGAATACAAATTGACAATTCAGGTTGGCATCCTTACAATTTCTCGAAAAAGTCCTGGCATAGGAGACGACCACCTAACTGCAACATCTTTGGCCAATCACAAGTAATTCTGCAATACACATATATAGATGGGTTTATGATGAATGAAAGACTCAAAATCATGTTCCTTCCTTCCCATCTATTATCTTGCCTATATAACTATTAGATCACTTCAAAGAAAGAAAACATATAACGAGCAATGCATCGATATAAGAAGATATATTCTAAAAAATGCCAAACGTTTTGGAGCATAGAGAGGAGGAAGAAAAGGAGAAGATTCTTGTTCTAACATTTTATTTTGTTAGTAATTTTCCTAAATTCTTTGATGCTTCCCATTGATTCTCTGGAAGTTTCTCATTACACTATCCGTTTCAATAAATATCCAGCATAAATCGAAGAGAAAGGGAAAAAAAGTGGTCAATACCTGGAAATTGCAAGATAGAATAAGGTAATTTAGAATAAATATCTCATAAACTTACTGATATGATGTTGATGTTGATCTATAGGGCCTGTTAAAAGGTATAAAGGTTCAGGTAAAAGCAATAATTAATCAGCCTAAATAATTTTATGCTCTAATTAACCGTATAAATAATAATAAAAAACTTGTTATGTGATGATATATATTCTTCTTATTTTGAGTTAATTATATATAACGGATAATATAATCGTCCAGCAAAAAAAAAGGTTAAATGCCATCATTGGACAAAAAATTAGGTATAATATTGCTCTCGTGATGGTCATGAGGTGGCCACCCATCAATGCAGATACAAGCTCCTGAACGCATGACAAATCTGATTAAGACATGAGTAAATAATATGATGAATGATAACTCTAAAAAATATATAAGAGTTTCCATTCCCTCGCATAAGCAAACCTTCAAGTTAAAATAGCCTAATATGGGAGAGGAAACTAGTTGAAAATTGTTTTAATCTATTTATGAGAATCTGCCTTGAATTAAGATAGAAGATAAAGTCAAAGGCAGCCAATTATTTAAATTTCAATGTAATTGTTTTCATATCAGATTCTGCCACAGAATTTGCTATAGAGTTTGTTATTGGAAAACCAATAATCTCTCAAGGTTGTTAAGAGTTTTTATCAATTTCAAGTTGTTTGTAAGCCTTTATATATAGGCATTCTCTTTTAATAATATTATTGATCTTTTCATACTCAACTCTGCTCTTTAGAATTTTCTTCTCTTCTCAAATTAGTGTTACCTATGAGCTAAGATTTCTATCAATGGTATCAGAGCTTTATATCCTACGGGCTGTGAGGCAAGTATTTTGTGTGCAAAACACAGTAAGGTCGAGTGCTAAACACAAAGAGGGTGAACGTAAACACTAGTGATTTATTTTTTCTTTTGTTTCAATGTCTACTTCAAGTAATATTACATTTGCAATTCCAGTGTTCAATGGTGAACACTGTCATATTTAGGCTGTCAAAATGAGGTTTTATCTAAGATCTCAAAGCTTATGGAATGTTGTAGTGTCTAATTCTGATCCACCACCATTGACAGCAAACCCCATAATTGCTCAGATGGAAGCGCATAAAGAAGAAAAACTCGAGAAGGACAAAGTCATCACCTGCCTATATTTTGGACTTACAAATCATATTTTCACCAAAATAATGAACCTAAAAACACCAAAACAAGTATGGGACAAGCTCCAAGGTGAATTTGAAGGTAGCAACAGAGTCAAAACTATTAGGCTTCTGGCATTGAAAAGAGAATTTGAGTTGATGAAGATGAAAGATAATGAATCTGTCAAAAATTATTCTGGCAGATTAATGGATGTTGTATATCAAATGAGACTTCTTGGCAAAACATTTGAAGATCATAAGGTGGTAGAAAAACTTATGGTGTCTGTACCATAAAAGTTTGAAGCCAAGATCTCTTCAATAGAAGAGTCTTGCGAATTGCAAAATCTCACTATTGTAGAGTTAATTAGCAAACTCCATGTACGAGAGCAAAGGGTATAAATGAGAGACGATGCGACTATTGAAGGTGCTTTCCAAGCAAATAACAAAGGAAAGAGTTCTGGTTACCTGCCAAGAAAGAAACCTGTCAAGTATACCAAGGGAAAATCTGGTTTATCTTCAAAACGACAAAATTTTCCTCATTGCTCTTATTGCAAAAGAACTAACCATGCGGAGAAACAATGCTGGTTTAAGGGTAAAACCTTTTTCCAGTGTACGTTCTGTAATAATATGGGCTATAGTGAGAAATATTGCAAAATAAAAAAATACAATCTCAGCAACAAATACAACAGCAAGCCAATGTGTTTGAAGAAGACAAAGATGATGAGGAGCGTCTGTTTATGGCATCACAAGCTAGCAACACTTCTGAACTGAATAGATGGCTCATTGACTGCACTAGTCACACGACTAAGTATTTATCAATTTTTTTCTCTATTGACAGATCAGTTCAACCAAAAGTGAAGCTGGGAAATGGAAATATTATGCAAGCTAAAGGAAAAGAGAGTATTGTTGTCAACACTAGGAGAGGTACTAAAACCATCACAAATGTTCTTTACATTCCAAAACTAGATCAAAATCTTCTTAATGTTGCACAGATGTTAAGAAATGGTTATGAAGTCTCTTTTAAAAATAGATTTTGCTTTATTATTGATACATATGATTCAGAGATAACAAAAATCAAAATGGATGGTAATAACTTCTATTTGAAGCTCGATGTAGTTGAAGGGCATGTCTTCAGTACTAAGGTTGATGAGAGTATTGTTTGACACAAAAGATATGGTCATTTCAACTTAAAATCATTAAAGTTCATGTATGATGCTAGAATGGTAGAAGATATGTTGGAAATCCATGTTAGTGCCCAAACTTGTGAAAGCTATGAACTTGGGAAGCAACATCAACAGTCATTTCCTTAAGGTACATCCAAAAGAGCTACCCATAAACTGGAGATAGTTCATTCAGACATCTGTGGACCAATAAGCACAGTCTCATTGAGCAATAATGTGTGTTTTGTATTGTTCATTGATGACTTCAATAGAATGACTTGGGTTTATTTTCTAAAAACCAAGTCACAAGCACTTTCAATGTTCAGAAGCTTCAAGAGTATGGCTGAAACTCAAAGTGGTCAGAAAATTAAGGTGCTGAGAACTGATAATGGAGGAGAGTATACTTCGAAGGAGTTCAATGCCTTTTGTCAAGAAGTTGGGATTGTACACCAACTAACACTTTCATACTCTCCATAGCATAATGGAGTTTCTGAAAGGAAGAACAAGATTATGATGAAGATGTCCAGATATATTTTGTTTGAAAGGAAGTTACCAAGGTTTCTATGGGCTGAAGCAATAAATACTTTATTATATTTGCTTAATAGACTACCACCTAAGTCTGTTCAAAGCAAAACACCATTGGAATTATAGTCTGGTGTCTAACCTACTGCCAAACATCTCAAAGTGTTTGGATCATTGTGCTACTTCCATGTGCATCTGCTAGAAAAAGGAAACTTGATGAAAGAGCTGAGAAAGGAATTCTTGTGGGATATGTGACAAAATCTAAAGGTTATAGAATATACAATCTGAAAGCAGCTAAAATTCAGATTAGTAGAGATATGCATTTTAATGAGAATTCTTACTGGAATTGGGACTTAAAGGATGTTGATCAGACAACCATAACTGCTCTTGAACCAACAGTAGGAAGAACTGGTGTTGAAGATCAACTAGATATTGAAGAAACTTCAGATACAGTAGTACTTAAAGTGAGGTCATTGTCTGATATGTATGAAAGATGTAATCTGGTATATGCTAAGCTTACAAGCTATACTGAAGCTATAAGATTTCCAGCTTGGATTGATGCTATGAAATTAGAAATTGATTCCATTGAAAGAAATGGAACTTAGAGATTAACATAACTTCCTGAAGATAAAAAGGAAATTGGTGTGAAGTGGGTCTTCAGAACCAAATTCAATCCAGATGGTTCAATTTTCAAGCATAAGGCTAGACTAGTTGTTAAGGGCTTTGCTCAAGTTGTTGAAGTGGATTATGGTGACACTATAAGACTTCTACTTGCATTTATGGGTCAAAAGGAATGGAAAGTTTATCATTTAGATGTCAAGTCTGCCTTTCTAAATGGAATACTCCTTGAAGAAATCTATATTCAGCAACCAAAAGGCTTTGAAGTTGCTGGTCATGAACACAAAGTATACAAGCTACATAAGGCTCTATATAGCTTGAAGCAAGCATCAAGGGCCTGGTACAACAGAATTGATACTCATTTGATTCAACTAGGATTCAAGAAAAGTGAAAATGAAGCTACTTTGTATTTGAAACAAAAAAAAAATGGTCTGCAGCTGGTAATATCACTATATGTTGATGACATGCTAGTGACTGGAAAAAATGTAAAATTACCGACAGAGTTCAAAAGAGAAATGTAAGATGTATTTAAGATGTCTGATCTTGGCATCATGAACTACTTTCTTGGAATAGAAATACATCAATGTAGTTCGAGTATCTTTATCTCACAGAGGAAATATGTTGTTGATATACTCAAGAAATTCAAGCTTGAATTATGCAAAGAAGTAGCAACTTCATTGGCACAAAATGAGAAGATTTCAAAAAATAATTGTGAGAAACTTGAGGAGCCCTCTGCATATAGATGCTTAGTAGGTAGTCTGCTATACTTGACAGCAACTAAACCTGACTTGATGTTTCCAACTGGTTTGCTTTCAAGGTTCATGAGTTCACCTAACAATGTACATATGGGAGTTGCCAATAGGGTGCTGAAGTATATTAGAGGGACAACTGACCTTGGAATCTGGTATCAAAGACATGAGGAGTTAAATTAATTGGATATGCAGACAGTGACTGGGTAGGAAGTGTTGATGACATGAAAAGTACTTATGGGTATGTTTTCACTATTGGTTCAGGTGTAATTTGTTGGAATGCAAAAAAGTAAGAGGTGGTGGCACAATAAAATGTAAAAGCAGAGTATATCTCCATGGCAGCTGCTGCAAATCAAGCAATTTGGTTAAACAAGTTGCTTGCTAATCTAGGCCAAGAAAAAAGCTCACCAACTAAGCTTTGTTGTGATAACAAGTTTACCATTCCATTGCTTAAAATCTGGTTCAACATGGCAGGACCAAACACATTAATGTGAAATTTCACTCCATAAGAGAAGCTGAGAAGAATTTAGTGATAAAGCTTCATTACTGTCCTACCAATATTCAACTTGTTGATATAATTACTAAAGCACTTCCTAGATCAAGGCTAGAATTTCTAAGGATGAAACTTGGTTTATCCAGGGCAAGTCTTAATGAGGAGTGTTAGAATCTATTTATGAGAATCTGCCTTGGAGATAGAAGATAGAGTCAAGAGTAGCCAATTATTTGAATTTCAATGTAATTGTTTTTATATGCAGGATTTGCTATAGAATTTTTTATTAGAAGACCAATAATCTCTCCAGGTTGCTGAGAGTTTTCTCAATTTCAAGTTGTTTGTAAGCCTTTATATATAGGCATTCTCTTTTAATAATATTATTGATCTTTTCATACTCAACTCTGCTCTTTAGAATTTTCTTCTTTTCTCAAATCAGTGTTACCTGCGAGCTAATAAGATTTCTATCAAACCTATACTATGGTGTGCAAATATTGAAGATGATGGAAGTCGTGACATCTAAAATGTTTACACGAACCTCCTAGGCTTTAACATATTTGTCATGTCCATGCCAATTGTTATCTAATGCATCAACACTTATGGTAGACTCCATTCCCTCATCTTCTTGTGGATGCATTTCAACTAAAGATGACGAGCTTGATTGAGCACATCTACTCCTTGTATCCCATTTATATTTGTCCCCTTCTTGTTGCATATGTGCTCGTGGAAGATATCCTTACCCCCCTTGAGGTAGTAGATAATCAAGGCCTGTCGGACGTTGAAATGTTGAATAATCCTGCTTTACATTTAAGTTTCTAGATACACTGTATCCTGTAGCTCTCAAACCAGTATTTATGTTTTTTGCAAGGTGTGGAGACCCTTGGAATGCCTTTAGTTTATCTCTTGCCAATGGCATAATACCTCGAGGGCTTTGTTTCACAGTATGCATTGTTTGGAAATCAACTCCCAATTGGAATCTTAAGGCTCCCATTTTGGTTGTAAGCTGTAGAAGTAATTGAATTCTCAAACATCTATAAAGGCGTTAGATGAAACTATTGGTGGCACCAAGCACTTAAGAGCTCCCTGATTTCTTTTACCTGTCGTACGAACTCCAGTAGGTTCCATACCCATCAAGGTTCTAGCAATAGTTGGATTTATAGTTAAAAACAATAGGTCACTGATTTGATCTTGTAAATAAGTTGGGGTTCCCATGTTTGGTTCTAAATCAACTAGAGGTAGTCGAGTTGCCTCATGATTTCTTTGATACTTCCTAAATATTGTCGAATCCTTTCGCAAAATCTCTCCAGTATTGACCACAGAAGTCGCTTCATTGAATGTTTGAGGTTTATGGCTAACAATGATGCTTGGATTTACCATATATCGTATTAGAAAAGTGTTGTGGTTGAATATATTGAGGAACAAACGGTGCTACACGAGGAAGTTTTGCCATATGAGGCTGCAATTTAGTGAATGGCATGGTTTTCACTTCCTAATCAACAACATTCATATAAGATTTAAGGAATAGTAAATCGATTTTTATTAATGAAAGAGAAAATAACAAGTTCGTTGAGTATTACCCCTTGTATCACCTCGTTAGAGATACTTCCTTTGACAATACAGATCTGGTTTGTCAAAGGTCGATATAGAACTTGTTCAAGCAGCAAAATATCTTCTTCTAAAATAGAAGAAACAGTTGCTTGAAAATCAATAGTATGAAGTAAGAAATTGACATGCAATTAGGAGAAGAATCTGCATGGCCAACTAAAAATGGAAATGTTGATTCGTCAAATGAGAAACAAAAAGGAAAGTATTAGCTTTGATATCAAGTTTTATTGTATAAAATAAACTTTAAAATATCTGCTGAATAAAAATCAAAGATAAAATTGGCTTTAAACATGCTGGGAACCTTAAATAAAAAAGAAAAAGAGAAAAAGAGAAGGGCGAAACAAATGAAATTAAATATAATGTGAAAAAACCTGAAAGGTTCAGGCCTTAATCTGTTGTTTCATTCCCACAAAGAGCAACATGGGCTTCAAAAAACTTGTCTGATAATAGCACAAGAAAATCTGAATTCTTGACGTTATTGAAGAAAGGATCCATAGCATTGGAATTGAGATTTGCCTTCACATGACAAAAAAAAAAGAAGAAATTAATGAAGTCAATAGATAGCCACATTTAGCTGCAAGAAATAAATTTATATCGAAGTAAACAAACGGATTGATATTTATTTGCAAGTTTATTAGTCATATTGTACACCGTCAACACCATGAATAGAAGCATCTGTTTTAAAATCCAATAAGAGCAGCTTCCTTGGTTTTGCATTATCAGTAGTGATACCGAGAGAGAAGTATCACTAACATGTCAGATTATTAGTAAACTCCTTCAAAGTTAAATATGAAAAATGAAACATTTACATATCCATTTCTATACAGTACTTTAAGTGAAATATACAAGTTAATTCGATCTCCAACAAGTGTCGAAACAAGAAGATTTTATGTTTTGGTTAGGAAAAGAAAAAACCAAGTTATCTAAGATGAATGAAACTTATCAGTTTTACCGCATTGTATATCCTTCTGAGTATTGGAAGCTGCCTTGGAGAAATTACTGATAAAGATACCATTAACTGCATGAAAAATAAAAAAATGTTAGCAACAGAAAGACTATTTGAAGGCCTATCAACACTAGTATTGAACAAGCAACTCTTTTATCACTACCTGGATATATAACTTAGCAATTGACACAACATCTGTTATCTTTACTTTTGTTCTTAAAACTAAAATCTCATGTATTGGATTTCCAGTTAACGACATATCCACAAAATTAAACAGATTACTGCTAGCTACAAGAATGCAATGCCTTTGCTCTTGGACTTCACTGGGATGCGTTTGAAACATCTGATGACGAATAGAATGGATAGCTGATTGTTACACTTGCCTTCTATTAAAGCATTGCTATAGCAATGCGTACCATCAATGCATAAGCGAGGCCTTTTGAAATGCCAGAGGTTTCAGGATAACTGCCATAAAATTTAAGATCCAACAGCCACTGAAGAAAAGTAGTCATATCCCTTGTCGAACTTGTGGGTTGTGTTGAGAGTTATATATAAAGATAATGCCTAATGTTTTACTCAATCTATCGAAAATAATAATAATCCGGGGTTGTATTGAACAATATTTCAAAACAAGCTAGTCCTTCATAACATAATTGAACATGCTTATTAGTGAATTAACATAAAACTCTTCTTAGAATTTCATCTAAACGTTTAAACTAAATAAATGTTTTAGCAACAATTCAATTTCTTTTTACTTTTTTTTTCAACAAAGTGATGTTCATAAACTAAGATTTCTTAAAATAAACAAAGAGAAAGCAGTTCATATGTTAAATTGCTATCTTGAATGCATACCTCCGTTATTTAGTCCACGAAGCTGATATTATACTAAAGCAAGCTCAGCTACAGTGCCAGATGCATCCTATAGGAAAATAATTAATGAAACGATAAAATACTTGTATGTTGATGCTGCATGGCATCTAAGTCTTGTGTAAACTTGGAAACGAGAACAGAAATTGGCAATACTTATAAAATCATCTTAAAAAAATGTAAATTCTACAAGGAAATATAAATTGTGTTGAATATTGAACTTGTTTAATTTTATGGAAAACCAAGTATCATAAAGTTAATTAGTGAAGATTGAACCATAATAATCCAATCAAGAAAAGCATTTATGTTTTGTTGAGATTAGTAAGAGACAATACTAAAAGTCTCACATTAATTCTATATAAAAGTAAGTGTTTGGTTAATGTATGTGTGTGGGAGCTAATAACGAAGAAAATTTAGATTTTGAAGGTCTCTCTACCGTATGTGTGTGTGTGTGTGTGTATGTGCGGGCATGTTTTACCCTCTTTTATGACACCTTGTGCCAAACTTAAAGGAGGCATAGGTAATTTTGAACAAGATATATAGTGGTGTTGAGAGATCATAAAAGGTATGACAACAAGCCCTAAGAGAAGATTTTGAAAAACAAAACAAGAAGAACAATGAGACAATTTCAAATTAGTTTACAAGGATAATTAATTTCTTTAGTACATCAGATGAGAATAAATGGAGAAAACATCGATGATGTTTAAGTAATAGAGAAGATTTTGAGGTCTTTGGATTCAAAATTTAATCATGTTATGATAGCAATTGAAGAATCAAAAGAACTGGAGGAACTGATAGTAGAAGAACTTATAAGATCTCTTCAAGTCCATGAGCAAAAAATTAAAGAAAAAAAAAAAGCAGAAGCGATATCACTAGAACAAGCTACAAAGTTGAATATAATAAACAATGTTGAATATGAGAAACAATGTTAAATCTTGTAGGGGATCATTCCAAAGAGGCATTTCGTTCTATAGAATAGGAAAAGAATGAAGATCATTTAGGAGTCATGAAATTTATCAAGTAAGGAATCAAAATCTTTCATCTGGAAGACCAGGCAAAAGTAGAGGTAGAAATTATGGTGGAATTCAAACTATAGGATTAATACTATAGACATTTCAAGCTAAAAATGTAAGAAGTATGATCATTATGCAGACTACTCTCAAAACAAGTTTGAAGACAAAAGAGTTAGTTTTTCTAAATAGAATCCTGATTCTGAAGAACCAGCTTTATTGTTGTTCTTTGAAAAACTTGATTCCAACAGTCCCAACACCTGGTATCTTGACACAGGAGCATCTCATCACATGTGGAATGAAAAATGTGTTCTTTAAACTTGATGAAGAACATATTAGCAACATCACTTTTGATGATCTCTTTTAGAGACCTATTATAGTAGAGGCAAAGTTTTATTGAACTAAAAAATAATGAGCAAAAGTTTATTTTAGAAGTCTATTATGTACCATATATGAAGAATAATATTTTGAGTTTATGATTTTTTTTGTGAAGGGATTTGCAGTACAAATGAAGGACAAAATTCTCAGAATATTTGATGAATCAAGAATGATGATTGCTTTTGAAAATGTCAAAATATAGAATTTTCCCACTAAATTTGAACATTTATCAATCAAAGCGTTCAAGGAAAAAGTCAACAATGTTTCAACTCTTTGGAATCTTCGATATGAGCACTTAAATCATGTAGTTTTGATGCTGCTAGAGAAGAACAAAATTATTACTAGCATGCCAAAGTCAGAAGGTTTTTTGTCGGGGTATAGTGATAATTTATATGGCTATAAACTATATAATTGAATCACTAAGAAGGTGGTAATGTCAAGAGATGTATAGTTTAATGAAGAACAAGTATGAGACTGGAATATTGAAAATCAACCACAATAATTGACTTTGGAAGAAAAATAAGAAAAAAAGAATGAATAAGAATTCCAGGTTGCACCATCTTCACCTTCTTAGGTTGATTGTCCAGTTGGATCCTTAAGCTCAGCTCCAAGAAAGACAAAAAAACATACAAGAGATATATGTTGCCACACAAAGAATTAACCTTGATAATGCTAACATGTTTTGTTTGTTTACAATTGATGATCCTATAATATTTGAAGAAACCTCTCAAGAACTTAAATGGAAGAAGGCAATGAATGAAGAGATAAATGTTATTAAAAGAAATCCTACATGAGAGTTAACATCACTTCTTGAAGGACACAAGGCAATAGAAGTCAAATGGATTTTCAAAACCAAAAGAAATGTAAAAAGAGAAATTGAAAAGTACAAAATCGGATTGGTAGTAAAAGGCAATAGTATGAAGTTGATTATAAAGATGTTTTTGCACTAGTTTCATGAATGGAAATCATGAGATTGTTGAATTCTTTGGTAGCAGAGAAAAAACAGAGATTGTCCTAGATGAATGTCAAGTTTGCCTTTTTCAATGAAATCTTGAAAATGAAGTTTATGTAAAGCAACCACCTGTACTTGTTATTAAATGAGAAGAAAAAAAAGGTGTGTAGGTTATAATAATAAAAAAAAAAGCTCTTTATGGGCTTAAACAAGCACCAAAAGGATGTAATTCCAAAATTGATAGCTATTTGACACGAAATTTGTCATATGCCCTTATGAGCATGCTCTGTATGTGAAGAGAAATTCTCAAGACAATGTTATGTTCATTTATTTATATGTGGATGACTTAATTTTTATAAGTGAGGTTCCATCATGAATAAAGCATTCAAGCAGTCTATGGTGAAGGAATTTTCTTTTGTAGTCTAAAAATTAATTTATGGTAAACTCAAACACAAACTTAGGCCTAGGTCCAAGCCCAAGCCCGAGTATGAGTAGAGTTGGGACAGGCCACGCAAGCACTTGTTTGGGCTTAGGCTTAAATCCTAATTTACTTAGGTCCTCTACCCTATAAAAACTTAGGGACTCTTTTGATCTAATTTTAACTCTCCACTTTTCACCTAGTACTTCTTTCCTATGTGGGAAAGTTTTAGATGGTTTTTAGGTTTCTTAAAAACATGTCAACTAAGGTTTTTTTTAGATCAATTTCTCCTTTACCCATAAATTATTTTAATTATGTTAATGTGTCATGCTAAAAAACCTATGTTGGAGAATAAATTCCAATAAAGTTTTAAACTTAAAAGTGAGTTGACCTCACTTTTAATTTAATTTCAAATGTGCCCAATAATCATGTCTTTAAAATAAATCGTCCATCAATTCCCCCACATGAATGGAAATTATCTTAATAGTATATAAGACTCAAAGATTCGTAGAAAGATACTAATTTGGTGGGTCACTACACCATGATAGGTAGCTTATAGCTTTGCACTGTTCTTAGTGAAATACTATCGGATATCTTGAACTATTATGTCTTTCATATATACCAAGACAATAGTACGCATATTGTTCTCTATCTAATGATTTCATTTGGTTCACACTGTTGTATTTATTATGGCTATGAAATTTATAAATATTTTAGAGAATTCAGTTTTTTTTCTAACTTTCTTGAATAAACAATCATATTTCTCACTTATATAGGTGATCTTTCCTTAAGAATACTCTATTATACTCTACTTATTATTCCAAGATATGAAAATAATTAAGAGCATAGCTCACCTTTTATCATGTTCCAACTAGTACCTTTTTAATTTTTTTTATAGGAATATGCAAGAAATACCAAGTGTTATTAAAAATGTTATATGACTTAGTTTTCCATTTGAATCAAGATTTTGAGATCTTTAGTCAGTTAAATATGATTATCATCATTTTATTATTTTATCTTTAAAGGCTTTAAGTCATTTCTCTTGATGAATTATATAAGCTCTCTTAATAAACTTTTAGTTAATGAATCCATAATATTTTTCTTTGACATTACATAGTCAATGAAAATAATACTAGTTAAGAGAATGAGTTTAACGACGATATTATATTTATAACATGTATGTCTAGACTTAGTGTTATATTTACTATATTGTGCCCTTACAATTGCAGACTAACTATCGCAATGGACATATTGTTAGCACTAGTTTTGGCCAGTATAGAATTTTCTCTAAGAAATTCCCTTCCTCTCCAATTTTATTAACAGTAATAAACTTTGATTTCATCATCAATATTGCGATACACATTTGTTTAGAGGATTTTCATGATACAACTACTCCACTGAGTTTAAAGACATATCAACTAGTAGATTTTCAATTTTAGTATCAAATATCCAATTGAAATCACTATACACTTCTAGTACCACTAGGTAACCAGTATAGTGTAATCAGATATCGGATATCTAAGATATACCTTAAATATTTGAGTATCCTATTTATTGCTTTTCAATGATCTATACTTGGATTACTAGTAAATCACCATTTATTACTACTTGGATTACTAGTAATCCATAATCCAAGATATACATTATTGTTTTTTAATTATCCATACTTGGATTACTAGTAAATCACCATTTAAAAAAAAGTTATTTTACATCCATTTGATATATTTTAAGCTTGTTAATATTTGTAATGGCTATTATTAGTTGCATAAAAGTTATTCTTGATATAGGCGAACATGTGTCAAAATAGTTCACACATTCTTATTATCTGAATCCTTTAACAACAAGTCTTGTTTTGTATCTGTTAATAGTTTCAACAACTTTCATTTTTGTTTTGAAGATTTATTTATAGCCTAATGGTTTGCTTTCAGGTGGAAGATCTATTAGTTACTATGTATGATTATTTATAATAGATTATATTTCACTATTGATCGTCTCCTTCTAATAAAAAGCTTTGGGGTAGGACATTACGTTGAAGTAGGTCTAAGGTTCATTTCTAACAAGTATGTTAAAAACCAGGACCAAATATCTTAGTTATTTTTGTCATTTTACTCCTTTTAGGCTTAACTTGATCATTTTTCAATTGATGATGATTGCTTGAGCTAGCTTTCAAGTGTTTTCTTAAATGAATGATTTTCTTATGCTTCTTTTAATGAAAACACATCTTCAAATAAAGTAGCATTTTTTAATTCCATTATAGTATTATGATGAATATCTTTAATACTTAACATGTGTATAAGAAATTAATATGAACTACCATTAAACATATTTGATAAAAACATAATCTACAGTTTTAGGTCATATGACCTTTTTTAAGATCAGGTACTGTCACCTTTATAAGACACCCTCACACTTTAAGGTATTTATAGGAACATCTTCTACATTTCCACAATTCATATGGTGTATCTTTAAATTTTTTTTATGAGGTACATTGATTAATTAAATGGCTACACTTATTTGATGAACTGGAATGACCATTTTTCAAAATGATCAGACCATTTTGATTGCAATCTTTATAAAATTAGTGGGGGCTATGTAGGGAGAAAGAGACTATTTTTTATTTTTTTTCTATTCTTACACCTCTAAAGGCTAGAGAGTGAAGTTAAGAGTAAAAGGAGAGTGCTATGAGAGAGAAAAACACATTAAATCCCTATTTAAGAAAAGATCAAAAGAAAAAATAAGAGGCTAGAAAGAGAAGAAGAAGAAGCAAAAAAGTTGGAGATTTTGATTTAAAGAGTGTTGAAGCTCCAAATTATTGCTTTGTAAAGTGTTCTAACACATTTGCATAAAGTTCTTGTAGATTAATACTTTAATTTAATTGAATTCTTACGAATTGGGATTTAAGATTCTTGGATAAAATTTGAGGGAAATGGAAATTGATTGTTAATTGATGTAATGAATGATGTAACGGTTTTAGAAAGTAAAGAAATTTTTTGAAATTTAAGTGAAAAATTTCGATGCTTAGAGGTATTAGTGATTGGCTAAAAAAGAAAAAGAAAAGATGTAGATATGTTGTAATATAGATAGATGTTGTAATATTAGTGATAATTTGAAATGAAATGATAACTCACATGTTGGTTGGGAAGGAAAGTGATTATGTTTTACCTTATAAACTTTAATAACCTTGATAATTTTTAAGAAAGAATAATGTTAATGATAAGTTCATTAAGTTTGATATAAAGTACTCCTTAAAATATATGAAGATGAAAATGATTATGAGAAGATGAAATGATGTGGTGACTTAAATGAAAAGGTGTATGTTGAAATTATTCTCTAACTTTGGACCTTTTTTTTTCTCTAAAGTTGACTCAAACATACCGAAACTCATTTAAATGCAAAGGCATTAACATGAACATATAGTAAACCGTAAGAGTATGACACATGTTAGTCTACAACGTCGAGTATCTAGGCATAAAATTCTAGACACAGACTCAATTTATTAGTGAATGATCGATGACTTTTTTTTAAGGAAAAAACACTATAAAAGATAAACAACAGTGCAAATGCAAATAAAAAGAATGTGCGATTGGACAAATCAATAAAATAATTATAATAAAATAGTACAAAGTGAGTCATTGCGCAAAGACACAAAAAGAAAAGAAAAAATTATAGAATAGCAACCGGTCAAAACCATAAATAAATATGAACTTTCTCTGATAGACAAATCGAGGTGATTCAGTTGCATGATAAACTGCTATATAATTCCCTATTTTCACATAAAAGGATTATGGACAAACTTGGTAATGTCTTTGAAGAAACTAACCTAACCACCTTTTACCTAATTTAACCATTTGTAGCAACAATCCATCTTCCAAATTTTAAACTTTTTTAAGATGAAAACACAGCTAAACTTAAGTTCAAGCCTTAATTAAGAAACAAAAAACACAACCTAACACAATACATATTACAACTAAAAACACCAAGATAAAAAAAAAAAAACATAGATACTTGAGCATTCGAATATGTAATTTACATGTCACTACCCTTTAAGCTTGCCCTTGATGCAAGAAAAAGTTTCTACAATAACAACTAAAATGCCTATTCCAATCCATTCTACTATAAAGTCTTGTAAGCTGCAAAAATAGAGTTGCAAGGTACCATTTTACTTTATAAAAACAAAAACCAACCAACCAACCAACAACATCAATAATAATTTCTATAGAATAAAATGAGGGGAGAAAGTGATTCACATATCTTAATAAAAGGCCAGGTTGTAAAAGGCAATCACACATGTACACATACCTTTTAGCACATTGCTTATAATATTTGGAACTTATCTTATAAGATTGAAGAGGGAAAATAATTTAGTAATCTTACAAAAAAAAAGCCTCAATGACTTATCAAAAAGAAATGTTAGCATCCTAGATAATAACAAGATAATAAAAAACAACTTATGAAACTAAATCATTTTGAGTAAACTAAAAAGGAGGTCACATCACAAACCTTATATGCAGGACTTCTCAAGTTAACTTATGCAAGCCAAAAAACCTAGTGTTTTAAATGATGACCATGCAATGCCACAATAACACCAAAAAATATGAACAAAGGATGACAAACAATGATTAACTTAAATAGAAACAAAACCAATGGAATCAAATAACACACACCACCTAAGATTTGATACGAAGGAAACAACGTATAAATAAAGGCATGGCTTGCTTAAGCACTAACCAATCCAATATAAAATACCGAAATAAACCAACTTGGAAACAAGATAAGATAATAATACAATAAGATAAAAGCAAAGAAGAATAGGAAAGTCATAAATTAAAGAACCACAAAAAATAAATAGAGTAAAAGAGAATCAAGAAAAGCACTTGCAAGGAAAAAAAAAGCAACCAACAAATGCAACAACACTAATAAACAATCAAACATAACTAATAAACATCATTAAAGCAAAAACAACAGGAAAAAGGAAATGATGTTCAAGAACATGTCAATGAAAAAAAAACAATTATGGCTCAACGCAAAAAAAAGTATCATAAAACAATAAGAAACACAACACCAACACATCCTAATAAAACCAAAGAAAAATATAAACAAAAGAGGACAAAGCCCACTAAGTTAAAAACAAGATGTGTCAAATGAAAACAAAATGAAATATTATGAATCAAACAAAACTGACAAATAAAATTAACCAAAAGAAACTAAACTAAGCCATATAGAATTTCATCAATCATTTGGTTGTATAAAGACTCTTTCCTAGTAATAGCCATAAAAAAAAAGAAGAGAAACCATAAGTCATGCAAACCTATCCAAAAAACCAAAAAGATATCATGTCCACCAATTACAATCCTCCCATTAAATAGAAGATAAAAAATAACCCAGCTAGTTGATCATGCATTTAATGTATATGATGGTTTTTTTAGAGGTGTTTATGGATATAATTGGATCGAGTTTGAATCAATAATTGTATCCATCCCAACTTTTGATATTTTACAAATTGTGAACTCTATTGGGGTTGGACATATCGAGTTGAGCTAAGTTTTTATGGATATTAAAGATATCTATGGGTTAGGCTTATATTGTTAGTTCTCATGGGTTGAGTTGAATTAGAACTAAGAGTTGGGATCAATAAATTAGTTTAAACATGTTATAAGCTATAACAAATAATTTAGGCTTAATACATAAACTGAATCAATTGACTAAAATGAAAGAATTAATTGAAAAAAAAACATATAACAACAAATTAAGTTTGTTATTATAGGGTATACAGGTTGAGTCGAGTTGATCAAGTTTTAAAAATCTCAACCAGTAATATCTATTTCTTAAGGTTTTTGACCCACTATCATTTGTAATATTCACATTATCTAACATTATCTAACTTTGACGAGTTAGATCAAGTTAGAAAATGCAAATATTAGAAACGAATTAGTTTTTTTAACACCATTAATTTTTCTAACAAATTAGCAAGTACCAAGCGTCGTAAAACATCAAAACAAAATTGATTGGGGACCACACAAAGTAAACAAGAAGGATGAAAATGCAAAAAAAGTTGCCTAACATTTTCTCCCACCTGTACCATATCTAGTATTTCATAAATTCGATCTGTTTATGAGGAGTCAAGTTCACCTCTTTTTAGTATCTTGTTAAGTGTCAATGACATTTCTTCTCTATACTAAACTATAAGCAAGATGAGTTTCTAGAACTTGAGTATTAAAGCAGATCCAAAGAGTGTCACGACATCTTTGTGTATCTTTTATAGTGGTGGCTTAACACTAAGCAACAAAAAAACTCTTTATTATAAAACAAGAGATAATCATACTTCTAGGTTAAGTGATGCCTCTTTGTTTTATCTATAGTTAAAGAGGTAATCATGCAGAAATAATTTCAGATGTGTGTATGAGCCTTTTTTAATAAGAAAAAGAGGTGCAAATAAAACAATATGAGAGGAATTAAATGCTTTCATAAAAGAAATAATTATTATAATAATTGATAATCAACATAGAAAAGAAAATGTCATTTGTTTTGCACTTAATCTTTATTTCCTTCCATTTTAATATGTTTGATTTTTTGCAAGTTTTATTCATCGTAACTTAGATTTTGAATGCATAGGTTTAACACATGGTGCAATTTGTCAAGCGATCATAAGCAAATTTATTAGATTTAAAATTTAAAAGTAAACAAATAAAAAAGAAAAAAAGAGTTTTGTACTTCTTTTTAATATAAATCAATGACTACTTAGTTTTACTCATCTAAAAATAAACTTTTATTTATGAAAAATAATATAGTTGGATTGAATAACAATTGTGGTTTAAACATTGAGATTATGCTCAGGGGTATTTGAGATTAACATAAACTTCATTGGTTACACCAAGCAAAATATATTTGATGCCAAAGAAAAAATTGCTTTATGATTACCTCGGTGAAATTATATCTTTCTTAAATAATGAAGAGTTACAATTCATATGTGATTGGCAAGATTACACACATGGCTAATACTCAAGTTTGAAGTTATTATGATAATTTTAACCTTTTTTTGTTACATTTACTTTGAGTATGAGACTTTTAATTTAAAAGGGTGTTTATGTTTTGTGAGATATTTTATGAATGTAAATTATTTTACATATAATGTTTTTTTGCAAACCATTTCAAATGAAATAAATTTTATGATAGTTGATAAATAATGATATGAAATTGTGATAGTAGTAAAATAATAATAATAATGTGTTAGGGTGATGAAGTGGTGATAGTGGTTATTGTAGTTGTGATGTTCAAGGTGGTGGCGAACTAACAAGGTGGTGGGGGGGTAATGGTTATGGAAAAATGATAGTGGTGGTGATGGAAACAAGTTGGGTGGTTGGTAGTAGGTTGTAGCGATGGCAAAATAGTTGTATGATATAATGAGTTAATTATTATCCAAAATTTTATGAATTGAAAATATTTTTTTTATATGAAATGAGTTTATAGGTGGATTGTAAAATATTTTACATTTACTAGTTTTTTTAAAAATATTTTATGTAAAACAAACACATGAAAATGAAAAAAATATTTTTGCGAATCCCCTTTTTAGTGTCAAAATTTTGGAGATGGGTCTTTAACTTTTTATTTTTTTAGAAGTATCTCTACTTAGACTAAGTTTGTTTCCCAGAAAGTGATTTCGGGAAAACTACTTTCCAAACTTTCCTGTGTTTATTTGCTATTAGGAAAGTTGGTCACGGAAAACACTTTCCAGTCAAAGAAAAATTAGGCTTGGTTTCCAAGAAAGTGTTTTCCTGGAAAATTTGAGCGGAAAACACTTTTCTGGAAATTGTGAAAAATTTATAAATGTCATATTATTTGCTGATTATATCAAATTTGATCCTCAAACTTTTAATTGCTATATATATTTTGTTTTGAATATTTATTTTTCAATTTCATCTCTTAAAATTTAATTTTTATATTAATTTTGGTCATTATTTTTATAATTGTTATTTGTTTTTCCCTTATTATTTTTTATTGAAATTTTTTATCTATCAAATTTGATCCTTATTCTTTTGATTGTTACTTATTTTATTTGAAATAATTTATCAAATGTTAATTATTATTATTTTAATTTCTTCATCTTTCATTTTTTTTATTTTTTAGATTTTATCTCTATTATTTTGATTATTATTTATTTTATTTGAGATAATTATAAAATTATATTTTTTTCAATTTTACTCTCATTCAGCTTTTTAATTTGTAAGATTTGTTCCTTATTATTTTAATAAACTTGAGAAAAATAAAAGATTAATAAGTTATTTTCCAGCTCATTTTCCATGACATAACCAAACACTGTAAAGTGTTTTTCAAATTATTTTCCATTACACTACCAAACATCAGAAAATAATTCACTTTCTCGGAATTCACTTTCCGAAAGAAAACTACTTTCCAGCAAACAAACGGGTAAAGTCATGAAACTTATATGACATTTGAAAAAAAAAATAAAAACTAGAAGTAGTATTGGCTTAAAAAATAAAGACTAATGCAATTAAAAAATTAAATATTTACTTTTCCAATAAAAAAACTATACAATTAAATATCATTATAATAGACCAAAAACGGAACACAAAACAACATTATGCATGTGGAGTTGGTGGCAATCTAACATAGTTTTAAACTACCTAACTATTTGCGTTATGATGTGGATATTATACGAATTAAATTTCTGATATAAGAGAAGAATGCGCAAGCATTATGAATGTATTTTTTGGTATAATAACAAATTTTAAATGAGAATTGAAAAGTTGATGTTGATATTTAATAAAAATAAATTAAAAGTTGCATTAATCAATAAATCATAAAAAAGTTATTAACACTAACTAAAGACTAAAGCATGAAATTGAGAGATAAATGCATATGAAAATATTTAAGCGGACACTTTTTGAATTTTTTTATTTAATTATATAAAATCAATATCAAAAAATATTAAACGATTTGAAAAAAGCATAAAAGTTTCTCTTTTAATCAAAATTTTTTCCCCTTATTAATGCATTCCTTTTCTCCTAAATTTTTTAATTAAAAATATTTTTAAATAAAAAACTTATCACAATCTCAAAAGTAAGTTTTGATTAAATTAATAGTTTGGATGCGAATACATTAAAAAATATAAAAAATTAAAATTTTAAAAAATATAAAAAGTGGATATTTCATCCATATTTAGAGAATTACTTATATTAGTTTCATATATAATTATTTGAAAAGCAACTATTAGTATTACTATAAAAGATGATATTTTTAAATAATGGTATAATTGGATAATTATTTGAGCATCATTTAAATAAATTTATATTCAAACAATCTATGTATAAAATGCAAAAAGAAAAAAAAATAATGAAATAAAAAAAATTGAAGTGTCAGGCGTGCATGGATTGGACGAATGGGTTGGCACTCTTATGCCACAATAAAACCCGACCATGCTTAATTTTTTTTTTTTAGCAGTTGATGACAAGTCGTCTCTCCTATTGCTTTTATAAAGTAGGTGGATGATGAGTCGGCCGTTTGAACAGACTATACTTCGTTTGTTTACCATGTTTTTTGGGCTCCAAAAATATCTTCAGTTACTAAAAGATCAAGGTTCAAGTAACCCAAAAACTCAGATTTCAATCACTTTTCACCCATAATATCCTATGAATCGTTATAACCCCGACAATGACAACAAAACACATTTTAATTGACTTAAAATCTCAAAAATAAAATCAAATAAAAATATTTCCTGAGTTTTTATTTAGTTTTTTCCGGTATTATTGAAGGTGGAAACCATCTCCATTGAGTTTCCCTCTTAAATGTAAATCAATAAACACTAAAGTTGAAATTATTGAGGACTAAAATATAAGCACCCGAGAACTTTCTCTCACTTAAAAAATTTCAGTGACTTTCTCTCTCCTCTTTTAAGATTCAAGGATTGAAACATAAAAAATAAAGTTTAGTACATAAACAAAAAATATATAAAAATAGAAGGGAACAAATATAAAAAAATTAAAATTAAAGAATTAAAGTATAAATTTGCATATCTCTTGAATAATATACATGAGAAAAGGCTATTAATTTTGTCAATTTTAGTCTTGGTCTCTATTCTTTTAATTTTATTATCAAAATAAAAAATTATATCATATAAAATTGACCTGTTATTTAACCTCAAAACAATCACCAATACCGTTTATGCATGATAGCATGCAATCTGAAGAAAATAATAATAAAAATTGTATAATAAAAACATCATAATCTTTGATGATCAAATTGAAAAAAATTAAAGATCGACAACCAAATCTAAAGGAAAAAACACTTTAATTAAATTCATAACTAACAATTTATCCAATTGACTATAAAAAAGCACAATTGTCAAGTCACATCAAATGTAAAGGGTTTTTTTTTTTTTTCTAACCACCTTGGTTTTCCAACTGAAAATGGAGCAAAATACTTCAATTAAATTTTAAAATTATATTTAGATGTTTAACATTTTATTTTAATTGCATAATTTTAAATCAATTTATTTTTATATTTTAATAGGAAAAACATACGTTGAATTACAAATGCACGTTATAAATCCCAAAAGAGAATGATGAAATATTCCAAAGCTACAATTTATCATTTCTATAACAAAACAAAATGCTTACTTTTTGTTAATAGAAAAGATTGAAGACAAAAGAAAGCATTGTTTAGAATGAAATATAGACCTTTTTGTTTGTTAAAAAGTAATTATTTTTGAAAAAATAAATTCCAGAAAAGTGAATTATTTTCTGATGTTTGGTAGTGTAATAGAAAATAAGTTTGAAAATACTTTCCAGTATTTGATTATGTCATGAAAAATAAGCTGGATAATAACTTATTAATGTTTTATTTTTCTCAAGTTTATTAAAATAATAAGAAACAAATCTTACAAATTAAAAAGTTGAATGATAATAAAATTGAAAAAAAATATAATTTCATAAATTATCTCAAATAAAATAAATAATAATGAAAATAATAGATATCAAATCTAAAAAAATAAAATAATAAAAGATGAAGAAATTAAAATAATAATAATTAACATTTCATAAATTATTTCAAATAAAATAAATAAAAATCAAAAGAATGAGAATCAAATTTGATAGATAAAAAATTTCAATAAAAAAATAATAAGAAAAAAGCAAATAACAATTATAAAAATGTGGATCAAAGTTAATATAAAAATTAAATTTTAAAAAATGAATTTGAAAAATAAATATTCAAAACAAAATATATATACCAATCAAAAGTTTGAGGATCAAATTTGATATAATTAGCAAATAATATGATATTTCTAAACTTTTCACAATTTTCGGAAAGTATTTTCCGCCTAAATTTTTCAGTAAAATACTTTCCTGGAAACGAAGCTAAATTTTCCTTTAACTGGAAAGTATTTTTCATTGACTAACTTTTCTAATAATAAACAAATACAAAAAAATTTAAAAAATAATTTCTTAAAAATTACTTTTCAGAAACAAACATAGCCATAATTAAATAAGGGATTGTCAGTTAAAAAATTAATTAATTAATCTGTTGCGATAAATTAAAAAATTAAATTATAGTCAAATTAAAATATTATCATGCCTAATGGGCCACGAGAAAAATTAAGTAAAAGCCCGAATTGAGTTGACCCGAACCGAATGGGGTGACCCCCTTGCAAAGATGAAACTTGAAATTGAAACGAAAATGAATAGATCGTGTGATTCCCAAAGCAAAAACAACAGCACTAGTAAGGTAATAATGAAAGTCAAAATCGATTTCGCTTTCTTCATTTTGTTGTTTTTGCAGTTTCAGGTAAATCGACTAATTAAATCAATACCTTCTTCTTCTTCTTCTTCTTCTACTACTACTACTACTTTAAATTGTTAGCCCTAAAGAAGTATTGCATTCTTTTAGGGTTTTCTTTCCCCTCCATTACTGATTTCTCTCTCTCTCTCTCTCTCTCTCGATTTTCGCATTCTTAACCGGTGAGAATCTGACAAGCTGCCATTGTGAGATTCTAGGGTTCGAAGTTTAGATTTGTATTTTTCGTGATTTTAGAGCTTGTACACCCAGTAATAAATAAAAGTTTTGTTTTTGAATTTTCTTTTTCCATTCCTCTATAACCATATCATGTTATAGTTGGAACCGTGGCCTTTTATAGCTCGAAGATGATGATGATGGTGATTTTTTTTTTTGTGTGGTTATCTTACTCTTCAATTTTAGAATTATTTGGAAAGAAATAAGACCAGTTATTGTTATTTTATTTCGTAATGTTGCTGAAATATTTATAGAAATTAGTCCTTGTTGCCTTTTCATGTTGCAGTTTATCAGTTTACATTTTGATGCTTAGTCGTCGTGTTTTTGATATTAGCTTTGTGAATTTGATTTTGATTAAAATGCAGAAAATATTTATGCGAATTTTGGAGGCAATATGGGTTCTGAAACAATTAAAACAGGTCGTTTAGCAAACGGGGAGGCTCAGAAGAGTGTTCACAAAGAAAAGCGTGGTCTTTCCAGTAATGGTATGAATGGCAAACATGAAAACTTGGGTTCTAATCGAGCTGGAACTAGTTCAAGTGGTGAAGATTATGATTTAATGATGAATACGGGAGATGTAGATGGCAACTTAGACGGTGACATAGAACCTGTTTTTGTATGTGTAAGCTGAACCCATTAATGACTTAACATATTGGGGATTTATTAGTGCATGAGATGGTTATTTTAGCTTTAATAACATGTCAACTTGAAATGTAGTAATGTGATTTGTTTTTTCTTTTGAAGAAAAAGGCTAGACAGGGAGACTTGACATTTCAGGACATTCATGACAAAGGAGATCTCTTTGATGAAGACGATGAAGACGACAGTGACTGGGAGCCTGTGCAAAAGCATGTAGAGCTTATAAAGTGGTTTTGCGTCAACTGCACTATGGTTAATCTTGGCGATGGTGTCATCTGTGATGTATGTTTCATGTCATCTTTTGGTGGTGCATTATGCATTGCTGACACTTGAATCAATATCCGCATCAACATATTTATGTGATATGGTATGTGTGTGGATGACTTGCACAATCAATTCTATGCAGTTATGTGGTGAGCATAAAGATTCTGGTATTTTGAGGCTGGGTTACTTTGCATCTCCTTCATCACAAGACGCAGGTTGCAGTGAGCTTGAGTCAGAAATGAAAGGAAAAAACAAAGGTGATTACATGTATCTGTTTTTCATAGCTAACAGCTACTACTACAAATATTTTCTTATCGCCCCCTCTTCTCTTCCCCCCATCATTTTCTTCTTTCAATCATGAACGATGATTAAATTTCATTTGGTAACCAACACTGAATATAGTGGTAAGTAGTAGAAACTTGACAAATGATTAAAATTTTTAGGAAGAAGATAACTTGTTGAAGTTATATGTGTTATAATATTCCATATAAACCAATTTGTGCGAGATTATGGCACCTACTCCTGCTCAAAATGTTGTCATATAAGTTGATCATGTGTACACTGCAAGCCAGCACCTGGTAGTTATTAATTAGTATGTTCACCTGAACCAACACTGATCATAAAGCATTGACCTCATTGCCTTCTGTTATCAAACTATTTTCTTGGTAGATAACTAAAGTTACCACATGGGTATACTGTGTTTGAATTTTCAGCCTGTAGATCAAAGTACTTGCAATCATAATTGATGGAGGGCTTTATTTAATATGCAAAACCATGCATACCACTCGTTTATTTGTATAGAAGTGGTCATAACGTGAAACTTGAATAGCTTGGGTGCAGAGTTGGAAATTCTATCTTACAGTTGTCTTTGCAAGATAAAGGCTGATATTGATAGAAAAACTAGAATTTTTTTTTCTCCAAAGTCAGTTCCATGAACCATTAAGCCTGTTGATACATGTTTCAATAATTGATCATATTGTATTGTTCCTCCAGTTTTGTGTGCATTCGATTGATCATACTTGCTATATATATATATATATATATATATATATATATATATTACCTGTTAGTGGAACTTGTTAGTATATGGGAATAGGATTAGGAATTCTATAAGCTGGTCCAGGTCTCCAAACAGGTATTATATTATTAGGTAACTGTAAATGTTGGATAGACTTCTCTCTAGTTTCTGGAGTAGGAATGATTGAATGATTCTGAACATCTGTTAAGGCTTGGAGTAAACCGTGGTCATAATTGACAAGTTGTTGTCTGCTGTTCCTTTGTTTTGTATTTTTAATCATTTATGCATTTGATTTATCATAATTCTTATTTATTTTCCTGGTTAGTGGTCTTTGTTAGTATTTATGCTTAACTGCACAGATTGGTCAACATCTCCTAATGTGTAGCAGCTAATTAACTATACATATTGGACAGACTCCTCTATAGTTTCAGGGGATCTAAAGGAACATAAAATATCTGTTAACTTTTGAATGATGTCCTTAATGATGAAAACATCAAGTGGTTCATTAAGTTTCAATTTGGTGACTTCATCCTCACCTTTAAAGGTTCTCCATTTAATAGCCTAATATATCAACTTTTATGTGAGGGGTTTATTGTCTGGTGTTAATCTGTGACTACTATCATAATGTTTACCCTTATCAATGCAGAGATGCACTCACAACTTTCAGCCTCCAACAGTTTGACAGCAATTGGTTTTGATGAGAGGATGTTGCTACACTCAGAGGTATGGTGCTTTTATTCTTTCCCTCTTCACTTCCTAGTTGTATGGGAAAAGAGGGTTGTTAGGGGGTAGTTTCCAAGTGATACCCTTGCCAATATTTTTTATTGTCAACTCCATTGTGTTTGCCATATTATCACTTCTGTAATTGATTTAGTTATTCCACTCCATGTTTTCCCTCTCTTGATTATAGTGCGTCCCAAAATGGTTTGTTTGTTCTGGCTCTCGAAGGTATAATTACATGGAAACTTTAAACAATGGTGCCATTTGAGTAGTTGAAAGGACTGGAGCAAAGGTATGCTTTTCCAAAGTGATGTAAGAAAACTTTGGATTAATTCCTCACAAAGAGTTTGTGGTGAGCTAGGTTTGGAGAATTAGGGATTTTAGGTGGGAATTAGGATTAGGGGTTTTTGCATGTGGAATTGGGATTGGTTAAGGATGTGTATTTTTAGGAGGATTTGTTATGGTTACTATTCCTTTGAATAGTAACCCTACTGTAGGAAGAAAGAAATGGAAGAAAGGAAGAATAAAAGAGTGCTTTTAGGAAAGAGGAGGGGAAAATCAAGCACAAGGCTGCAGTTGTAAACTAAACAAAAGCGCTCATAGCTCCATCATTTGAAGTCCTATGGTTACATAGAATAAGTTGCTCCTTTTATAGGCACCAACATCACTACTAGTCCTAAACTAAGAAGGAAATATAAAAGCAAATAAGGAAAGGAAACCAAAGCTAATAGAAAGCACCTGATTAATAATTTTTAGTTCCTAAATAAGCTTAATAATAGAGCTCCTAAATAAGCTTAGATTTCTAAATAAGACAAAGTCTTAAATAGACTAGTTTTACAGAAAATATCAAAATATTAAAAAATGGTTCGATAACTAGATCTTTAAAATTCTCTCATTGATCGCATTGTAAAGTAAAGGAGTTTGTATGCATTTAAACCTATGCGAACACAAAATTATATGCATACACAGTTTTTGGGATGAAATACCATGTATACTTGCTTCTGCTCCTTTCCACAAATACTCAATGCTTGACCTCAATGCTCTTATTACTGGTGATGATTAAAATTGCATTTTCAATTTGATTCCATTGGCTAGAGTAAACTTGGGAAAAAGAATTGCCATCCTTGTCTGCAATTGCAAGCATTTAGGCTTGATTTAAGGCATGGATTTGTGGATTACTTTCAAACATATATTGGCTAATAGGACAATTCAGCAAGATGTAAATGGTAGGGACATGGAAATTGTTTCTCATTGAGGGAGTGATGGAAATCTAGTGATTTCTGGTTGGATTGCTGCCCTTGCCAAAGGTTGTGACATTGTGAACCAGCCATATAACATCAAAAATAATTTATGTAGAGGCAATAGTATCTAATTTCACAGTTTAAAACATAGATTTTGAATTTGACTTTGATGCATTGTAATTTTTCATGGATGGTCATATGTCATTTACCTGTCTGTGATATTGCAAGGGAAGTTGATGGGAATTTCTTTTCTTCCTGATCACTTAATTTAGTTAATTATTCTTGGTGATCGCTATGTCCAAAGCAGGTCCAAATGAAGTCACATCCCCACCCAGAACGATCTGATCGCCTTCGAGCTATTGCTGCTAGCCTTGCAACTGCTGGTACATACGTTTTTCCCTCTTATAAATAGTCTTGATGATAAAACTAAAATAGCTAAATTCCTATTTTAACTGCTAGATAATGAGTACTAGAATTCCTAAATAATTCTAAATAATCATACACAATAAAAGTCTTAAGTAATGAAATATTAGTTCCTGTTTGTCTTCCTTTGTTCAATATAATCACTGAACTTTTATTGTATAATCGACGGATTGTCTAATAGTTTTTGCACTCCCTTTATTATCTATTAGCAACTTGACAACAATCACTAATATATGCAGGGTTATTTCCTGGAAGATGCTACCCAATTTCTGCAAGAGAGATTACCCGAGAAGAACTTCAAATGGTGAGTGATAAGCATTATCGAGTGCTAATGATATCCATGTGTTTGTCTAATAGGTTTATTGTCTGAAATGTGTTGGGTAATCATGAAAACAATGATAATGTCTTTGATGAGGTCATTTGATATTCTAGGTGCATTCGTTGGAACACATTCAAGATGTAGAACTCACAAGCCATATTTTCTCCAGGTATGTCTATGCTGTACAGGTGCATGTGTTTCTGCACTCTTGTGTGCCCTTGCAATGCTGTCCTAATTTCTCACTATTGGGGTCTACTGTAATGCTGTCCTAATTTCTCACTATTGGGGTCTACTGTAATGCTGTAAAGACATCGCTGATTGGATGTGTATAAGGAATTGTAAGCTAGGGGGTGTCAAATTCTGGTTTTTTGATGGGGGTTTAAATGGCCTTTTACATGGTTTATTTGGAGGGTAATTTGATCTTTAAGGAGTTGAGATGTCTCAATCAATTGTATAAATTTAGCTTTTGAAGATTTCATACCTGTCCTAGGCCTATATTTTTGTTCAGGCTTGTTTGCTCTTTGGTTTATGGATTATTTCTGATTTGACCCTTAAAAGGTTTGAGCTTTTTGGATATTTTGTTTTCGTTTCCCTTTCTTTCCTTCTTCCTTTTCTTTTTCTGCTTCCCCTCTCTTGCCTAAGTTCTGTCTAAATGTCATCAGAAAGGTGTTTTTGTTTAATAATTTACACTTTTGGGTCACACTTTCACATTCCTTGATTGGTATGTTGTTAAAGGCACCATTTTCATTGAACTTGCTGGTTCTATGATGAGACTGGTTATATGATTAATTGGTTGGTTTGTTGGCAGTTATTTCACTCCTGACACATATGCTAATGAGCATTCAGCATGTGCTGCAAGGCTTGCAGCAGGATTGTGTGCTGATCTTGCTTCAACAATTTTCTCAGGACGGGTGAAAAATGGTTTTGCTATGGTATGTCTGATTGCATGTTATGTAATTTTATTGGTATTGTCAAGGGGTGGAAGAACTGTCTATATTATGTTCTTAATGATATTTAATATCAATTAGGTTCGGCCTCCTGGCCATCATGCTGGTATAAGAGAGGCAATGGGATTCTGTCTTCATAATAATGCTGCAGTTGCTGTGTTAGCTGCTCAGGCTGCTGGCGCCAAGAAGGTGCTTATAGTTGATTGGGTAATGTCCTTGCTGACTGCACTTGATACTTTTTTTTTTTGCTGACAGCTTTTGATGCTTTTTGTTGCCAGTCTTTGTTCTTTGCTTTTGACCAGTAAGCTGAATTTTTTCTTCTATTTTTATACTTCTACGATGATTCTTGCAGGATGTCCATCATGGAAATGGCACACAAGAAATATTTGATCAGAACAAATCGGTGAGCTGTACAATATGTTTTGTAATCCAAATAATACTAAAGCAGATCAAATATGTTCCTTTTCTCGAAACTGAAAGTAAAAATTTCCATACCTATCCTAATGAATGAGCTACGCACTATATAGTGTTAGAAGCTGATTTGCAATTCGTTTTCCTGTTGTCTTTTTATCAACCCCATCAATTTGTTTTTGAAATGGAGAAAAATGAGGTAATTCTAGTGCCTATACTTTTGGCAATGTTTTAGAATTAGGCAATGGAAACACCTAGTATAGAGAATTTTGAAGTATTAAAGAGATTTCCTTCAGTAATGCAGAGCAGTCTGTTATAAGGCACAATTTAAGCATTCTAAGCATGCTCTGGATATCTTCTCTCCTTTGCTGCATTTAATGGTTTTTTTTATTCCTTTTGTTTTTTTGTTAAGTGCTTTTGTTGATTGACTTGCATATATCTATAGGTTTTATACATATCTTTGCATAGACATGAGGGGGGGAAGTTCTATCCTGGCACTGGCTTTGCTAATGAGGTATTTGACTCATCACACCATTTGCTTTACTTCTTAAAAGGAGGATTAAGGCTCCTCATTTAACTAAAAGGAATCTATAGAGGGACACATAAACCATTCTCTTACTACCTCTGTATATCCAAGAATTGAAATTTGCCTGTCCTTTTCCCTGCTGTACCCTACTACGAGTTCATTTGAAGGGAATGACTCTATGATCCAAGAAACTGAATTCATTGAGCTGGACATATTCACTGATTGAATGTGTAGGGAAATACAACTTTGTTTATCGAGCTTTTCAATGAAAAGTTTTCTTGAACTGATAATGGAGACGTGCATTTATTGAAATATTTCATACGTCATCTCCAATGAATTAAAGATTATCCCCTGCAACTGGATATTGTTATTCAGTTGTTATTTTGTTAGTACTATTGCTTTTGTTATCACTGTGATTTGGTTTCTTCTTTTTTTTGTTTTTTGTTTGTCTTTGTTTTTGTTTATTTTTTTGAGAATGGTTGTTCTTATTGTAGTCAGACCTATCCTTAGTTGAGAGTTCAATAATCCATTTCCTAAAATGATAGCTCTGTCAATGATGTGTTATAATTCACACTGAGGATGTTTAGCCATTAAGATAGAGAGGGAAGATATAGTGTGTTTGATTTGTGCAGTTAGATACAATTTATGTTACTCTTTGTAAAAGTAATGCACATGTTTTTGCTCGTTGAGGTGAATTATTATTTTTGAGCTCTGAATGATATGCTACTGCTTGAGGAAATTATTTAAAGATGATGCATATTGTCTAGTTTATAGGAAGTAACAGGTCTGAACAGTGCAGGTGGTCAAGTGTAGAAGAAAATTCACTGAGTTTCATTAGAAGAGGTTTTTAAATTGATCTTTTCACCAGATATTGTTATGTTAGATATTTCTGAAGCCAAAGCTTAAACTACTTTGGAGCTGGAAGAATATGGGTAAGTAAAAGGATCGCTGTTAGCATTTGAAACTTAGGAAATTATAGACCAGGCCTGTACCTCTGTTCATTTTGTTCCCATCATGGTCTCAGAATATTTCATGGTACAGGAAGGTTGGCACTAACATTCAAAATTTTGGTTTGGGTTAATACACAGCAAATCTTGGTTGTGTTAGTAATAGAGCAGGTTAATTGTGATTTCTCTGGTATTCAGTGTCGAGGACTTTATTGTGTTAAATTATATAATTTGTCGCAGTGTGCCTGTGTGCATCATTTTTTTTTTCCTTTGGAGACAGAACACTGTATCCATCTTTACTATTTGTTGTTGTTTGGAGCTTGTTATTTTGATGGATTACCCGTGTCAAGATGACAGTATGGTACCAGTATGAAATGTGTTGGACCCAGAGATTTTAACTTTGGACATGAAGTGGAGAAAAATGAGTAGTTTCCTGCCAGTTAGTGAGATTACCATCAATGGTGCTTTGCCATCTCCTTACCAAGGTCTCACCTTTTACATGAGGCTCTAAATGAGGCTACAAAGGCCTCAAGGAGAGCTGCGAGACGTGGAGCTCCCATGAGGCCTAGTACATTGTTTTCATTCCCTTTCCTCTCTCTCTCTCTCTCTCTATATATATATATATAAACATTTGATAAAAAAATGAAAAGGAAATGGCTAAGATTGACTGAAAAAAAATGTTATGAAAAGAGAAGGGAAAAAATTTATGCAAAGTAATATTAGAACATCCTAATGTGCAAGCTCGGTGTATCTGCAAAGCTGCATCTAAAATTGGGACACTTTTAGGATGATACATTTTATCCTACCAGTATTTTTCTCTTCTGGTTAATGTGGTTTTACATGCTGTGTAATTATCATTGACCTATATATCTTCATATATATGCTCTATTAATTTTTAGCATCTTACTTCGAGTGTGGTAAATGTTCATGGATGTTTTTGCAGGTTGGTAGAAATGGTGCAGAAGGATCCTGTGTAAATATTCCCTGGAGTCGTGGTGGAGTTGGTGATAATGATTATATTTTTGCTTTTCAAAACCTTGTGCTACCTATAGGTTGATCTCTTCTGTTATTTCATAAATGTGAAATAAATTTAGCAAGGAATTGTCTGCAGTCTGTGCTTTGGCAATTGTGTATATAGTTCTAGTTTTTCCTTGGAGGAACTAGGTTAGGGAAAGACTGCGTGTTTTGTAAAATATTAATGGATTTTGCATGCTAAATGTTGAAATCTGCTTCTATGTGGAAGTGGGTTCTTTAGCTTGTGCTCTTTTTTATTTTAAAAATATTTAAAAGAGAGTGCATCAATTGTCTGGCTATAATCAGTACTCTATTATGTAATTTAGCCTTTGGGTGATGAAGATATAGTATGGACTGCTGCTCTGGCATAAAGTAGCTAGATTGGTAAGGAAAACTTGAGGTTGTAAATGTTTCTTCTAAAACCATGTGCTATTGTGCTGTTTGTGTATTAATTTCTAGTGTCGTGTTGGTTTGCCATAGGCATGCTTAGGTGCAGGATGCTCTTTGCTGAGGTGATTTTTAATGCTTACTAATATTTCTTGTTGCCTGTGTAAGAAACTACAGTTAAGTATTTGTTATGCGTTTGTGAATGAAGCTATGTTATATCTTTTCATGGAATGTTTACCATCTTGTCTTTGTTCCAGTGTTTTGTATGGTTTGCAGTCGTTTTATTTCTCATAACAAGTGCATGTCTTTCATGCCTAAAACATTCAATGATGCTTGAACAACATGATTGCAGCCACTGAGTTTGCTCCAGATTTCACCATCATATCAGCTGGATTTGATGCTGCAAGGGGGGATCCTCTGGGATGCTGTGATGTAAGGATTTTGCTTTTTGACTGAACTGTTTGCAATTGTTTCTTGTCTTCTCATTTCACAAGATATACTATTTCTACTGAGCTATTTGGTAATTTTCATCGTGTTGTAAAATAGTCTAATGATGCATTAATTGCTTGCAAAGAACTGAAGGAGCTCTGTCCATCCAAAATTATCTGACTTTCTTGCCATTTTTTCTTTCGATGTTCCATGAATACGATATCTACTTCTATGCTTCTTTTATTCTTGATGGTTTGTCACATTGACACAGCAAGGATGTTTTTGTAGGTAACTCCTGCTGGCTATTCACGAATGACAGATATGTTGTATACTCTTACTGGTGGAAAGTTGCTTGTTATTCTAGAGGGCGGGTTTGTCTACTAGTTGACACTTTAACTTTATTATAATTATCTCATGTCAACTGAGTTCACAGGAAAATAATTTCATCTGTTGCAGATACAATCTACGTTCAATATCATCTTCTGCCACCTCAGTGATCAAGGTGAATATTCAAGTACCCGAAATCATATAAACTCGTCATAGATAAAAACATTTAAATTTGGATGGTAGACTTATATATGAATCGAAATTTACTTTGCATAACTCTGCATTTGCCATGAAGAAGTTACATGATTGGAATTGTTAAAAAAGATCTAGGGGTGACGATACCATGGCAGCCAAGTCCAAGTGGTACCTGCTAACCTCCTAAAATGATCAGACTCTAGGGTCTTCAAACTGACCTTTGTTGTCTAAAATCTAATTACTTCACTGACTGGGCATTTGTTGAAAAGGTATTGCTGGGTGAAGGTCCTGGATATGAATTGGGAAACATTGCACCTTCCAGAGCTGGTCTTCAAACTGTTCTGGAAGTCATGAAGATTCAAATGAACTTCTGGCCATCTCTTGGATCTAGCTATGCAAAATTGCAATCCCAATGGGGAGCATACTGCAATACAAGTGAGAAATTCCTGCTTGCTATCTTTCAGTTTATTCAATTTTTGATGGTTCAGAGCTACAATGCCCTTCTCTCTACTTTTTAGTCAAATTTTAACTCGGAAAGATGTTCAGAGATTTTCCGTTTGTGTTTTCACTACTCTCAATACCTGCAGGAAAACAAATAAGAAAGCGGCAGAGGACCGAACCACCCATATGGTGGAAATGGGGAAGAAAGAAGCTGTTGTATCATATCCTTGTTAGGCGTCTTCATGTAAAATCAAAGGGGAAACCTTCTCTTCATTCATCGTAGTGGTAGTCTGAAATTTTGTATATCAGTAACTTCTAGTTCTGTATGACTGCTACACCTTAGTGGTGCTGCGTTGCTCTAAAGCCTCTGAAAAGTGAGTTACGTTTCCGCTCCTTTTGGCCCCCTTCTGTTTTTTAAACAAATTGCTGTCCCTTCATTTGTTTCTCTTTTTGTTGATAAATGATCAAAATGTGCTGAAGCCCCCAGTTTTTGTATGAAGCTCTTTAAAAAAATAAAAATGAAAATTGGGTCATGAAATAGCAATTTCATTAAATAAGAAGTAGCGTAGCTATTTTCAAAATCCGGTGGGTATGAAAATGAAAATTAATTGAAATAAGATAAAACAATACAGCTAATTAACGTATTATAGGGTTTAATGGCCCGCTAATTTAAGCACAAAATATTATGTTAAACGGAGATCGTTGGAAATTACTTTAGGTTTGGGAAATTATTTTCTAAATTTTTTTTGTGTTTGTTTATTATTAGAAAAGTTAGTTAATGAAAAATATTTTTCAGTTAAATGAAAACTTGGTTTAGTTTTTAAGAATTTTTTTTTTATTCTAGGCGGAAAATATTTTTTGAAAGTTGGGAAAAATTTATAAATGTCATTATTTATATATTATTTTGAATATTTGTTTTTCAATTCCATCCCTTAGAATTTAATTTTTATATTAACTTTGTGGTGTGTTTATTTCTCGGAATGTGGTTTTGGGGAAATCACTTTCCAAACTTTCCTGTATTTGTTTGTCATTAGAAAAGTTGGTTAACGAAAAATAATTTCCAGTCAAAAAAAATTTGGCTTGGTTTCTAGAAAAGTGTTTTTCTTTTATTTTGGGCGGGAAACACTTTTCGGAAGTTGTGAAAAATTTAGAAATATCATATTATTTGCTGATTATATCAAATTTGGTCCTCAAACTTTTGATTGCTATATATATTTTGTTTTGAATATTTGTTTTTTAGTTTCATCCCTTAGAATTTAATTTTTATATTAACTTTGATCCTTATTTTTATAATTGTTATTTGCTTTTTCCTTATCATTTTTTAATTAAAATTTTTTATTTATCAAATTTGATCACCATTCTTTTGATTGTTACTTATTTTATTTGAAATAATTTATGAAATGTTAATTATTATTATTTTAATTTCTTCATCTTTTAATTTTTTTTATTTTTTAGATTTGATCTCTATTATTTCGATTATTATTTATTTTATTTGAGATAATTTATAAAATTATATTTGTTTTCAATTTTATTTTCATTCAACTTTTTAATTTGTAAGATTTGTTTCTTATTATTTTAATAAACTTGAAAAAATAAAACATTAATAAGTTATTTTCCAGCTCATTTTCCATGACATAACCAAACACCAGAAAATATTTTCCAACTTATTTTTCATTACACTACCAAATATCAGAAAATAGTTCATTTTTCTGGAATTTATTTTTTTTAAAAAACTACTTTTCAGCAAACGTTTAAAAATACTTTGTTTCTCTCTTGTTAAAGTTGGACAACCAATCAATTGTGCTTCAAAATCCATCTCGGTTTTTCAGATGGATTTCTCATTATTTTGTAATTTTTCTAGAGGCAGCAGGGAGATATTTGACAGAAGAAATACCAAGTATCAGAGCAATCATCACTGATCTTGTTGAGATGTTTGATAAATCAAGCAGTTATGATTAGCATAGAATACAAAATTTCAATGATAAAAAATGCAGAGTCCCTGATACCTTACATCTAATGATACCTTACATCTAATATCAGGTACCTTACATCTTGTTGATCATGTTCTTGATGAATGAATCTTCATTTTCAGTACCCAGCTAGGAAAAGAGAAGTCCTCTTAGCAACACCCCTCCTTCGTTCAAAATCCTTCAGTCTTCTGGTGAAATTTGGAGGAAGTGAGATCCTTATTGATGCATTGTTTTTGGTGGTGCCGTTGGGTAAGCAACTGGAACCACGTAGGGAGGGTGGGGATGGTGTCCAGGTGGGGGAAGCATGACCGGAGTTCCAACAGCCGATGCCATGTGACCTGGAGGAGGGGCAACTGGGTGTCCAAGCGGCGGGCCATACATGGCTAAACCAGGCATATGGGCTTCTGTCCTATGCTTCACTGGCGGTCCCATAGCAGGAGCGGGACCAGCAGGGCTTGTGTTCACTTGTTGACCAGTAATTGGTGCTTGATGAGAAGACACATCTCCATTGTTCAAACTTGTAATATCATGGATGCTAGACCTCCTCCTATCTCTATTCATTGAGTTCAATCGGATGAAGTATTTTTGAGCATGGCTTGCCACTTGCGTTGGTGTTCTTGATATGACAAAGTTTCTTGATATGCTTCTCCAATCTCCTTTGCCGAACTTGTCAAGACCAAGTAGAAATAACCTGCAGGGAAAAGAAATGAGAGAGAGAGAGATTAGGCCAGTACCGAACTAATTATTCAAAAAAAAAAAAAAAACCTTGTACGAAATTAACATGTGGTTTGCGAAGAAACACAAGATTCTAGTTCCACTTAAAGTTTGCAACCAACCAATGAACTGCTACACCAAAAGCAGTCACTGTCTGCTACATTAAACTAATCAACTTTGTTCGTTTATATTGGTAATTACCATAACATGAAGGAGAGTTTAAATATAATCCGAAGAGAAAGTAGATAGACATGGACTTACCTATGCTCTTCTTCTGTCCATGGAATACCTTTCTTTCTTTCTTGTTCTGATCTTGATGCTCCTTTGCCTCCATGTCCGGATGACTCATGACCTAACCCCACAAACCCACTTCCATAAGCACAATTCAATTTCTTAACGGTAGTCATCGTCCCAGAAAGTCCATGAAGATCCTTAGTTGAGGATGCGGCTTCCTCTCCTTCATAATTTGGTATTGGTACGTTTCCTGCCTCTATAGCACAAACATCTTCTACTAGTATTTTGTAGTGTAGTTTCAACTCTTCAAGACTTTTGCTAGGCACCATTGAAGCAATCTTTTCCCATTGCTCATTTGAATCCTCATCAATCCAATGCATCGCTATTGCATTCTCAAAAGTTTTCTCTTCATCTCTTGTCCAAGTAACTACACTTGCCATAGTGTGTTTGCTCCACAATTCTTTTAGGTCAATATATGGTATGATATGGTGATAAAAAGTATGTCAATGGATGCATTATGATCCCTCCCCCCTCTAGTTATGGGGTTCTGCTGGGAAAAGAAAGGGTGCGTAGGATAAGGAGGAGAAACATTGGCGTGTAGGATAATTGGTGGGGTGTCCAACTATCAATTTGATGAGGACTCCTTTGTATACATTGTAAGGGCAAGTTTGTCATATTTATATCATACTTCGAGAAGTATATAGAAAAATCTCTCCCTTGGGTGATCACGCTTCACTTTTTTCCTTGCAAAGTGCCACATTCTCAATCATGGAAGAGTTCGAATTGAGAGGGAAAGGTCCCTAAGAGATTCCAAATCTCCAATTACATGTAATTTTAGCCACACTCTTAAAACTATGATTCCGACCCACGCTCCATTATGATTTGCCATTGAGTCCATGGCCTTGCTAACTCTTAAGAGTTGATCTTTTTGTCAAGTGAATAGTGACCGATTGTGAAAATGTAATTTCTTATGAATCTTTTTACATGAGCTGGTTTTAGGGTTTCAATTGATTTGTCAAACAAAAGTAAAGTCTTTAAGCCCCCAAGTTGTTGCATTTTAATTTTAAGGTAGATTTTATGAGATGAGAAATACTTTCAAGAGATGGAAAAATTATTACACAAATTCTCTCTCTCTCTCTCTCTCTCTCTCTTTTTCTTTGTAGGGTTTAGTTTTTCAAACAATAACTGACAAAAGTATTCAAGGAAAGAGAAAAGAAAAGCACAGGCCACCCAACTATCTTTTCAAATTTGCACTTGTTATTACTTAATCAATCATCTATGTAAGTATTAACTTGGGATTCAATACATCCTGGTGCTGTTCAACTACAAGGTCCCCTTTTTTTTTTCTTGCTACGTGTTCTTTTAGTTTCTTGTAAATTAGGTCAGTGTAAGTTTGAGACAAGCTAACCATATGCTTTTGTAGAAATATTTCTTTCAATATTTTCTACCAATATGTTACCTCAAAGGGTATCTAGCAATCACCAACCTCTCTATCAATAATAACACAACAAGGCACTGTAACCAATGACAAGCACCACTTTATTACTTATCTAACAATCATCAACTTATTTTTCTCCACTTATCGAGGTAACACTCTATCATTTCTCCACTCTCTATGAGGTAAGCTCATGCAACTAGAGTATATAAATACCTTGGGTCAATAGGTAAGTTAACATAAGCAATAACACAACTTAGAAATAAGTCCATACAATAAGACTCCACACATAAAATAGATCATGTTGCTCACCTATTACACTACTCATCTTCTCCATTATTTTCATGCTCAACATACTTCTCTTTTTTTACATTTACTAGTTTAAGCATCAAAGAGCCCTCTTATTCTAATGGAGAACATGTTTTTGCAGATGAGTAAGGAAGTCACCCTGTCAACCCACAAAACCAGTGGTCAAGTCTAGTCATTCCAAGTAGTGGACAAGTCCATCATCACATCAGCTCGTCAACCATGTCAATCCCATCCACTTTATAAGCATAAGATGTGACCATGAAAAGTCCAATCTATTTTGAAGTCTTTACGACTTCATCAGTGGGGCTGTAAGTGAGAACTTGAACAAAAGTTAGTTCAATCTCGTTCACACTTATCACTAAAAAGTTATTTTCATGGCCGATGACTTAGAAAATCTAGGACACGAAAGATTAACTAACCTCCCTACCACAAGTACTCCAGATCTTCACCAACTCTCTTATGAAGTGAAAGTGCTTATTGATATTGTTTTAGATATACAACAATAGATTTGGAAAGATGACTCTAGTTTCTTAAAGGGATACGAAAGAACGACATGCAAATAAGTAGGTACAAGAACACTTGTATGCTAATTCTTTGAAGAAGTTTCTCCTGTTATGAAGAGCACTCCTCAATAAGTCCTAGCCATAGAGGTGGCTACTGCTATCAATCTCCTTATGAATTTCATTTGCATGCTCCTCATAAAAAATCACCTAGATAGGAGACAAGATTAATAATTGTATGAGCTCCTAAGAATGAACATCGTTTTTACTTAGTGAGAGATTCTCCACTTTGTCATTAAATGCTATATACTCATCTCTCCAAAGATTGCATCTTTGTAAAGCCTAACTTAGACAAAAACCATAGTCTTACAAGCTTAAGAGAGTGCATACAAAAAGTGTGAAGCATTATAGAGTTTATAACATAAGACAATAACATTGTGTGCAAAGTTTTTATGACTATTCCATGGTTCTATTTGGACTTGGCATCATAGATTAGAGTCTAGCTTCATCCCTAACTTTCATAATCTTAGCGCCAAACTCATCTTCCATTTTAGTAAAATTATATCAGCTAAAAAAAGCATCATTAAGCTCTTCATCATCACATAATGAAAATATTAGAGTGTCAAAGTATATCTCCAAAGGTATTAAGAAAGACCGCTCAACTTGAGAAGTTTACTCAAATTCATTAATATTGAAGCCTCGATTAACGAGGTCTATAACTACTCTTTCTGAGAACAATTGTATACTCTCCCTGATCGAGCTCTCTTTGATATGAAATAGGTGATCAAAAAACCATATACGAGTAAAAAAAACAAGCATAACCAAACAAGAACACCACTATTTCCATCCATAAAGAGAAGAATCTCCTAACCACCATTGATTTCCTAGGAGCCCTAAAGCATTTAAAAGGAACACCAACGGATCTATTTGTGATTGAATGATGTTCCTTGATTTTATAACCATATTTTTTTTTTTACCAACATAAGGATTTAGGTATTATTTTCTATTAAGAAAAAATAATTTATGTGATACTTATCTCCTATGAAGAGTGGCATGAATATAAAGAACCTTAATAAATTTTGTTTCTTCCACCATGATAACAGTCATAGTACTAGGAATGTCATGTTTTGAAAAAAGAGATAAAAATATTGATCTCTATAGATCACCTCCAACAATTTACAAGTAAAGACAACCTAAACAAATAAGAAAATATTCCCACGATGCATTACTTGAGATTAAATGATTTTTAAAAATTGTATCTTTACTTGCATGATAGAATCTTTTGAGCTTTTTAGTTAAAGCAGTATTGTTTCCCAAAGAAATTCTCCATGTCCATAATGAAATATGTATACATTTATATCTCCAATTAAATCTTCACATATCCGTGCCACGTCTCCATACACAATACTTTTTAAGGATTATAACATTCCCAAGCAACAATATATCGATCGACATTACGTAAAGAAAACTATATGATACACGATTAAAACGCAAGACTCATATGTCCATACATGAGGAAAGATCGGCTATATTTTACAAATCACTCAACTCAACAAAATTAATACAAACAAATATGATCTAAGAGTAATCATACACATGTTGCAAGAAAAAAGAAGAAAAAATCAATCACTTATCACAAATTAATCAACATGAATTCAAACACTTATTGTAATTTAATAACACGAATGAACCAACACATGAGATTTGAACTTGACCTTCTGAAGTAGCTAGAATTAGCAAAAGCATTGGAGCAGAACGTGGCAGCGACATGGTGCTAGAGTGGCGCATATGCAGTAGCGATATGGATGGTCACGTGCGGAATTGAATGAGTAAAACTAGAGACAGAACTGAGCCAAAATGAGCTATGATTTATGCTGGATCTCGAGGCATACTTTCTGCTAATTTTTGGAGAGGAAAATTTTTGATTTATGGGTTGATTTTGCTTGGATCGTTAGGTTAATTTCTTGCTGGAACTGCGGGCTGTTTTGGTTGTGTTTTGGCATGGATTTCTTATAACACCTTTAACTTTTTAATGCAATTTTCACTTTTTTCAATAATCATGAATGTATAAAATAAAGTATTTTATTTTTATAAAGAACTTCCCTATACTCAATCATTTTCATTGCATAAATATTCTTCTTGTGAGAGATTTATATTTCTTTTATTTTTCATTTAAACAAAAGATTATATTATTTAATTTTAATAAAGTTTCAGTAGAGTTTTCTTTATACTAGAACTCTACCTAAAATTTTATTATGCTTTAATTTACCTGCAATAACAAACAACAACAAACCTCGAGTTTTGAGTTGACCATATTCCTTGATTTGTTTCAATACTCCTAACTTGGGATTTACATAATATATGCACTCATTGATATATATTCCAATGATCATTACTCATGTTTTATATCAAACTTATTCATTAATTCATTACAATATTCCTAGATCATATTTGAATTTTGTTTAGTGTTTCATTAATATCATACCATACCCCAAATTCATACTTTAATTAAATTTCAAATTTATTGATTCCATGCAATACCTTTAATTCATGCTTGAATTCAACTATTGGATTCATTAAATTCATTTCCTTATAGATGGCTAATGCTTAAAAATAATCATATTTATTTATCCAATTCAATACTTTTTACTCGGGCCTTAACTAGGTTATGGGGTTCATTAACTTAATTTTCTAATCATGTATTTTCCCTTCAGAATAACCATATCTAATTACTCTAATATCCTTAACTCGTACTACACGTTGGCCAAGTATTCACTATTCCATTTTAATATTCATAATTTGCATATTATTTCGGTTGCATATCTGTAACCCCTTCCAATTCTCATGTATAGTTCTTACAAAGCACATCATCATAACTCGTCAATTTACATATCATACTCTTTCCATTAAGGCCAACTTAACACTTCCATAATATGCTCGTTGTTATGGTTAGCCTAGATTTTACAAATTAGTCCCGTTGTTATGGTTGAATTAAATTCCACATATTTGTCTTGCTGATGCATATGATTTCAATTTCCCACAATGATCTGGTCGTTGTAGTTAATTCAAATTCCACATTTTAATTTTGTTGTTTTGGTCAATTTAATTTCACATAACGGTCTTGTCGTTACAATCAATTCAAATCCCACATTTTAACTCTTTCATTGTGATCAATTTAATTTCACATAATAGTCTTGTCGTTTTTATCAATTCAAATTCTACATTTTAATTTTGCTGTTGTCGTTGATTGATTGAATTTGACACAATGATCTTGTCATTACTGACAATTCAAGTTCCATATTTTATTTTTGCCATTGTGATCAATTTAATTTCACATGATGGTCCTACCATTGCGGTCAGTTCAAATTCCACATTTTAATTCCACCCCGAAAGCATAACAATTCTATATCCTACCCCATAGGCACATATATCATGCCTTGCAGGTATAACAATTATATATCTTGTACTTCATATTGAAATCATATTCATATACAACGTGTCAAATTCATTGATTTTTTAACATAGTCCACATCCCGCTCATGCGACCGACTTAATTCTTTTTAAATCAATAGCTCCTATTCATGTGACCGTCTTAATCCTTTTTAAATCAATATCCCTTATTCATGCAGCTGGCTTAAAATATTTTGATCAATATCATTAGTAAGATATGCAGGAATACCATATGCAAGTATCCTGTGAGTTGCAGTTACCCTTTAAAGGCAAGATAATCCAAGAACAATAAGAGCCATATATCCTTTGTTTGAAGTGTGGATTGTGAGCTTCCATTGCATGTGGATCCAAAGAAAAAGACTCATCTTAAATCTCTTTCGAGACTCACTTCCACTGAATTTAGGATTTTTAGCAAAATAATCATTATATAGCCTCAGTTCACCTTCCTTTCTATTATAATTGACGATATTGTCAATAGAGCCAAGAGACTCTATTCTCTGCCGTTGATGATTTGATTATTCTTTAGCAATCACTACAATAGAAACTTCGAAGGTGAACACGGGAGTGCATTATTAAAATCAAAAGCATCATAAAAATTAAGATTAGAATGATTTATGATGAACTTTAAGGAAATAAAATGAAGATTGGAGAGAAGAAAATGATGAAGAAAAATGTTCAAGTATGAACGTATTATAGATAATTTTTCTCTAAATTTTGAAATCTTAAAATTTGAATGTTGGTAGTTATTTTTTCAAAATTTGAAATGTCGGCGGTTTTATTAAAAGTTTGAATTTTAAATTTGCTTTTCAAAAATAAAAAAATTGGCAGTATCATATAAAACTGAAATTTGAAAATATTCATATAAATAAAATTTGATTTCAAAAGTTTAAAATTTGAAATTACAATTATATCTTTTAACTTTCATATTACTTTATTAATTTTATATTTAATTGTATAAATTACTCATAATAATTGCATAATTAATAACATTATTATATTATATAAAAATTAATTAAATCAGTTATATAATTATATGAAAATTAGTTAAATATAAAATATATTAAAATACAATGGCTTTTTTTTAATGACTTTTACCATTAAAGTGCACATATACAAAAACAAAATTATACTATTTAAAAAATCATTTTATTAATTTGACTTTTCAAGATAGCATCTCCTGTTCCCGTTAGAAATGCTCTAATTGTTAGAATACTTGAAATTTGTAAATGCAATGAAAAAAAATTGATTTTTAATAAAATTGGTTTATATATATATATATATTATGTTTTTATATTTGAAATGTTCATGATTTGTGAATGTAGTTTGATATTATTTTCAGTTAGCTTAATCATATTACATAAACAATATAAATATAAATAATTTTATATATAATAATTTCAATCATATTAAATTAATTTGTTGGCACACAAAAATTTCGATAAACTTTACATTAATAGGTAGACAAAAGTCGACTTTAATGAGTTAGGCACGTGTACTTCTCCAAAACATTGTCGTGGTTGATCATCCACAAGATCTACTAGTTGTTTTTTATATGTCGTGTGTTTCTAAACTTTTTGGCTTACAAAGAATAGATGGTAACATGTTTTTTTTTTAAAAAAAAGGTTAAGCCAAATTATCCAAGTGACACATAAGCTTTGGTAAATTAATTGAATTATTGAGCAAAATCAATTCCAACTCAAGCAATTATTATTATTATTATACTAATTCGTTGAGGTTCGTGAAAAATGATTTCTACTACCACAACACTTCTTAATTATGTGGTTTTATATAGTTGTTTGTTTGGATATTTGGAGACTTTTATTTTTAGACCTTTTGAAACTAAAAAAAATTAATGCAAGAGAAAACTATGTAGGATAATGACAATACAAAAATCACAGGAAAAAATCACAAAGTTTAACTAGTGAAGAGAGTTGTGGATGTGAATCCTAAATTTACAATTTTATTATCTGAAAAATAAAACATATAGTTGTTGTCTCCTTAATAGATTTACAAGACCTTTAAATAGGCTAAAAAATCCTACCTCCAGTAGGAAACAGCTATGAATCCACATTAAGTAAATAAACAAAAAAATCAAATTAAAACATAGAGTCTGAAAAAACATAGGAAAATAATAAAAATTGTCATATCAAGAGCATCAATACTCAAAACATAATTCTAAAAGATCTGACAGCTCATTCAAAATTGTAGTGGCTGCCATATGAATAATTATCTGTAGAATCACTTATAAAAATTTTAGTCTGATTCAACGGTCGGATCTCCTATTATTGTATCGTTTAAGGAGTTAATCAATCCTGGTCATTTTAGATCTTTTCTTAAACCTAGACCTGTCCCAATTATCCATAAAAGAATATGTTAGACCATCTACATAGTCTGTTTGGGCTATATATCTACCTAGTAAAGTCAAATCATTACTCGAGTTTCTCCCTAGGTTGGAGAGAACTCGTCCTCGAGTTCTATTCTTTCTCTAGATAGAGTGTCAAGTGCTTAACATTAAAGACATTAGAAGTCTTTAAATGGCCATGGAGACGATGTCCATAAGCATTGTCACTTATTTTCTACAACATCTCATAGGGCTAATTTTCCTCTTTTTAAGCTTGTTATACACCCTAGAAACTTGTCACGAGTAAGGATTGCTCATACTAGATCACTAACATCAAACACCACTCTCTTACGATGAGTATCACCCAAGGCCTTATATCGAGCATTGCCGTAAATGATTATCTTCTTGTCCTACTCATAAATATTATGTAAATAATCTGTCATATTGTCAACTTGAACACTTAATCATCTGATACGAGGAACATGCATCGACTTTAGCACCTCTCAAATGGACTTAATTAGGTAACTTGATTTTGATATCTGTTATAAGAAAACTTTGTCTATGGCAAAGTCGTATCCTATTATTTTGGTATGTCTCCCACTAGACTCCATAACAAGTTGCCAAGGCTTCGGTTCCTCACTTTTGCCTACCTATCTACCTGAGGATGATATGCATTATTAAATTTCAGTCGAGTCCTCATTTTACACTATAAAATCTCAGAAGTTACTCATGAACTTCACATCTCTATCCAAAATGATGGATCTAGAAATACCATGTAAATGAACCACCTTGTTAAAGTAAATGTGGGATATCCATGATGCATCTGTAGTTTTAGATAGACTATTAAATTGGTTATCTTCGAGGACATGTTCACAACAATAAAACTAGATATCACATTTGATAAGGCTCCCTTAGACCTCTGACAAATAGCATATCTCCTCACAAAATTAGATACATGTTCTGGAAGCTTAGGCTAATAATAATCAACGAACATTAGGGCCAATGTCTTGTCTCTCCCAAAGTGTCCTTTACAATGCTTCTCACAGATAATATGCTCTCATAAGGAGCAATCTGGAATACATAATTGCAAGCCATGAAATAAATAATCATTCATAAATACAAAGTGATCTTATTTATCTCCATTCATTAACTCAATATAAATATGCCTGAAAGATAAATCTCTCAAATAGAGCTCCATGAAAGTATTAAACCCTATCACTTGGGCACACATAATATATTAAGTAGAGCAACTCATTTATTAAGAGCATTAGCCACCTTATTTAAGCTGCTTGACTAATGCCTTAATGAAAAGGTAAACTATTGCAAAAACAAAACCCGTTTTACGTGATGACTTAACTTATGTTGTTCATTTATATTTTTCAATGCCTCATGATTTATAATGAGAATATTTTGTTTTACAATAAGTAATGTCATCAATGTTTGAAACTCTAAAAAATAACATAAAATTCCAAATCATAGTGGAGTAATTTGAACTAGATAGATTATCACTGAAATAGGTAATGAGCCTCCCATCTTGGCTAAGAACTCCCTCAATGCCTATCCTAAATACATCACAATTTACCTCAAACAATTTTTCAAAGTCTAGAAGTGATAGCAGATAAGCTTCAATCATTTTCTGTTTAACAAGCTGAAAACTAGATTTAGCTTTATCTATCTACCTAAAAGGATGCCCATCTAGACACTCCATAATAGGCGTAATAAAAGAACTGAAGCTTCGAATGAACCTTCTAAAGAAGGATGAAAGTCTGTGAAAGCTCTTAATATCTCGAACACTCTTTGGAGTCGTCCACTCCACAATGTTAGAAATTTTAGATATATCAGCCTAAACCCGATTAACAAACACAATAAAGTAGAGAAGTAAGTATCAGTATTAATGAAGAACTTAAATTTCTTGCGATTCATATATAAATGCTCATTGTTTAAGGTTTCACAAGCAACATGTAATACTCTAAGTAAGAATTCAAACTGGGGTTGTAAATTATATTATCATCAAAATAAATGAAAAAAAATTTGCCCACGAATGGCCTCAATACCTAATGCATGAACCTCATATAAGTGTTGGAAGCATTGGACAAACCAAATATCATAACCATCCATTCGTATAACCCTTGTTGATTTTTTAAGGTTGTTTTCCACTTACTCCTAACTTGATTTTTATATGATGGTAACCATTCTTGAGATCAATCTTTGAAAACAACATGAAACCTGCCAACTAATCTAACATGTCATCTAGTCATTGTATTGGAAACTTGTACTTCATTGTAATCTGGTTGATGGCTCGACTATCCATACACATATGTTATGAACTACTTTTTTTAGGACTAGAAGAGTTGGGACTGCACATGGACTCATGCTTTGCTGAATGTAACCCTTATCTAACAACTCCACAACCTATCTTTATAAGTTTTTGGTTTCCTTGAGGTTAAGTCTATAAGCTGGTTTGTTTGGGATACTAGAACTTGAAATTAATTCAATCTAGTATTGAATGTCTCGTATAAGAGGCAATCCCTAGGGTAATTCATCTGACATTAAATCTAAAATTTTTGTTAGCACAACTTTTACCTTACTGGGGTTGTCATCAACATCATCATCCTCCTTAACTGTTCCATTACTAGGAACTAAGGCATACACTACTCATTCGTCCTGTATCTCTTCCATAAACTATGATTAAAACAACAAGCTCTTTCCTTTTTTCAGTTCTCATTTCCATCTTCTCCTTCATTGGTGCCAACATTATATGTTTCCCCTTTAGGCTTTGAGAGTACGTATTTTTTCTATCATCATGCATTATATTTTTATCAAACTATCATGTCCTCCCTTACAGAACATAGCACATATCCATAAACATCACATCACACCAAACACTATCAAAGTATCTTTATCCCATGAAATAGGACACAAAACAAAATTTATCAACAATTAACTCGTTATCTTTGTTTATCCATGTCAACTTATAGGGCTTAGAATGATTTTCAATCGTTAATTGAAGCTTTTTTACTACCTTTGCCAAAACCACATTCTCGTAGCTACCACTATCTATGATTAAAATATATACCTTACTTTTAAAAATGCATATAGAATAGAAGAAACTAGTACGCCGCCAATCTTTAACAAGGATAGTACCACCATTTTCATACAAGATCTCTCCATCATTTTCTGAATCATCATCATTCTTAAGATCAATCATATCCATAGGCTCCTCTATCATTAAAGTGTTTCCAAAGTGTTTATTGATTCTACTAAGCTGGCCAAGGTTGTATAACAGTAACCCTCTAATTATTGTTACGCCCATATCTTATATTATTTTGATCTGCTTGGAAACTTGAAAACTTCTAGTAACAATCCTATCACCCAATAACTTCTCTATTGTCAAAGCCCTTTAATAAGCTTAAAAAATTGTCCTTAAAGGCTGGAGACACGGTACCTCATATATGGATTGCTTTCAGACCACTTAAATACCTTACAACTATTTGTTCTTTCATTTCTACCAGATCATTCTAAGCTACTAACTAGTAGAAATCATCAGTGTAATCATTAATAGACTTACCTCTTTATCTCTACCTATGAAGCCTCTAGTATAATGTTTGGGAATAGTCAAAATGAAGGAAGTGTTCCCTTATCTTTTTCTTCATCTTATCCCAGTTATTGATTTTTAATTTTCTTTGCTTCTTCTATGTCTTCTTGAATTGTTCCCACTAGGTAGATGCCTAACCTTTCAATCTGATACAATTAATTGAACTTATTTAGGCTTAATAACCTCTTTATACTAAAAAAAAAATCCTCTCAACTTTATTCAATCAATCTATGAACTCTTTTGCTTGTAAAGTTCCAGTAAACTCAAGGATTTTGAAGCGAAAGCTAAAATCCCCAGATCTGACCTCTTCCCTTTCATGAGGTTGTCTTCTCTGATTGCGCCTGTGGTTTTAGTACTAGCCAAGGACCCATGGTCGCTCTCCTAGTTCTATTTCCATTGCCTTTTCTCTTCTAGCCTATGAGTCAATTATGAGATATATATTTGCATGTCTTCCATGATGAGCTCTTGAATGTTTCTCTCCTGAAACGAATGCTCCTCATCCTCCCATTGGACACGTCTTGCTCCACAACCTTTTTCTACCATGGTTGTTTAATGACACACAACACGCAAATAATTATCCATACAATTGTAGCGTATAACAAGCAATATAAAACCTGGGATCGTTAGGCTCTAATACCAACTAATGCAAGCGGAAAATATATAGGACAACGACAGCATAAAAATCACAAGAAAAGGACACAAAAGGATTAACGAGCGAAGAGGATGCAAATGTAAACCTTGAATTTATGATTTTATTCTTTGAAAAAAAGAGAGCATATGGTGGATGCTTTTTTAAGAGGTTTATAAGACCTTTAAATAAGCTAGAAAGACCTATCTTTATTAGAAAACAACTAGGAATCCGAAAACATAAAGGAAATAAACAAAAAATCTGAATTAAAACATAGAGCCTGAAAAAACGTAGAAAAAAACAATAAAACCTGTCATATCAGGAGCATCGATGCTTAAAACACGATTAAAGAAAGGTCCAATGGTTTGTTTAGCGAAACAGTAGCTGCTCTCAGGGAAAATTACCCATAGAATCACTTATAAAAATTTGAGTCCAATCCAATAATCGAATCTCTTGTTATTGTAGTTTTAAGAAGCTAAATAGTCTTGGCCGTTACAATAATTTTCTTGAACATAAACTTATCCCACTTTTCCATAAAAACATATACTAAAATATTCACATAGACTGTGTGGAATAATTCCCATCCAGTAACATCAAATCATTACCTAAATGTTCACAATCAGATACAATATCATTGTTTTCAAAGCTTGGACTTTTTTTTTTTCCCTTAACTAAGCGAGACCATTGATGAAAGATATTTGTCTTATCGAGTCCATCAACGTCCCACTGCATTTTATTCCCCTCGAATATTCTCCTCCATCTTTTATTACACGGGAGCGGCGAAAAGATCATAATTAAGTTTTCTTCCCCTTTTCAGGTGAAAGTGATAATTTATGACAAATGATTTTTAACTTTAAATCATAATTTAAAAAAGTTGATAATTCATGACAAGTAACTTTTAATTTTATTTCATAATTTAAAAGTTATTTCTCATAAAAAATTTATGAAAAAAACAAATTCAAATTATTTAAAGTTATTAAATATATATGGTAAAAATGATTCAAATCAAATTTTAATTTTTTTTAAGAAGAGATGTAGTATAAGTGTATGTTCAAAGATAAAAATTTTAATTTTTTACCATATCAAGATTTTACTTAATTTGATGACAAACATTTAAATATTTAAGTTAAATTTATTTTTAATCAAATATATTTCTAATTTTTTTATGAGTCAAAAGTTAAAAAATAATTTACAAAAGTCATATAAAACAAAATCGAAGTATAACTTGACTGCTGAATTTCAAATATATCTTTACTTCTATAAAAAAAAAATATATGATTCTCAAATTCATATATTTATACGACTTTGTTTTCACCAATCTTCCTCTGTCTTACTGGGACGATGAGGTTATAGGTGAATATTTTTAATTTGGTTTGATTTTTATAAAAAAATAATTAAATTGAAATTTAAAAAAAAAACTGAAACCGGTTCAAACCGACCGGTTTGGTTCGGTTTAGTTTTTTGGACAAAAACCGGTTCAAACCGACAGGTTTCGGTTCATTTTTTGGACAAAAACCGGTTCAAACTGGTTTGGCTTGGTTTTTTTTCTGGTTTGAGTTCTGTTTAGTTTGGTTTTTTCAGTTTCAGACTTATAAAACCGAACCAGTCGGTTTTTTAAAATTTTAATCGGTTTAATCAGTTTTTTTTCACGGTTCGGTTTTTTTTGTTATTGTTTTTTCGGTTTTCTCGGTTTGATGAGTTTTTCGATTTTTTTCTCACCCCTACATGTTATATTTATAAACATATTACTATACATCTATTTTGAATAAAATAAAGCAATAAATTTTTTAGGGATAATTAAAAAAAAATCTTATAACTTATTTTTATAAATTATACTTTTTATCTTGGGTTAAATTTTTTTTAAAAAAAGAATAAAATAACTAAAATGACCTCATATATAATATAATGCAAGAGAACTTAATCACCTCACACACTCATTCTCTTCCTCCCGACCACTCGAGACTCTCTCTCTCTCTCTTCTGTTCTTAATCTTTTGTAGATTTTCTCGCGCTCGCCTGGAACTCAAAAGCCATGAATTACATCGATATCCATGAATCATTAAAAAAAAAAAAACAATAAAATCTTAGTTAGGTCAAGTGCTCAATAAATACTAGCGAGGTGAAGCAACTCCTACTCCTACTCCTACTAATCCGATCCAACTATAACGGAGGAGGAGACGAGTGACAGATTGAGATATTCTAAGGTGCAAATAGATGAAGCAAAATCTGACTCGAACTGGATCCATTTCCAACTAGTAGAAGGTTTACATTCCAATCTTGAGGTAAAACAAGAACTATAATTATTTTAGCAACAAGATTTGGAGTTGTGTTAGCAAATATGATGTGATCCAAACTACATCAAAGAATTCATTAGAAATTCTAGATGAGCCAATTACAAGATCAAGAGTAAAGAAGCTGAGCATATTTACAAGGATGAGCTTGGAATGCTTCTTGATGATGAAACTGCATCGACTAGAGATGCAATGTAAGAACTCGGTCTTTGCTTTCCTTTTGCATTCACATGGTTTGCCTTCTGTAGGCCTAATCTACCCTTCATATTCTGACCTTCTCCTCTGCTTCAAAGTTTAATCTCCCTAAGTAATTTTTCTTGGTCCTCCTCCCTCAACTCTCTCTTATCTTCATTCCATCACTGTCTTCTAATACCTCCTCCTCACCTCCATAAGAATAATACCCCCCATCGTCATCGGTGTTATTGTTGTGATAATCATCATTGTCATCCAAAAAAGTAGACTCGGAATTAGAATGATGAGGAATGGATCGGAAGTGAGAGAGAAGGCAAAGATAAAGTTGAAGATTTGTACAGGAAAGGAAACAGAAAGAGACGGTGCAGGAGACAAAGATAGAGTTGAGGATTTGTACAAGAAAGCAAAGATACTATATCAAAGAAAGCCAAAGCAAAAATATTATTACTAAAGAGATAGAACAGTTAACTAAGCTAGACACAAGGATTATAACCTGTGCAGAGTCCAGTTCAAACGCGACATTTTGGAGATTTCAGGAATCAGCTAATCTAACACCCTTTCTTCAACTCGTGGTTTCTGCAACTAAAACCGAAGAACTTCTAGCAAGAGCTGATCCATGCACCAAAGAAGCTTGTGACCAGTTTTGGCAATTTGTCATCTCTAATCTTATGAAAAGAGGTGTCATCTCATAGGAGAGCTTTTAGAGATGGGGGGATCTGCATGCGAGATTCCAAGATTATACCAGAAAAAAAAAATGGAAGGAAAGGGCTCGTATTTCCGTCACATCCTTGCTAAGTTGCCATATTAACTTGAGAACACAACTTAGATCAAAATTTATAGCACTACTTCATTACTTTGAAGATTAAAAGTACCTCTCTTTAACTACCTACGCTCAACACAAATTCTTTATTGTCCAGCTGAATTTTCTAGTAATCTAGAAAGGTCTGATAACAGACTTCGCTCACTAGACAAGCTTGCATCAAGCAGGAAAACCCTCCTCCTGCAGCTACACTTTACTGTAAGAAAAGACCTAGTGGAAAAAAAGAAGAGAGGGTGTAGTTAACTCTTCTGCTTATGATAAAGAATTCTCTCACAATGTTCATTTTCGAAACTAGAGACTTTTTTTTGTGGCTTTGTTATCTTGAACACATTTTAGAAAATGTGTAAAAAAAATGCCGTGCCACAAAAACCGACAAGTTTTTGAAAGATGATAGCTACAGTGGTAATCTGGCCTAGGTTAAACGGCCAACGTGATAGCTGATGCCTAACACACTGTTGGTGAACAAAAACATCAATGCTCATCGTTTTTTTGGATATTCAAAGACCAATCTCCCCCAAAAGTTACAGCAATAAAATGTGTAGGATTGCAGAAGAAGTGATCTAAAATGAGGAGTGAAAGACCGTCTTTGATTCTCACACCTGGAACAAGATTCAAAACAAGGGAAATGATAAGCAAATTGGAAGACTGTAATAAGACAGAAATATAGTGAGGATGAAGTGATCTCACCAAGAAGAAGAAGCACGTCCCAAGTGGGAGAAAATATCCCCAATCCAGTTACTGAAGGACACTACAACATAGTTACATGCGATGCCGGCCTTCAGCAGTGTGAGAAGATTCCATATAACAGAAGCCACCAAGTTCCAATCCATGGTTTGCATTTATCTTGGTGATTTGGAAGATACAGCCCCAATTTGTAAGGATGGGTGGCCAGTAAGTTTTGTTGGCTCCCAACTTACTTTTAAAAGAGCTGCTCTTTCAGGGTTCATAAGCAGAAGCTGCTGCATGTCTTTAGGAAGGACATCGAACACTGCCTGCAGATCTTTCTTCAATTTCTGGCAAGTTTCTGCAAAGTCTACACCAGCCTTTCCTGACTTCTCCATCTGATTGCATTATGAAAAATCAAATCATTTCTCAACAGATCAATGTTTTTCTTTTATTTTGATTGATAAAAACATGGAAAATATTGCAATCTGCCATTCAATCATCGGAATGTGTATAACCTTAATAAATATGTGACCAGAGTTTAATAAAGGAGCAGCACTGCAAACAAATATTTGCTCTTCTGAAAAATAGAATTCCACTAAAGGGATAATCCTGCTCAAAGAGGTCGAAAAGAACAAGAGGGAATTGCGTGGAAGAATAGGGTCCCTTAATAAGTAACAAACACTTGTGGCCTAGTTCATATCCACAATAAAGGACAATAAGCAATTTGGTCTACTTTTAGTGCTGGTTCTCAGCATTCATCTTGACTTCATTGCACATCGTGTACTTTGTCTGGTTGTTTGTTTCCTCTAGCCTTGTTATCACAGCTATTGAACCCGTACAAAATGAACCAAAGTTGTGCAAAATTTGCTGGCAAGAAGTTTTGCCAGAAAAGCAATCCTCTGATGCCAGCAGCACTAATTACACTGCATTGCAGCCTCCAAACCATGACACACTTCCTCTTTCTCAGCCAATCTAGAACTCTCACTATTTAGGCATGCATCACAGTCTCGATTTTAACTACAGTAAAATGAAAATTAGGTTTTCAAACCTCCATTAAGTTATAAATATTTTCAGAGTGATAATTACTTCCAGACGCTAATATCATGACGGTGAACACAAATGCAGAAACTTACTGTTCAAGAAGCAGCCAAAAATACACGCATATACACGTGAAAACATCCCATCTGACCACTATTCAACACAACACATTACATGTTATAATCTTCAGGACAGATTCAAGAGCAAAGTGTATTTTCATCTCATAGAGGCTCTAAAACAAGACAGTCTACTAACCATCTAGAAGAAATTGCAATATACCTCTACTTGGACATTTAAGAAACTAGCATGGACCACTTTTTGACAACGAATTTTTCACAAACCATGAACTACAAAATGCTTAGATCTGCAAATACTTTCAGGCTTAAATCAATTCACTTAGAAACAATAAATACATGAGCTGGTTCATTAACCTCTTGTACAAATAGATCGCTGCTGCCTTAACATGTGCCTGAAAGTTATAGTAAGTACTGGGGGGAGGGGGAGGTGTCCTGTGCCTAAATCCAAAAAACACCTCCTTCACTTAGATGTTTGCAGGCATAGCAATTATTACACAATTGCAACAGATTGAAAAAAGCTAAGGGCATACTGGTTTTCGAAGTACGGTCATTGGAAATAAAGATTTTAGAAGAAACAGAACAATTTACCAGAATTTCTCCATGGAGATGTCTTTCAATAGAATTGAAAGAATCAACAATTTCCAATTCTGACATTTTTGACATGAGAAGCTGTATGTCAGCTTTCATTCTTGCCTGCCTCCAGAGCCTATGTTGTTCTTGTTCAACAACAGTGCGCCGCCTTTGAAACCATGGCATGAAGTTGGGCCCTTTCAGGAACCTCCTGAACAGCAATGTAAACCATCTTTATCTTAACAACAAGCATTGAGAACTTGACCAAAATTGAATGAAGGACTGAGAAGCAATCAAACAAACTGAAAAAAAGAAGTCATATGCAATATTAATAGCAGTTTAACAATTATTACTTGTATAAATCCAGCCAATTAGATTTCATCCGCTTTGACAAAAATTTCCCCACACCTCTTGCTGATAAGTTTGCCAGAAATTCTTCGGCGTTGAATGGAGGAAGAGGGGGAGGGTCAATGAATGGAAGAGATCCTTCAGAAGGAGTGCTCGCCCTAAAATATGGGCCAAAAGGAGCCAAGAAGTTTGTGGTGAGCTCCAAGAAATGACGGCGCAATATTTCATTGTTAACAACTGACATTGACTCCTCAACCCTCGGTGACTTCCCAGCATCAATGAGCCTATTCAAGATAGAAGTGTCAGGCTTAGTTGAAGCTACATGGGTACTCCAAACGGCTTCCTTGTGTTCTGTCATGAGGCATAGCGGACCATCTCTCCTCAACTTAACAGCACTCAACAAACTTGAAGGAGAGAACTTTTTCAAGGAAAGCTGCTGAAGACCAAATCCTTCTGGTCTTCCAGGAATTCTGCTAGCAGAAGACCTACTTGCAAAGGCAACCCGGTTTGAATTAGAAGCAGGGCTGCCAACTGAAATAATGTGGGGAATATTACGAAGTGCTTTAAGGAAAAATAGATTTGTCACACCCAAAACCATTGGAGGGAATGCGTCTCCTTCTTTAAGTGAATTCAAATGCTTAAAGTCAGGGTCATGAATGGTGAAATATGGCCTAAAATCAACACTACATGGCAGTGGTGCAACCAAACTGACTAGACTTGCAACTGCCTCACAGCACTGGGGAGGTGTAGGTCCTATGATAAGAATAGGTTCACCGATAAGCAACAACTCCCATAACAACCAGAGCTGCAATAAGATCCCCCGGAATGCACCAAAAATATCTGAATCATGAAAAAGACCCTGTGGAATTAACTGATTAGATGGAAGAAAAGGTGCCATGGCAGAAGCAGATTCTTCAAAAATCCCAATTTCAAAGGGCAGACTATGAGCGGGTGGCAGGCTAACTTTAAGCATGGCATTCCCAATATGAAGCTCCATTTGTTTACCGGGTACAGGAGTAGGCCACATTGAAACATAAGCAGCAATATGCTCAAGAGCTTTCGTTCCTACATCAAAATATAAAGGACCCATAATTTGTAACAAAGGCCTAAACACACTAGAGTAAGGATTATGAGACAATATCACCACAGATTTCTGTTCTCCACCTCGCTTTAGCTTCTCATCATGCCGCTGCCTATTAAATACAAAACCATACAAGTATTTCAAACCTTTGGTACCATTTCTAATTTTTCTTCTATTAATCACCTTCCCTTTCATGGACTTTGAAGATTCTTCTTCATCATCGATTCCTACTACCTCAGAAGAAGTCACATTTCCTTGTTCAGAGTTCTTCCGCCTTTGGATGCGAAAAAAGAATATGCAGTCATGAATGCTTGAACGGTTCTGGTTCTGGGAAACAGAATCTGGAAATGAACTAAAAGCAACATCAAGTTCCTCTTCATTTGAGAGAGAACCAGGTGGATAACACTCTTCAATGAGCTGACCTTGTTCAAGATCAAATCTAATAATGCAGAAGGCAACAGCCCATTGCTGCAGAGATTCCAGATCAGTCTTTAAACTAAGCTCCTGTTTAACAGAAAATGAAGGTGATCGACTCATTTCCGAGATAATCAGCATCCTTTTACATCCATCAAAAAGGCCAATTCACCTCATCTAAGAGGCACACTTGAGCTACCCTTCCAGTCAAAATCTTCTGGGATTTCTGGCTATTAAACAATTGCGGTAACAAAATCAAAGCCTACGAAAGAAAACCAAGAAGCAAACAATGAATAACAGATCAAAAGAAGTCAGTTTAAAACAAACTTTTTAAGAGCAACGACAATAATTTGTTTGGCAACCAGGAGAATCCATTAAAAGATAAGTAATTAAAATTGAAAAATCTTAAAATTAAACAGAAATCAATAAACTGAATCCAAAAAACCAAAGACTGGCCACTAAAAAGCAATAAAAAGAAAACACAATTTCGCAAATCTGAATTTAAAAGAAGATCCAAGAAAATGGGTAAAAAAGAAACATTTGGCTTACCTAAACCGAAAAACCCAACCAGATTCAGTTCTTGCAAGAAGATAAACCAAAATACCAGCACCCAATTGGCCAAAAACAAATGGGTCTCTTTAGAAACCAGAAAAGTTAAGATCTTCTTGGAGTTGCCTCTGTAACTGTATGGATAGCAGAGAGTTTATATGCAGCTTTGGAAGCAACTACAGTACTATAATTCTAAAAATTCTAACGTGATTGGTAAGGCTATAGATTTGTGGGAGAAATAAATGTATGAAATATATGGCGAGGAAATTATTTGTTAATAAGGCCGCTTTCAATTTCAAGCTCCTCCTGTAGTGTACGTTCTTGCTTGAATTGGGAAATCATCTATATCTGGTAATTAATTATTTTGAGTCCTTTGTCCTCTCCTGTTAAATTCCCTCCCTGTCTGGGTGTCACAAGATTATTATTATTTTTTTTTATTAACGTATGCGTGTACAAATTAATTTATATTTATCTCAGTTAATTTTATAAATTTTAAAATTAATAATTTTATAAATTTTTATTAATCCTAAAATTTATGGCACATGATCAATAAAAAAACAAACTTAAAACTTAAATTACACCTCTTAAAATTAATTATTATTATTATAAATGGTTGTATTTGGTTAAATAAACGTTTAGAAAAGCCATATCATAGTGTGTTTGAGAGAATGATAATAGTTAATTTTTAAAGTGTTTTTTATTTCAAAACACATCAAAATAATATTTTTTATTTTTAAAAAATTATTTTTGATATCAGCACATCAAAATAATAAAAAAAATCAAAAAAATATTAATTAAAAAAAATAATTTTTTTCTATCCTATTAGTCACAAATCATCCATAGTAAAATTACGATTAAAAAAAAATTAAATTCACCAGCTTTTCACGATTAATTACACAATAAAATAATTATTTTGTCTTAAAAAAAAAGCCAACCATCTTGCTATAAAAGAAAAATAATTTTTTAAATGTGAGTCATTAGTCATTTTTAAATATACTTGAATAAATTATTTTTATTGTATTTTTAGCAAAGTAAAATAACTTAATTACCATTAAAAATAAAAAAAATAATTGAATTAGCATTGAGAGGTTATTTTTATCTTTTTGTTTTTTTAACGCAATGAAATGATTTAATTACCCATACAATAATTTTTTAAGAAACAATTGGCATCCAAGGGTATTTTTTCCTTTTTATTATATATATATTTTTTGTTATAATCAAGTTCACCTAGGATCTATTTGATAATTTAAAAATATAAATATTATAAAAAATATAGCTGATATATGTGTTGCATGCTTCTGCACATGAGCGACCTTCACGCCCTTCGGCATTTGATTGATTGAGGTATTTATGGTTTTTTTTTCTTTCTATGGAGTTATCCTAGTTTTATGCCCATGATTGTAGGTTTAGCAAGTTAACCTAGTTTGAATCGGATTTTTTTCATTGCTTTTTATTTTTTTTCCAGTTTCATCATTCGACATTGATTTATTCGATGATCGAGCTTCGTGATTTTATTCAATATACTTTCAATAGGGTATCCCGGTGTCATGATCGAGTCATATATTCGACATGTTAACTCGGATGAGCTTGGGTCAAGTTTATTTTTTTTACTTTTTTTTCATTATCAAGTTTTTTTTCACTTTATGATAAGAATTAACAAGCATTATTAAAAGATCAATTAGAGGTGTCGATTACAAGGTCAAGGAAAAAGAAAATTATAAAGACACTCAATGGGTTTATTTATGATATTTGGACCAAGTTAAGCTTTAAGACTACAACAATGGATGATTAAGCTCTAATTAATGTAAATCCATATAAGAGAAGGAGCTAGGAAAGAGACAAGGACAAGGAGAGGCAATTTGGGCTTGGTTTCCTCATGGTTTGCGGATTCCTTCACAAGTTTAAGTTGGTTTTGAGCTTATTTTTACAAATACACAGTTTTATGCTAATAAGCTTACCTTTTAATCTTGACATTGGATCGAGTAAGAACTTTTACTAAACATTTCTAAATGTTTTTTTTTTCTTCTATAGGGTTAAAATTTCATAATGATCAAAGATTAGAAAGGCTTTGCAATAAAATTTAGAAGCTACTGTGTGAGATTTACATTATTTTCCTAGTTGGTTTAAAATTCTTTTTCCTATTTGGATTATTACTCTTTTATTATTTTTTCATACTTGTTTACGACCTTTTTACCTATTATGAATAAGATTATTTAGCTTGTATTTTTTTAGAGATTGGATCATCTCATAATAATATTTTATGTGTGGAGGGGTTGCTCATTCTTTTGGTTATTCATTGAACTTTTCTTGGACTTATCAAATATCAATTGTCTTTGTAGCTTTCTTCCTTTAAACTCCCAATTTGTGATTCATTATAGTCATAGGGCTAGGGTCCTTTTCATCTAATAACTCTAGTGTCTTAGTTCAAGTAATCATTATATAAGGTTCTGTTCCGTAATCTAATTTTACATTTTTTTGGTTGTTTCTATCTTGTTTGTGGGTTCAAGAGCTCTTTTAGGCTCGTATCACTTTATTTACTATCATTGTATTTTTTTTATTCGTGTTATTAAATTAGCTAAGTTTATTAAATTCAATCAAATCAATAACCCAAGTCTTAGAATTTTTTTTCTTTTTTAAAAACACTTGCATCACCTTAGCATCTTTTTTTTCCTAGTAAAAAAAACAGGGTCAGCCTATAACATAGCACGAGTCACCTATCTAGTTGAATCTAAAACAAAAACGTCAAAAATCAATAATTATAACATATGAAAGAACCCGACTTTGAGAATTGAATTTGTATCATATCTCTACATTAATCCCATGTAAATAATTTTACAAAATTAACTTTATGTTCATTATTAACAAAAGCTAAAACATGAGGGATTCTTACTATAGCATGTAAGTGAAAATATTGTTCACTGGAATAATATTTTTACTATTTTATCCATCCTGTCAAAAAATTAAAACTAAAGGGCATTTAGGTTTTTTCACAAGATCCATTAATGATTACCAAATTGATTGGGGAAACATAAGTCATTTTCGCATGTGAAAAGCACAATTAAACGACCAAAATATCATTGAAAGAAAAAAAATTAAACTAACCTCAATAGGCTTTTTTGTATTTTCAAAATATTTTTCATAATTATCAATTCAGTTGAAAAGCAATTATATGTATAAAAAAACAAAATGCATAGTTAAATGACCAAAATACCCTTAGAAACCAAAAAATTAAAATTGGCCTTAAGGGGATTTTTTTTATTTTCACAATTGGTTTTCCATTATTATCAGGAAGGTTGATGGGAAATTGGTCTTTAAATGAATATAGAAAAAAATAAAAAGTAACTGGCACATACGTGGCACGCGTCAATGTGTGGGAGGTGTCTACACTTTTTGGATGACGTGTACAACACCTCCTGGTAGCTAAAACCCCCTTCCATCATGTCATTAGAAGTGTAGTTATGTCTTTTTCTTTTTAAGGTAGCGTGTGTTGGTAGTGGTTAAGCGGTTTGTTGCTAGTAGGGCTTTGTTTTTTTTTTCTTTTCTGTCTCCTCATATGAAAATGACACCTTAGTTCTTTTTGTTGTTGGTATTTCAACTTCAATTCTTATTTTTTTTTTCTAATTTTGCTTCCTAGCATTTTGGTAAAAGTCTTGTTTGTTCTCAATTTCATCCTTCAATGTCAATATGTCATATATTATTTTTTCTAAGTAGGTCCTTATTCTTTTGATTTCTAATTTTTTTCTTAACCTCTTTGTGAAAGTTTTATTTTTTTTAATTTTATTCTTTAATCCAAATTTATGGTATATTATTTTTTCCAATTTCGTCCTCATTCTTTTGATTTTTTTTTTTGTTAAAGTTATTTTTCTTTTTAATTTCACCCTTCAATCAAAAATCTGTTTTTATTTTTTTATGTCAAATTTGATCCTTATTATTTTGATTGTTTTTTTTGCTTAATTGAATTTTATTTTCAATTTCACCCTTCAATCAAATATAAAATTTATTTTGTATTTCAATTTTGATCATCATTCTTTAATTTCTATGTTTTAAAATTCTTTTGTATATTTGAAATTCCTTTTTCAATTATATCCTTTAATATTTGATTGATTAGGAATTGAGTTTCATGGTTTTTTTAGATAGGGTTATTTGGGTCCAATGACTCATGTGACGGGTTTGAAAAGCTAACATGGGTTAACATTTTTCTTTAATGGGTTTTTGATATCATTTCTAGTCGTTATCCCAACTATTAAATTATGATTTATATCTCTTAATTTCTACTACAATCTTAGCAGAGTCTCTTATGTTTGAGTCCCTAAAACAATTCTTCTCTTTATATAGAACACTTGTTTATTAACCAATAGATATATGAATCCAACAACGCATTAATCTTATTCTCAATAATAGACCTTAGGCTTCTCAAGCAACCAATCGCTTTAGCAACATATATATAGTAATATTCATAAAACCTACCAAATTATAACATGTGATTTACATTAAAGGTAAATTATACAAATAAAGAATTTACAAGTTCATAATCAACTAATGCTTTTGATTCCTTTTATTGTAATACAATTTAATCATAAAATTTGTCTATTACAATCATTTTAGTATAATATCCCATCTGATCACTAGCTATGTAGATGGCCTATCTATCAAACTGTGGGAGTGCATATAGACCCTTGCAAAACATAATATTTATATTAACTCTTTCATATTATGAATCAATAAAATTCATGCCATAAACCTCCCAAGTAAAACGGGTTAATTACTAATATCATAAACCATACATCACATATGGTAACCCATACACTTACCAAAATAATTCTTTTTTCCATCTTAAGCCTTAGCAAGCATTTCATTCTTTATAACTCTTACTAAGGGTTTTATATACCATATATCCATCATCCTATATCAAAGGGTAGACATATAACTTGTCTGAAGGCATTATTATATATAGGAAGCCACCTTGAAAGCTCATCTCTCTAAACCCCCACCTCACCAGTTTATCTTTTTCTTACTTAGTTTCATAACGCTATCTCTTATGGATCTACAAAGGTAAAGTTGAGTTCATAGTGAGAACTTTTTCCATGCATCCTTCTAAAGTGAAAGTACTATATCGTGTACCTTTATACCTTTATATATCAACACCTGTTGTCAAACAATCCCCAGTTATATTATATACACGTTATCAAAAATAAAGTTCATAACACCCTACATTCATCTTGTCGAACAGCTCCAAAACATGCCACCTACTTGCTATTAAAATAGCTTCGAAGTGCACATCATACATGTTGTCAAAATAGCTTTGAAATGCAGTATACACATACTGTAAAAAAACATCCACCAATCACCACCGGACTTGCTACCAACACAACCCTCAAACATACTTCAGTACACTGTCAAAAAAGTCCTCCAAGCCCCTCAAGTTATTATTCAAAACAGCCCTTAAACACACTTTAATATGCTACCGAAACAACCTTTAATCTTGACACATTACGTTGTCGAAAAGCCCTTAATCTCAATCCTTTTATCTTATTATCAAGATGGCTTCCTTTCTCATCATAATTTTACATCCCTCATTTATCCTTCCTAAGAATAGAGCATATCATTTCTTTGGAATACTCAAAATCCCACCATGGGTATTTCCTTGATAAGTACTCCTTAATTTACCATCTTTACATATGGCCAGCCTTATAATTTCAGTTGTTAGTAAACATTAATGGCTCTAGCCTCTACCTTATAGCATACTAGTCAAATAATTTTGGCTAGTTAGTGAAATTAGTGCCTCTAGTATACACCCCGTGGTGAACTAGTCAAATAACATCGACAAGTTAGTAATACTAATGCCTCTAGTCTCCACCTCGTGGTGAACTAGTCAAGTAACACTAGAAAGTCAGGAACATTAACGCCTCTAGCCCTACCTCGTGGTGAACTAGTCAAATAACACTAGTAAGCAATAACACCAACGCCTTTAGTTCCACTCCAAATAACTAGTTAAATTAAGTATCCTGACAGTCAATCACATTGACACCACTAGCCCTACTCAAGATAACAAGTTAATCTCATATCCTGTCATTTAGTCATATCCTTTCATTTAGTCAGTTGGAAGCCACTAGCTCCACCTAGGATAGCTAGTCAATTTACGTATCCTAACAGTCAATCACATTGATGTCACTAACTTCACCCAGGACAACTAGTCAATCTCATATCCTAACATTTAGTCACCTAGATGCCACTAACTTTACTCAATACAGCTAGTCAATTTAAGTATCCCAATAATTAATCACAATGACACCACTAGCCCTATTTAGGACAGCTAGTCAATCTCATATTCCGGTATTCGGTCACTTGAATACCACTAGCTTCACTTAAGACAACTAGTCAATTTAAGTATCTTGATAATCAATCACACTAACACCATTAACCCTACTCAAGATAGCTAGTCAATCTCATATCTTGACATTCAATCACTCGGATGTCATTAGCTTCACTTAGGACAATTAGTCAATTAAACACCCTAGCCATTAGTTTTACTTATGCCACCAACTCCATTTAGAATAGCTAGTCAAATCTCCTTCTTTGACATTCCATACCAAGTTCATCACACGTTCTTCGTAACATACCCATCATCACATCCTGTTTAACTAAATTTCTACCCACTAGTCTTACACATTTTGTTTGGTTACCCTAATTTGAAACCCATTGTTATCACATCATTCTTTATTCATTACCTTTATATGTTTATACTTACACAACTTCCTCAATCTTAAATCCAAATCATAAATTACAGCATTGTATAGCCAACACTCCTTTCAAATACCAGTCGTAATCATTCACTTTTGGATACCTACCTTAATTACCAACATAACATTTAGTTCTGAATTATCTATTTTGACTACCAAATAGAATGCTTTTAAAGTCTTATATCTATTTTATGGATTCATCATCTTATTTTGTCATGTATGGAAACATTTTATTTTTATAAATTGACTTTTTTTTTCACTTTTATTTACTTACTTTATTATTCATCCCATTGAGATTACAATTTTAACTCTATTTTCTAACTTTTTATATTTCACACTACATGAACAGTGTATTTCAATGTTTCACATCACATCTAATACAACCATTGCATATCATATTATGCATTATCTTGTTTTTTATGACATGATTATAATACCACAAAAAATAACTACCATACAAGTAGTATTTAAAGATTTGAAGAGCCAATGTATTAAGCACCTACTTGTAGTATGAGAATGTTCTGCTACTCTAACTCATTGTCCAGCTTTAGTAGTCTCCCCTATACCAACAGGTTTTTGAAACCATTATAAACATATCAAATCAACTTAGAAACTTTAGCTTGCTCTCTATTTAACACATGTTTATGAATTAACAATATGATAAATTCACAAGATTCAATACACACCCATACTTTCCAATGTTCCTATCATCTATCGAAACCCAAATGTACCATTTACTTAAAGAATATTCATTTATTCACACAACAACGCATAGCCATGTATTTAAACATATCAATTAACATTCATATACCTAATTTTAGCCAATTCCCCCTAATTTTAGCCAATTCCCCCGCCTTAATATGTCCTTTTTATATAATACTTTAACCAATTTGACATAACCTTTTTTATAGATGTTATATCAATATATAAAATTGATATTCGGCTCCATTTCATTTAATGCAATGACTCATTTCCTTTCTTTTCTTTTTATCATGTATTTTTGGTCGAAGATTAACATTTAAATTTTCAAGATACTGATTTCTATTTTCTTCATTCTAAAATCATTTTTAACATGTTCAGGTTCAAGTTTCAACAATAATCCAAGGCAATGATCCACTCCAACACCCTTTTTCCTACCATTTTCCTAAAATGGTCAAAACCTTCAAATCATTTGCTCTATAGTTTTCTCTTCCATTTATTATTTTAAGTTTTTTACTTAAATCATCTAAAACACACTTTAAGTTTATATATTCAATTGACAAAATCTTAAACCCTTTTTCTATGTATTATGGCTGAAACCTTCACCCAAAGAACATACAGTGTTTTTTTTTTCAATTCCTTGTCCCAAACTTATCTAATGTTTTTAATTATATGATGAATAATCCTTTTCAAGTAAACATTAATACACAAATCAATTTCCTCCCTAAATTGCTAGCTTGGCTAAACCTCCCCTTTAACAAACCAAGGGTTGCTTTTCTAATTCCAACATTATCCAACTTAGTTTAGCATGTTTCCAACATAAAACAACAACTTTACATGTACTAAACTCATCATTAACATCAATTCTTTTCCAAGCTAGGTTTAACACAAACCCATAACCAACCAATTCATGGATATCATGTAAAAACTTAATAGAACTTGAAAAGAATGTTTATTATTACTTACCCACACCAAATCAAGGAGAAGTTTCGAGCTTAAACTATATATCAACATAACTATACATTTAAAATCCCTCCTCCACCATTTCCTATTTTGGCCGAATATCCTCTATGGTATAACCATGATTGTCACTTCAACTTTTATCATGCATTCCATCCCAAAACAACTAAAACACGCCAAATCAATCAACAAAACCCAAACCCTTCAAGTACCCTTTTTTGGCTGAAAGCCACCATAGAACAAATCCATGGATTTTCTTTTAACTTTTCCTATAATTTCACATTAACCATTCCTAAAATACTTCTAAGAACACATTTTACCACAAGTTTAACAACAATGATTCATCATTCAATCAAAACTCAAGCTTAAACATATACCCATTTTATACCCATAACTAAAGCCAATTAAAGATTGCATATAAATGAAGGAGAAGGCTTGCTTACGATTTTAAACACCATATCTATAGAGTTTGATACAAGAAAACCCAAACTCTTTTTTCTTATCTTCAAGATTTCTCACTTTCTTTCTCTACATATTCATCTTCTTTTCTTGATTTTTCACTTCAAAACTTACTTAGATCATGTTTATTTTTCAAGAGAATGATTAATCCTCACAAAAATCTCTCAATTAAGCAAGAAGTCACTCAAAATTTGATCATGTTTTTTGTTCTCCCTATCTACTGGAACTTTACGTCAACTTTCACTTGTTTATAAAGAGGAATTTTTCTTATTTTACCATTTCACCCCTCATAATGCTTTCATGTATTTTTCCTATAACATACTCAGATGGTGATCTAAATCATAAGGCCTTCCCAAACTCCGATTGACTTAAAATTTGACCTAATATATAACAGTATGTTAGGAGACTCCTCATAAGCTTTTAGCCAAATCCAACGGTCTGAATTAAAAGTTACGCGTGATAGCATAAAACTAGGTAGTAGGTGATTTTACACCAAAATCCAAGTTTTCTTGTTCAATCCTTGCATGAATTGTATTAGTTATTCCATTAAATTCTCAAAGCCAAATATATATATTAGACTTATTATTGTTTCACAGTAACATTACCGATTTTTAACGAGTGCTTACACCATCACTTGTTTGTACCATCATTTCTTATCTTTTTTTTTACCATACTAATTTTGTGGAATCATTTTCTCATTGTTTTTATTCTTTTATCCGTCAACACTAGTTAGCGGTTTCATCGACAATACAAATTTTAAACCTAAAATTCATAATTCTCTTTTCAACATCATCAATATCCTTTACTCAATGGGGGTCTTGTTACTTTCATCCCTAAATTTACGTGGGGGTTTATAGCATATGTGCCACTTTTTATTGGGATTGTTTACCACGACCACATTCACAAGCCATTTTAGGTATATCACCTCATGAATGGAATTAGCCTTTAATAACTTGTATATTTCTTCAAAGATGACATTTTATCATTCTCCTCTACAATTTCTCTTTTTCAGGCTAACCATGAGAAAATAAGGATAAACATTTAATTGGGAAGAGGCCATGTCTAGGATAATGTCATATATGTATGGAGGCTTGAAGGAAAAATTCTCTTTTGAATATTAAGGAGCTCTATCAAGGCTTTCTCTTGCAAGAGATTCAAAGTAGACCCAATTATTATAGTGACAGTGTTTTCTTATTGATAGAAATTAACTTCTTTTAAAACATTTATGGCATTTTTCTGTATTTCAGGTGTTTCATTAAGAGATCATCCTCATTGATCTGTCAATAAACATTGTTGCTCTTTAGGCAAGTTAAGAAGCATTTCTTGGAAACTATCTAATTCCCCCCTTACTATTGCTACACTATTAATGGATAGTTTCATAGTTAGATACGTGTTACTAATCATCATGTTTGTCTCATGAAGAAGTGATCTCCTAAGTATGGTGTTATAAGAAGAATTCATCACAATCACCATAAATATTTGTTGGAGAGTATGACATCTTAGATTAGTACCAATGGTGATCAATATATTTAGCACAGCTTTTTCTGGTACACCTTTGGTCTCAATCTCAATCAAAAGAGTCTTCATTAGTGTTAATTTAGAGCGGTTAATGTCTATTTACACCATATCTTATTTAGCATTGGATATTCATAGTATTCTATCATCCACCAATACCCTATCCACCTTCTAATTAGAAAGGACAATGATGATTACCAATGCATCTTTATGAGGAAAGGTCACCCCCTCTCCATCTTTTAGGGTGAACACGATAGGCTCTATGTCAAAGGTTTGAAAGGCGTGGGGTAAGTAAAACTTGCTTTCTATCATCTTTTTTGCTTCTATTAGAGTCGCCTCCTGTTGAATTTTTGCCTAACATCTCATTAATTTTAGGTAAAGGTTTCTAACGTATGCTAGTTTATTTTCCCTGTTATTCAAGTTTTGTCTTATTTTTTTATAAACTATCAGAGGTAGCCCTTAGCAATTAACCTTTCTATTTCTTTCCTTAGAGCACAACAATCTTTAGTTTCATGATTTGTATCTTTATTAAAAAGGTAAAACTTATTAGGATTGCATGTTTTAGCATCTCCCTTTATTAGAGGTGAATATTGACAAATTATCTTCCTTTAATAGCGATAAACATATCAATTTAGGTGGCATTAAATGAGTGGTAATTAGTTTAAGGTATACTAGCCTATTGTAATTAACCCTTTTAGGTTATTCCTAAATCTTTAAGACTGCTAGGAAATCGACCGTGCTTAGGAGATTTTTCTCTCTGTCTATGAGATAAAAGGTGTCCATGCTTAGCTACACTCACCTCCTCTACATGAATATGGTTCTCTATTACCTACTTTACCTTGAGGAGAAAATATAATATTTCCTATAAGGTATAGTTATGTACCCTATTAATTAAATCTTATATGATAATGGGTTCAACTAAACCCTCTACCTTAATTATTTTATCATTAAACATTTTCAAATAGGCTCTAGTGCTTTCATTTTCCCATGGGATAATGACAAAAGAGCTTAGTTGAGCTTTTTTTTAACTAATATACTTGTACTGAAATGAGCAACAAACTTGGCACACATATCAGTGAAGTCAAAGATGGGATCAAGCTCTAAACTATGGTACCCTGCTCGTACAGATTCATAGAACATGGTGGAGAAGATTTTACACATGGCATTGTTATCCTATATAACTAGCTCAAGGTTGTTTTGTACATTTTATACATTTATCTCATATTAGTGAGCTCGTCGTAATTGTCCAGGTTTATTTATGTAGAGACAAATTCTTTTAGAAGACATGTATTACATAACGGGGAATCTCCTATTTTATAAGGATGGTATTATTCTCTAGGGTATGCACAATCTCCTCATATTATGTTTTTTTTTTCTTTTAGGACTATTTGAGTAGGATTTTAAAAGGGAATGATGGCAATGGCCATTACTATGGTTGTGACTTCTTGATACTTCACTTTTTTTTACTTTTAGAGATCATGTTTACAAAACCTAGTTTAAGAAAGTTTGTCTTGGCTAAATAGGTTTGGAGTACAATAATACTCTTGCTTACTTTTCTATATGTTGTTTTGCTTTGTTCCTTCAGGAAATTGAAGTTGTATATATCCAATCAGTGGCATAGGTTGTGGGGTTACTAGTTGCACAATCCACTATGGAAGGGGAATGGCTCTTAGCTATTCTTTATTGGCTAGAACAACCTCATAAAGTACTCTAATTTAATGTGCCATATGGTGAAGGTCTTGAAGGGCTAATGTACCAACAATAGGGAGATCGATTACTCTCTCGTGTTGTAGCATTTCTAGCTTATGAAAAAACTTTGAGAATATGTAAGAAGAGAAATGAACTAGTTTTTGTTTAGTCCTTTATAGATGGTTCCATTAATAAAGTCATAAGTCTAAACCTCAAATGAATCAGGCCTTCCCATATCCATTTTGGTGGGCTTTAAATATTTTTTCTACTTGAGCTTGAGTTGTAGTTTGTATTTCTCTAGTGAATCAAGTTCCCTCTATTAAACTATAGACTTTTTGATGTTTAAGTTAGTAAAATAAGGGAAGAACATATTGTATAGGAAGAGAGGAAATGAATGAAAATGTGGGAGAATAATAATCAAGTAGTTTTTATATGTGTTTTTGTTTTTCAATTGTCTTTTATACCTATTAATCATTGGAATTTGTACATTTTAGCTCACATGCATTACCTAGGGGGTTAGGATTGCAAACCTACTTATAGGAATAATACTGGTGAACTCATATTTTATTGTGAATGATCATATGGATCACTTGTCATGCAAAGTAGGTTTGTAAACCAATTTGTAAGAGAAATAATGGTGAACTTCTACTTTAATGTGAACCACCACATAATTATCTTATAAGTCACCATGTAATTATTATATAATGACCATACACCTATCCTGTTATCTTGTAAATTAGCTTTCAAGTAGGTGTTGTTATGTGAACTTATAAAAATAAAGATTCAAGCAGGTTTCGTACTCACAACATATGAATTCATGAATTTAGTTGGTGGTTAGGCATAACTAAACCTCATTTGGAATGCCACATCTGTTAAAAAGTTAGAGCAGTCATTACATATCATCACCAACATCATTTTTTTATATAATTTTATCATTCTCTATAACTGAAGCTAGAAAGGGTGTCTAAGTTATTCTTATTTATCTTTTGCAACGTTAATAGCACTTCAAAATTTGAGAATGAATAAGAAATCCCTTCTTAAATTGTTCTATTTTTCCATTCAATATTTTGGAATAAAAAAAACTAAAAATAGATCGGGATGATGGTGGTATTTTTTGTTGATACCTTAAAGTCATTTTGCAAATTTAGTTAATAAAGTTAATGATATTTTTTGTTGTCAACGAATTCCATTCGATAAGAGAATTTCAATGGTGGTGTTTTTTCTCTCAACAAGCCTGAAAAAATAGATCAGGATCAATTTAATTGAATCGGGCTTCATAATTTATTTTGACTTGCTATCTATAATGGTCTCAAATAAATATCTCAGTATTTGATTTGAGCTCAATTTTATAAGTGTATATTTTTGTGACCATATAATTAAGTAAACAATTATTAAAATCAATAGAGTCCATGACTCAGGTTGTAAGTTTAGTGGGTTAAGCTGCGAAACAAGAGTGATCCGATGTGTCATTGTCTTAATATTTAAAAATGAATGTCATCTTGGATTTTTTTTTTAAGTCAAGTCACATTTTTAATGGTTGTTTGTGTTGCTTTTGGACCTATAAAATCAACTAAGTCATGTTGAGGCAACTCCAAACAGTTTAATTTGAAGTCTGAGCTAGAAAAAAAGTCGGGTCAAAAGGTTTCAAGGTTAACCCGTTAGACAAAGTTCAATGACACTATCAAAGATTGTGAGAATTAACAAGTAACACTACAAGATCAATTGCATATGTTGATTGGACTAATTACAAGGGCAAGAACCAATAGGATGAAAGAGGCATTCAATGGACTGATTCATGACATTTAGGTTGAGTAAGCTTCGGGAATTCATTCTAAATTAGCGTAAAGCATGAATATGAGTTCAAATGAGGATCAAGTCTTAATCAATTTGATCTATAAGTAAGAGATGAGATTGCTTAACATGTGCTAGGGCTTGACCACATAGATTAATGTTAATGGTCATAACTTATAATCTGATTGTTGGATCAAGTTTAAATTTTTATAGAAAATTTCAAAAACCTTGTTTCCTATAGAGTTATAATTTCATATAAATCAAACATTGGAAAGACCTTCTGATAAGGCCTAGAATACGGGATGGGATTTTATTTATACAAGTCTTAGGCTTTGTATTTTATTTTACCCATACTTTTAAGTTAGTTGGTTGTTTGAGATTAATTTTTAGCTCATAGTTAATTACAGTTTATTTTTGTTCAAGTCAAACATATAAATATGCGAAGACAAATTAGTTTTTAAATAAAAATTATGGGTAATTTTACTTTTAGTTTTTTATTGAATTTTTCAAGACTTATCAAGAAGATAATCTTCATAGCATTCTAACCATATATTTTTTATTCTTGATTTAAGTAATCAACGGGCCTTTATAATCTGATTTTATTTTTTTGGATAAATATTATAATTCTTGATTATGGGTTTTAGGTTTTGCCCTCAAGATTCACAACAAAAATAAGTTTTCAGTGACTTTATAATTCTAGAGTTATATAATTCTTGATTGTGAGTTTTAGGTTCTATCAGGAGAGGTGACTAGAGAACACAAGATTGAGTGCGATATCAGCTGTTGGTGATAAAAGGCATAGCAGAACAAGTCACGCTTATTAATGCTATTAAGATGTTGTTTGGTAATTGGTAACAGAAAAAAAAAAGTAATTTTCCTTGGTAGGGCCCATCAATTTTCGCTGTCGTGCCACAAGTTTGATTTTGCTACTTCTCGTGGTAATAATAGTAGTTTTCATTGTCGCACTGTTAACGTGAACAATTTTTTTTTTTAAAACCAGTACAGTTAATTGATTTCACTCGCACTATTCACGTGAACGTGAACAACAATTTTTTTTTGTTTTTTTAAAAAATTAGTTTAAGGTGAATTAAATTTACTCGTACTATAATCTCAATTTTATTCCTGATAATATTTTACCTAATTTATTGCACGCTCAAAAAATCACAAAAACTGTAGTTCTTGTCGAATGAATTTTGTACGTAATGAAATTGTAATTTTTTTTTAAAAATTGAGTTTTACTCGAAAAATTAGTATTTAATATTATTTAATAACACTATATAAATTAGAAGGATATCGCATGATGACGTAGCATTTGTGGAATTTGATTGCAATTCCAATTATGTTCTTGTTGGGTCCGACCCAGTTAAAAAAAATTAGTTTTTATTTTTATTTTAATTGTGTTTTATTTAAAAAATTAAAAGGATATCGCTTGATGACGTACCAAAAAATTCAGTTTTTGTTGTTGCGTGCTTAAGAAACCATGAAAGCATGTTGGAGTTTTGTATGTGATAACACAAAGTTAATGGAATAAAAAATTTGATATCAATATTATTTATTTTATGATGTAATAATAGTAGTTAAATCTACATATTTAAATTAAAAATATTTTTTAATTATTTTATAACCTCAATTTGAAAAACATTTTTTTAACCAAACACATTAAACTACTTTTTATCCAACCTCAATTTGAACTACAGTTTTAACCAAACATATATTTTTCCAAACCAACCTCAACTAAAAATACTTTTTATAAAATAATTTTTTTAAAATTATAATTATAATAGCAACGGCAATAGCAACCATACTCTAACTCTAAGGCAGCTGGTACTGTGAAGGTAAAGGTAGTGTCTATACTCTCAAGGGGAAGTAGGCTGTTAAAAAGCATAGCGCAGAAGTTACCATGGCCAAAATGGTTTGGGCTTGTATTGACAGCTCCGAACAAGTCACGATTATTTAAGAAGCCCTCCGAGCAATCTGCTGAGCATTAATGAACCTGCCTCCTTATGGGAGGAGAAACTTCGATACAAGCTTCCTAGAGTCACCATCACAGAAGACGATCTACTTGCTGCCGCCAAAGGTTGGTTTTAAATATTAGTTTTTTTTTTTTGGTAATTCTCCAATCAGTGTTGAATTGAACTAACAAAGCGAGTGAACTTGGGCCTTTCGTTTTTACCAGAGTCAAATGTCCATCTATTTTTGTTGCCCCTGATTAGAGCAAGCACAGGAAGTATATTGGGCAAGCATTCTTACACCAAGTTTTCATGTAAGCAGAGATGAGGATCCCACAGAGCATAGTTGCTGCAATTACTCAAGACATTTTCATAAAGAGCTACCAAATAAACTACGGCATGGATCAGCCAACCGCTGTTAAAGTGTGCATAATCTATCCAGACACCATTTTGAACCGTTGATGACTGCTTCAATGATTTTGCAATTCTGCTAACGGGCAATCCGAAACTAGTTAACAAGCCAGCTACCAAGAATGGCATCATAATGCCAAATCCTAAACAGAAGCTTTATTTGTCACAGCATGATATGGGAGAAGATTTTCCATTCGCTCTCGTGATTTCATGTTTGTAACGGCAAATCTATTGAAAATTCTTCCTAGCTGCTAGGATAGGAAGATGCTGTCAACTCTAGCAACAATAACTACTTATTGCAGAATTTTAATTGCGAAACGAGGATGCCGCATTAGCAATAATACTGCATATTTCTTGAATTACCTGGATTTCTAAAAGTTGTGAATCCTTCAAATTGGCATGCTTCAGATTGTTTACCAAGAAAGACATGTCCCTGTCGTCTGCAAATAATGTGATAGGCAACCTCTGGACTTGCTGCTAAATAGTAATGGCACTTGGGTAACAAATTGGTAAATGCAAATGGTATAGGTTCCAAGCAGCAGCTGATAGTACAGATTAATCAAACACAATAAACTCGTGCTAAATGCTTCAAAATCAACTTCCAAAATCTACGTTAAGAGTAAAACAAAGACTAAACCTCTGATATTACAGGAATGCCTGATGGCACATCTTTGGCTGTTTTGTAGAATAAACTCGTATAGGTGTTATGATCTCATTTTCTGACATCCCTGAAGTCGTTCTTTAACTTATATCTCACAAGTCAAAATTAGTATCACTATAGAGAGTTATGTTGAAACTACGATGGGGATCCTCAAACTATCACTTGCAAGGTAATATATGTATCTACATTAGAACGTAAAGGTGTATTTCAAGCCTCCAATGCCAAGAGAAAATAGGTCCCAGCCAACTCAACACTCACTTCTATACACAGACATACAGCTCTTAAATGTCTAGAGGGTATATGTGGCATGGCGAAAACATATCAGCATCTTCTACCAATAAAAAACTAAAAACTACTTACATTTGTTTTCTTTGAAGAAAAATAAAGGTACAAATACAAGTAAAGCAACGGTGTCCCTTGTATGTCCCTAATGCATGATCATGTTAATTTGAACAAGCAGGGCATGCAGAAGTAAAAGTTATGATCAGCTGCAGAAAGAACTTCACTGTTAAAACTGTTATACCTTATCTGTGGGACTCAAATTGATCATTCATATTACAAAACCGCTGAGTTAGGAGCTAAACGTCGTACACAGATAAGCACTCCTCAACAGAGACACGACAAATTGGACATTTTTTACACTTCTCACAGCAGGTGCTGCAATAAATTTAAGAATCAATGAGCATGACTAAAAGTGAAGGGACAAGAACAATGAGCTGTACATTTTAGCAGATACCAATTTACGACCATACCTGCAAAGGATACGATGTCTACAGGGGAGCAGAACCACACTGATCTCTCCCTCAAAGCACACCCTACATAAAACTTTTTCCTGACCAGTACATCAAAATAGTATTTAGATATCTCATGCAGACAACAGAATAATGCAAACTCACGCAACAGAATATCTCAAGCAAACTCCCATCATTTATAGACAACAGAACAGACACAGCAGGATCTTTTGCTATGCATTAAGCTTTTCTATGACTTATTTCAAATAATTATAGTGTGATACTGTGATACACTGATCTCCTTTGAAAATCTATGCTTAAGAAAATTGCATTGTAGATCTAAATTCCAAGATATTAGTGCATTATGATGTATTTCAGTTTAATAACTAATTGGACCTTTAGCACTTTTTTCAAGTATGTGTAATGTTGTGACAGTATTATTACAGTTATTGTATAATTCAACATGCATATTTTACGTTGCAATTGACAAATTGGAGACTGAGTTTCAGGTTCTTGATTAAAATATCTTTCTTTGAGATAATCAAAGTTCAGTTAAACATGTTTATTAAATACAAATTTTCTAAAATAGAAAACAAGAGCATTATTTGGCTTACATTCAAAACAATAGAAGAAATGAACATAAGAAATTGGATAAACCGAAGGAAGCTCTTAATTTTATAGTGAGTAATTGGGAAAACAAACTTTTTGAGTTTTTCAGTTTTCCACAGAACTAGAAAAATAGAAAATGCACGTTTTCAAGAAAAAAAACATTTAATTTTCAATTTGTAAACATGTTTTCTTTAGTTTTCTGTTTTGTAGAGTAACTTTTCCACAAGTAAACACGGCCGAATGTTTCTTCCAGGCTCCTTTCCATCTTCCAATTGGGGACTAACAGATTTTCACATGGATATTATGAAAAGTTCAGAATTACTTTAGATTGAAAGTTAACCATTCTGAAAATTATTTTACTTCATCAATAAACCTAGAACACTGGCACGAAAAGTTAAAAAATTTAATTTTCAACCCTTGGGTAAAAATTGAATCAACCTTATCCACAAGTCAGAAATGAGTAATTCAACTAAGAATGTTCAAATTCATGGAACAAGGGTGCTATCCTTATTTTTTAAAAAATAGATGGTTTCCAAATAACAGACATTATAATATTCACACATTCAAACCGTGTCCCTTGATTATGAGACCATCAGCAAAAGATGAGAATATTACATTTGTAAGTCTTTCAAACTCCTGCTGGCTGTATTTTGTGATTTCTGTCTGCTCACCAAGAGCTGCCTGCAGCCTCCACACCTGAAATATAAGAGAATCGTATACTAATGCAAAAGTGGACAATAGAGGGTCATCATCAATGTTTGCATTGGCCAATAAAAATCCATGGTTGAATCAAAGATTAAACAAATGCCTAGAGAAAGAGAGAGAGTATGCTTATATGTATATGTGAAATTTTGCCATTGCAACAAAAAACATTCAACGAACAAAAATGAAAACTAAATCACCTCCTCAGCAAGATCCTTTTTAGGCATTTTCTTCACTATCTCAGGAGGATAACCACAGAAAGTATTATAACTGCAGATCAATGAAACAAATTTACAAATATTAGCAAAGAGCACAAATTTGTACACCTAATGGAGAAAACTCAAAATGCAAAATTAAGGATGCTTGATCAAATGACATTAAAGAATATCTGGTGTCAACATGGATAATTGAAATTGTAGGAATGCTTCCAGAAAAATTGTATTGCTTATATACTACTGAATCCAGGTTCAGAGTTCTTTGCTTCTATTAAGAGATGGAGAAGGGTTGGATTGGAGCGGAGCGGGTTTTTAGTGTACCTGCACGGGCTGAACCTTACCCAGAATACCTAAAACCATTATCCGTTCCACATTTGATGTGATCAGGTTAGGTCAGGTGGAGAGCTTTGTCCACCTGTTGGGTATCCGATCCAACCCAAGTTCTTAAGAAAATAAATAAAAAGAAATAATTTTGGAAATCACATCCTAAAAATTTAAAGCATGAAAATTAATAAATCTTCACTATAAGATAAAATCCTTAAGAAAAAAAGGAAGTTCAAAATGCAAATTCACAAATAAAAAATTATTTATGTATGAACAAAAAATCTAAAATATAATAAAAGTACTAAGTTGGGTACCCCTGCTGTTTTGTATTTGTTTAAAAGTTAGAGAAAGATACAAGAAGGTGAAGGAGAAGAAGGATGTGAGAAAGCAAAACAAGGAAAGGGAAATGAGAGATGAAAAGGAAAGGAGGCAAATTAGGTTAATGCCCAACCTACACCAAAAAAAAAAAAAAAATATATATATATATATATATATATATATATATGTATATATGTATAAAAGAAAGAGCACGAGATTACATAACTATCCTTGACATTATAATATAACAATTTAGTGGAGCATAATTATATTTCATGCCCATCTACCAAGTAAAGTAAAAGAGTGAAACAACAAGTCCATTGGTAAACATATTGGCTAATTGATTTTTAGACATTACAAAGGGAATACAAATAGTCATATCATTCAACTTCTCTTTAATAAAGCACCTATCAATCTCGATGTTCTTCATCCGGTCATGTTGCACAAAATTGTGAGATCATCAGAGTGATATAAGATCATCATTTGTTATTCCCAACTCATAGATCAGGTTTTTAAACCATAAAATTTCACACTTTATGAGACTAGATTACCACAAATGAAAGTATAATATCCTGATGTAGATCTTCTATCATTTGGTAATCCAACTTAATTAGCATAAAAAAAGGCATCTGCCTTTAAATGTATCACTGGAGAATAACAATCCATTCCAAGGACCTGATTTTAGGTACATAAGATGTGATAAACAACATCTAGGTGATATGTATAGGGATCAAGCATAAATTGACAACTACAATAACTAAATAAACTATATCAGGACAAGCGTGAAGGATAAATCAATCAACTAACCAACCTTTAATATCTCCCTTTCTCCACCACCTTGCCTTCACCCCCTTTAATGTGATAATTTGCTTCTATAGCAATGAGGCTTCTACTAGTTTTGCAATCATTCATACCAATGTATACACATTAGTCTTGTTATTTCACATGCTCGGTTTAAATATTGTGATGTTTATTGATGATTATAGTCTTTTTGTTTAGGTATATTTCCTCCATTCTTATATTTTTCTCTATTCTAAAGCTAGTGTGTTTTTAGTTTTTCAAAATTTCGTTCCCTTTGTTGAAAATCAATTTTCTACTTGTATTAAGACTCTTAAGATCTAATTCTGGAGGAAATATATGTCCAATGACTTTCAATCTTATCTACGAATGAAGGGTATTCTCTCCCAACGTTCTTGTCCATATACTCCTCAACAGAATAGGTTGCAGGGCATAAGAATTGTCACCTTTTAGATGTTGTTCGTACCTTGTTAATTGAGTCTTATGTACCAACTAGATATTTAGTAGAAGCATTATCTACAATTGTTTATTTGATTAATCGCTACCATTTCAAGTTCTCAAATTTGATTCTTTGAATTCCCGTTTATTTGGTGTTGCTCCAGAGTATAACTCTCTTGATATATTTGGTCACGTTTGTTTTATTCACTTGCCACCAACTGAACGACACAAGCTTGCTACTCAATTTGTTCAATGTGCTTTTCTAGGATATAGTAATGTCTATAAGGGGTTTGTGTGTTATGATTCGGATGCTAACAAACTTTGTATTTCTCAAAATGTGGTCTTCTTTGAAAATCAATATTTCTTTTAGTCTTTTACTTCTCATGATTCCCCTTCAGTTTTGCGTCCTAATTTTGATGATATGTCGAGTTATATTGAATATTTTAAGTCAAGAATTGTGTATTAGAGACATCTTCCATCAATTCCATTGCATGACCTAGCTCCGACACTTGATCTTGTCTCGACTAAACCTCTTCGGTCATTCTGATTTCACATCCTCCAGATAGATATTGGTTCTCTCATACAACTCTTCAAGATACTTTAAATACTAATATTGTACTTAAGTTTTACTCTTGGACTTCTACTTAAGCATGTTGGAAACAAGCTATGCATAGAATTTCTAAATCCTTAATCAAGTCTGAATATCATGCTGATAATCATTCTATTCATGAAGTCCAAGAATTGTGTATTAGAGACGATTACTCTAAAAGCATGTCTCCTGCTTTATTATGTCTGAACTCTGAAGCAGTACAGAGAAACAGCAATTGGAAAGAAAGGATCAATACAACCTAACCTAAAGTTTATGAACAAGTCCCACCAGCCAAGTGCACCCACATTGAAGTAGATTATCATTCTATTCATGAAGCACTTGACCAACATGTGATTACTCCTTTATTTTTCCACCGAGTTCCAAACAACTGATGTGTTTACCAAGGCTCTATCTCGTCATTGACATTAATTCATGATTTACAAATTGATGCTTCGTAATCCACCAATATCAATTTGAGGTGGATGTTAGTTATAATATCTTGATTGATTTATATGCAATTACTTGATTTAGAGAGCTTAATCTAGGGAGATTGATTGATATGTAATTACTTAATTTAGGGAAATTGATTGATAGACAATTGTAATTATGGTCCAGTTGTGATTGTAGAATGTAATTATGGTTGATACTTCACTATTTAAAGAGAAGAGATCCTCCATCGAGAGGCATCCAAACCATTTTGACCCCCAAATAACTAAACACCACAAGAGCCCAACCAGCCAATAACTACATAGCACCTTACTAACTCAATCACATGCAATCATGCTTAATTACTAAAACAAACAGCCCTATAATTCTCAAGATTCAAGAATCGTCATTTTTCCAAGTTTGTCACCTAACTTGACAAATTGGCAGCTAAGGGAACAATGATTGACAGTTGAACATTGGGGCTTTTGATCATGAAGCCGAGGCATTTCTAAGGCGACAACCTGAGAAGTGTGATGATGTCATGCTGATATAGCTGAAGTCAGCGAGGGAACTGTTGAGGCTGTTAGAAGAGTTTTGAGATTGAACTCACTAAATCTAGACTGTTATGCTCTGATACAATGTCGTTTTGTAAAGATTTATTTAAGAATTAGAAAAAGATATGAGAAGGAGAAGAAAGATGTGACAAAGGGGAGAGGCAAATGAGGAAAAGTGGCTGAAGATTAGGTTAGTTCCCAACCTACACCACAATACCACACACATATTGTGGTGTAGGTTGGGAACTAACCTTGACATAATAATATAAACTAATCACAACACCCCCGATGAAATTCCCATCCCTACTTTTCCACACTTGGCAACTTCCAAGGGTGTATATATATATAATCTATCAGCTCCTCAATTTCATATTGCAGTCCATTCAAATTTAAGCTTAAAGATTCCTAGGTTTAAATGTGCAAAATCCAGTTTCAAATATCTCAATTCTATTGTTATATCCTTGTCCTTGTCCTTGTCCTTGTCCTTCTTCGCTTGACCTCACCAAAGGATGTCATCCAACATGACACATGCTCAAAAAAGAAAGAAAATACTTTTGCAATTTATGGGCCATTATTAAATGTATGGAAAAAAAAATGATATACTAACCCAGCATCTCCCCCATGGTACAATCGAGCCTGTTCCTCTCGACTTCCCTCATCAATTGACCACCAGCCCAGCAGCCTGTATTAACAAATTGGAATGTGCAGAACAGTTTCTTCTGTTAGTAACCATACCACATCAAATACTCACAATGGTTCAGTGGAGTGATAACCTTGCCTGAACAGGTTAATTTTCTGATGGAAAGGTAGTGATTACCTGGAACCATGATGCAAGAACCCCAAGCAGTCATGAGCTCTTGAGGAAAATCTAAAATATCTTCCTGTGCCAGCTTCGCTCCGCAATAAAAGAGTAAGCTTTTCTGCCAACTTAGAAGCAGCAAACAATACACCAGCTCCTTGAAGTAGGAAAAGTGGAGAGAAAAGAACCAGAAACGGTAAATTTCTAGCACCAGCAGGTCTTCCCTGAAATAAAAAAAAAAGAAGCCATTATCTGCTAATAAAAGAATCCCATCCAGCATCCATGATCACAAGTCAATTACACAAGTACCTCTAAATGCATAAAAAGGAGAACTTGGAAACCAATTAAAGGAATTTTCATAATATGGCCACCAATTTCTTGCAGACCGCACATTCTGTCCTGGTGTTGATTCTCCTCGGGAGAAACCATTAAGCCACCATTCCAATCAAGATATCTAATGGTCGTTGAAGATGAACTAACTTCTCTTGTCCGAGAATTTCTGTGGATCGCTGGATTAGACCATTTAGTACAAACGAGAAAGGCAAAGAACTCTGCAATGCTGCAGAAAAAAATGTTGTTATTTATCACTTTGCTGTGGCACTAAAAGCATGTCTCCTGCTTTATTATGTCAGAACTCTGAAGCAGTACAGAGAAACAGCAATTGGAAAGAAAGGATTAATACAACCTAACCTAAAGTTTATGAACAAGTCCCACCAGCCAAGTGCACCCACATCACCTGAAATGTTTTAAGAAAGAAACAGAAAGCAGTCATATTGGTAGGAACCATCACATGCAAGGATTCGGTATAGATAGGGTTGCCCTCATTACAGAAAAGGACAAGTTTAGCTGTTACAGTGTGATCAATGGCAAAGAAAGTACATAAATCAATTTCCACTATTCAGGTTAGGAACCAGGCCCCCAAAGTGACTTTATATTAGACAAAGCAAAGACATCACAGCATTACTCCAAGAATAAACCTACACAGCCTTCAAAGTATCAATTAGAAAATTGAAAAAATAAAGTAATTTTTTCTCTAAAGTGGAGTCTCATTTATAGTACATGATCGTATTCTGCCGCCAAGCAGTTGACCACCATCATATGATGGGAAGGGATATCTGAATTATGATATCCAATATAACAAAAACAGGAACCAAGTAAGGGATGTCAGTGAGGAAGAGCTACTATCCAATGAAGGGAGGAATGCCATATCTTATGCACAGCAGTGCGCGCACAAAAATGTTAATGACATGTAAAAATATGCATCCCATGAGCTGCACAAAATTTGTATTTTTAAGCTATGTTTTGAAGAAGAACAGCTTGTCTATACATTTAGCATTACAAACACAATTCAAATCACTGAGATGAACATTCAACCCTATCAAGCCACTTAATTTGGGGTGCTAATTTATATGGAAAGTGATCCCCCAATGTAACAAGTATAGGAACCAAATAAGGAATGTCACTGAGGAAGAGTTGGTATCCAATGAAGCGAGGAGTGCACTCAGACACAATTTTAATGACATGTAAAAGCATGAACTACATGAACTGTGAAAAATGTTGGTTTTTAAGATATGTTTCAAAGAACTACTGTTTCACTATACACTCAGCATTCTGCAAGGACCGTGAAGTTTTTCATTGAAAAGAACCTTCAACCCTGTCACACCACTCAATTTGGGATGCTAATTTATCATGAAATATGATCCAATGACATTTTCACCAGATAAATGATCATTTGCTGAGAAAAAAACCTTCACTGCAGATACACATGACTTTCAGACCATGTAAATAGGATCCTTTCTAATGGATCATTTATGTGGTTAGCATTTTAAGAATATACCTCTAGAAACTGAAAATTTAGCTAGTACAATTCCACAGCTCCATATTTCTTTATCAAAAACCTGCACTTGCCAAACATTCAATTCCTCTACAAAGCCTGAAATGACCCTAGTGACACACATAGCTCCAATATGCCAACTCCAACTCACGAAGTTGTCTTTAGCCCATTCCAGAGGAAGTTAGATTGTACTTTCTCAAGAAACAGCTTTTAAATAATTAATCACCATTACTTGTGGAACCAAAAAGAGGCTTTTTGATGTCCAATTACTCCATTTCCATTCCACAAAAGTAAAATAGTAGCAATAACGACAACAACGATGATGATACTAATAATAATAACAACATGATGCTGACAACTACGATGTATACATGTAAGATAAAAAATCAAATTAATAGAAATTTGGGTGGTAAACATGACTATCTGAGAAGATGAAATAAATGTTATAGTACCAATTCTGGAATCAAAACAAGGTAATAGGAAAAAACAACAACCCTGACTACTTTGAAAGCACCAATGTAATTATATTTAAAAATAATACAAAGTTAAGAAAGATTACCGCATAGCTTTAGGAGGGTAAAGACTGTAGCAGCCACAAAGAAAACCATGGAAATTGCAACCCAGAAGTGCTACAAAAATAGTATGGAAGTTCATTAATCCTTGAACAGATTCATATACAACCTAAACCATCATAGGAGTTGCAAACCAAAATGAAAATGTCAAATTTGTTACAGTGGCACTTGATCATAGGTATATCAAAAATGCTATTAACTTGCAAACATTGCATGCAGCATTTCTGCATGAAAATAGTGTCTATGGTAAGATAAACATTTTGGAATTATGCAAACCACAGAACACAAAGACATCTCTCTTTTTTCCAAAAAACCATAACTTAGCAAAAACTTATTTACTTTCAACAAATAAGTTGAGTCCTTGAAGTTTAAACAGTTCCAAATCAATGTGTTTGTTAATATTTCCAATACCTACTCTCAGTCAAGAAAGTAATTATGTTTGTTTTTGGGAAAGAAAGGGATAAATAAATTCAGTAAATGTTGCTAAATAAGTTCCAAGCTACGGACAAAATAATAAACTATGGCATGCTCTGAACAGCTCTCCAAGTTAGTACCATGACAAACTTACAGGCAATGTTTCCCATATCGCTTCATCACTGATGCTTTCTTCTTCCCCTGGCATTAGAGCCTTACACATTCTGTAGAAGAAATAAAACTCCATTAACAGTATTACACAATAAATGAAATGGGGCGCACAATAGTAATTACCAATTAGAAAGAAGACTTGGATATGGGAGGAGGAAGGGAGGCTAATTGATGTGTTGAATGTAAACTGGAAAAACAGTACATCTACACATGGCAATGATGCTACACTAGTTACCAACAGAGACAATATGATGACAAGCATAATTGTGAACACAACTTACAGTTAGTTGGAAATTCTGGACATGATCTTTTATTAGTACAATTGGTATAATTATCTTTTCTTGGTCTGAAAAGGTTGAATTCTATGGAGGAAGAAGTGTTTAAGTGTAAAAGTACAATCAAGGCAAGCATAGAGCATATTGTGCTAATTTAAGCCCTCGTAGCAATAATTTGACATTCTATTTGTCCATCAAAAATGAAGGAAAAGTTAAAATTTGACCACTACAGTAATGCATACTTTTTAAGCTTGGAAATGACTTAGAGCTAACTTGTTAAAAAAGAAAAAGCATGGCCAGTTACAAAAAGTTCTCAGTGCCAATTTGCACTATGCAAAAGCAGTGTAGGATATTAGCTGCTTATTTGTAATTTAAATTACTGAGATGAATTAATAATCCAAAGAAAATACCTGAAATTGTCAATTAAAATAATTATTTCAAATGCCAACAATGGAATAAAGACAATCTTCAAGTTTACAGCTGGAATATGATAAACTGCAAAAGAGGATAAAGCATTAAGAAAGTTTGAAGGCCTAAGGACATACATGATTATATAATGACAAATAGAAAAACTAAGAGACTTGAAAAGGTTATTATCACGTGTCAATTCTCAACAGCATAAAAATACCAGAGGGCGTTTGGTATATATACCATAAACGCTTTCGAGATATATACAAAGAAGCAGTTCAAATGCAATAAGCAATGGTGTTGCCACAACCGCATGGCACGGCGCCCACTGTTCATGAAACAAAAGCTCAACACTTCATATTCACAGATAATGATAGATTTAAAAATTTCATGAACCCAAAATAAAACAAGGAAATATTACATGACGATTATGTGGAACTGATGGGGCAGGTAATGCAAATCTTCCTCGAGCAACAACTCCATGGAATGTCCAGAGTGGGAAGAATATTAACCTGAAAATAAAATTATCCATATTGTAAACTTTAACATGCAAAACATTAAATACTTAGCATCTAAATCAGAAGATAGTAGGAACAAATTTAGATGCTGAAGAACCATGTATGTTTAAAATAAAATCACTTCATTAAGCTAGGAAAAGAAAATCTTGCATTCCCCAACCCACCTCATTCTGTTATGTTACTTTACCTAATGGTGCCCATCTTCTCTGACAAAATTCTCTAAAAATTAACCAGCTAAAAGCACAAAATCCAAACACTCAAATATTCAAACTTCTTTACTTTGACTAATACCAACTTTGACTTTCGTCCCTGATGGAGCGCAAAAATTTTATAAGAAAAAAATAGGTTGTGCGAGCATGCCATGCGCCAACATTCCAGTTGCTTGGGCATGGCCCAAACAGCTGGCCTCTCAACCCAAACAGCTAGAAATCCTAGTTGTTTGACCCTGAACGACTAGAATCTAGGTATTTCAAGTCCCGAGTTGTCCAAATATTGTCCCAACACATACCTCTATGTATTTTTTCAAGTTCCCAGGAGTCACACACACACAAACTTTCCATGCATACAATTTTTTTCTATACACAATTTTTCTATGTAGAGCAGGCACTCTTCTACGACAATGACACAACTCATCACCAACATCTCCACCAATAATGTATGGCACAACAACCAACAACATGCCACCAACATCTCCATCAATGGCAAGCACACAATGACCTAATTTTCCATGAAAATAATTTTCTTCTCCATGAAGTAAGTTCAAGGACTAGATGTATAAATACCTAGTCACAGGTAAGAATAGAAAAAAAGTCGTCAGTCTTGGACTCCAAACACAACCATTAAAGGATTGGCCATACAATCTCCTATAACAACAAGCAACCTTTCATTCCTAGAACCTCCATCAACCACCCTATATTTTACAAACTTAAGACAGAAATACACGGCATATAGATACACACTCCCTATAGTTTCACTTATTTTCAAGTACATTGTTTACTTCTCCTATATTTTACTAACTTAAGCATTAGAGTATCTCTTGTGCCCACAAGAGAACTTATTTTGCAAAAAAGCTCACGGACCAACCTAAGATCACAGCCTGAAAGCCCAATCTAAAGTTTTCACAACCATCCCTATTCCATTAGAATTGATCAATTACCAAAAGAAATAGACAAGAACGTTCTATATTCATAAACACGAGACTGTAACTTAAAATAACACCCAAAAAGATTCCATTGCCTCATCAGTTGGAGCATTTCTATCTGAGTTAGAAATAAGCACCGACATCAGGAATAACATGGTCGAGGGTATAATATAGAGTTTCTACTTTTCATTCTTTGTCTCTCTGTTATCCCCTGAAACACGCAGCGAAACGACAGTAAAACTTGGAAAAAACAGAAATTTGCCCTGGTTTGTAACACTAATCGTAAAATACAACTGAAGGTTCATTCTTTTTTAAGAAAAAATAAAAAACAAAAAAAAAAGACTTTCTTCCCAGAAGAGAGGTTGAGATTTTGAAAGGGTAAAATCATTTTCCACTAAACTACCATGTATGCAATTCAAGTTTCGCAAACAAAAAATTACCCGGAAAAAAACCCACAAATTTGAGAGATTCCTTGAATCTAGACTACTACCAATTTCAGTAAAATTCAAAATCCATAGGTGAATTCATCCAAAAAAAAAACTGACCACCAGGAGTAGGAGGCGACGTGATCAAGCTTGAGGACGAGGAAGAGAGTGAAAGAAAAGAGAAGACTGTGAGCGGCCAGTGCCTGTAAGGATTTCAATACTCTTCGCCAGCCCATCATCTTTTTTTTGTGTTCTGCAGAATTGAATCCTCTTTGTTGGTAGAGCAAGTAAAAGTTAAACAACGAAGGTTTCAGTTACAAGTAAAAGTCCCTTCTATTATTTGATTCTTTCTTTCATTGATGAATAAAATACAAAGCGCATTTACTCTCACTATGCTTTCACGGCTAAGGAACGTATGGTCTCCTTTCTTTTTTAAAAAACAAATCTATTTTCACAATTAAATTAAAATAGATATTTATAAAAACAAAGATAATAATTTAAATTCTGTTTAAAAAAAACACTTTATTAAATAAGTTTTTATTTTTTATATTCATGTATCTTTTAATAAATATATTTTTTATTATTAGCATGTTTTTTTAAAAAAAACTAAAGCAATTAAAATAAATATTTATAAATATTTTAATCATTTAGACTAAGGAGAAATAATATTTCTTCATTCAAAATATGTTTTTATATTTATATATTCGTTTCTTTTAACAAAAATTTTTTTTATCTTAAGCATTATTATTTAATAAAAACTTATTATAATCTGGAAAATAAATTTCAATCAAAAACAAAAAAAATAAAATGAATTTAATTTAATTAATGATTAGTTTAAGTCAAGCGTAATTTCATGGCCAAGACTTCATAGTATTACTCTATTTTTTTCAAGAAAAATAGATAAAATATATATATATATATTATTCCTGGTATATATGTCTCTATCACACAACTCTATCTCTCACCCTTCTACCTTTACACTTTTCTCGGTATATTTTTGTTATAAATAATAAAAACTATCTTAAAAAAATTATTTAATATTTATACAATGAATCTTAATAAGAATTGAATGATACAAGAATTTGGATTTCGCGATTATATCAAACCTAAAAAAATATAAATCTAGTGTATATATCAAATCTAAAATACTTAAATTTAATTATTATGTCAAACTCAAATTAATATGAGTATGATAAATATGAGAACTTGTTGGATCTTGAAGATAGTCTTGGATTAAAAAAATATATTAAAAAACAGTATGTATACACGTCTGAAATTATAATTTGTTTCTATTTATTATATCTATTATTTACAACGGTTTCTTTCTCGTTTGTGTTAAATTATATAATTTTTATATTTATTAAAAGTTTGGTTTTGATTTAGGGATATGATTGATTTTTCATAGGGTATTGTGATATTAGGTAGTTTGTTTTTTGAATTAATGGTTTGGGATTATGTTTGTGCCTAATTTTGGGCATTGTTAGCCCACATAATCCCATGTCTTGTTCAAACACCATCTTGCTCCATCATACATTAGAATCTCTCCTTGTTACAACAACCACCGTTGCTTAACAGCCATCCACAGCACATGTTAGCAATGCAAGCGACGGCTTTTTTGACAATTTACATGATCTGTTGTTAAAAATGTAAGCAATGGTTTCTTGAGAAATTATTTTATTTGTGCTGGATGGTTGTTAAGCATCGCTTACATTTCTAGCATATGTTGGATGCAATAAAGGTAATTCGGGACGAGCAGGAGCTGGAGGTCTCATTCGGGACAGTAATGGTAACTGGATGGGAGGTTTTGCTATCAGCACAGGGATTTGTTCATTTGTCAAAGCTGAACTGTAGGCAATGGTTTGTGGCCTAGAATTGGCTTCGGAGCTGGGCATTAGGAAATTACTTCTTGAGTTTGATTCTACCCTAGCTGTTGAATTTGTCACAAAGACTCAAGCGCAAATTGATTCGAACTATGCACTCGTCGCCATGGCTAGAGGACTATTAACTAGAGACTAGGAAGTGCAAATCCAACATGCATACCGAGAGGCCAACGTAGCTATAGATTGGTTAGCTAATTGAGGAAATGATTGATTCTATACTTGTTATACTATTATTTGGATATCTGTGCAACTTTCTTTTGATGTTTCTGCTGCTAAGAGTTGCGCTTGAGGTAATTCATTTACTTTCTGGTGAGTTAGCTCCTCAAAGTTTTTGAAGGTGTCTGCTCTGATTCTTTGAGCTGGCATTAATCTGGCTAGCTCTCTTCTTGGTAGTTGTTTTATCCTCCCCATAACTAGGAGCATCCGGTTTATCTTCCTTTATGCACATCCCTTTTGAAGCATGCATCATGTCTTTTCAGATTTAGGTCTTGTTTTCATCTTTCTGTGTGCCAAGTTTTCATTATTATATTAATTGTTGTTGTTTATCTTTATCATCTACTAATTTACATTTATTTGCCCCTGTTTTTCAAGCTGCCATTCAGTTCAGCTAAGTTTGCTGATAACCATTGCTTAATTTGAGTTGTTTTTACATCTTGATCTTTCAGCCTTTTACTGGGTTTTGGCATGTCTCCCCTCTGCCCAATGCTTCCAATTAGTTAACTACTCTGGTTTGACAAGGAACCAACGCTGCCTCTTTTTATTCTTTTTTCGACGTAATCATGCTGCCCAGTTTACCTATCTCTTCTATCCTTGTCCCTGAAAGATTATGTCTTGTGTTATACTTTTTTTTCTTTGCTGATTTGCATGGGCCTATTCTTACAAATCACTCATGAAATCCTACACCTGCATGAATCTAAAGGTCTCAATCCCTTAAATCTTTAATAATAAAAGTTGGCCATTTGATGCGAGAGATTAATACTATATAGTAATTGTGATACGAACCTCGAAACCTTAAACCAATATACCAAAATAAAAAACAATCTAAAAAAACTAAAATTAAATAAACATATATAAAAAAAATAATCTATAAAAGCTAAAATTATATTACAATAAAAAATTTGATGCAATAATTATCTGAATCTAGACATCGATATTATTAAATAAAAAATACCTCAAACCCCATCATTACAATTGATATTTCATATGTCTAAGAAAAATTCAATAAAATGTTTCAAAATGTTCTCTTTAATCTTTTTGTCCCTTGAACTTATAATTGACTTAATGGATTCTTTACTTGCTGGTTCTCATCACATTGAGTGCATTTTGTTTCTACAACAGGAAGTAGCGTTAAGAGATGCTGCTCATATCAATATGCATGGAAAATATGCCACATTTTAAAATTTACAAATTAATCCTGCTTCTCTCGTATTGGTTTGCAAGGAGAAATGATTGGTATATACAAGCTTGATGGTTTGAATAATGTAAATTAGGCAGAACCAAGAAAAAAGCAGCCTTTGACATGGTACAAAGTAAGTAAGCATTTTAGTGAACATATTTTTCTGTTATGATAGAAAATTTAAGTTGGAGGCTAACATTATTGTTGATGCATGTCTGAGTATATATTTAGCCACATATGACTAAATAATTTGAATTCCACCATTCGGGAATGAACTTGTTGGACTGAATATGCTTCACGTGGAAAAATGTCTGGTTTGGTTGAAAGGAGAAGAAATTGGAAGTTACTGACCCAGGAACAGTTCTATCCATGCATGAAGAATGTGTTCTAGATTGCGGCTTTAGAAGCAAATTCATGCCAAACAAATGCAGAATGGATGCGCATGCGTGGCAAGCCAATTCAAAGAAGGTAAAAAGAAGTTGATGGATGTTTAATGAGAAAGTTGAATATTTTGCAATGTCTGCCTTTTTTTTCAATTAAAATTTGAGAATTTGATAGAGTTGCTATATATCTGTGAAACTGTTTGCCAACATCGATTCAGCTCGGAGGACTTTCCTTGTGTTTATATCCAAGTAAAATCTCAACTTTTATACATCTCAATTGTTGTTATTTATGGAATAATTCAACATTCTATTTAGTTTGTCCTCATGAAAGTTTATCAATTATTTTGTGTCTTTTTTATAAGAAAGAAAAATTGTCATAAACGCTTGAAGAAACAATAGCTTTTGTTGTTGCAATGTCAAAAAGTTTACACTCTTTGTATGCTAGCTAGGAACCACATTCCACGTTCTTGGTGGTGATTTTTTTGGGGGGAAGGTGGAGATCCAATAAAAGTCCTATAAATGTCATTGCCCCAAAAATGACATCGCCAAGGATTATCCCTTAGCTGACGAAAATCATTGCCCCAAAAACACCCGTATATCTACTGACAAATTCGCCAGCTTCAGAACTCGTAATGGAAAATGTGGATCTTACAGCTGTTAAATAATATTTATGTAGTCTTATTTATTAAGGGTAAAATAGTACTTTCAGTTTGACCTATATATACTTTATTTGTATTTAGGTTAAGACCGTGCATTCATAATATGGGATTATTGTAATTCTAGCCTCCTTTCTCTATTTGATCTCAATTAATTTAACATGGTATCAGAGCTGGTTTTATGAAACGAGGCTTAATCCCGAAAATTTTTTGGAGTGAGATTTTGTCTTCCGCTTCTGCAAAATTTGGTATTTCGCCGGCGCAATTATTTTGGTATTTCGCCTACCCTTCGCCTTTTGCAATTTGGTATTTGTGTTCGGTTTCGCAAATTGGTTTTGTGTTTTGGAGTAATCGTTAATTTTGAGAAGATATTTGTTTAGTTTTCGCAACATCGTTTCTGCAATTTGGTATTTTGTTTTCCGTTACTTTTGCATTCTGGTTCTCTGTGATTGTTAATTATGGCTACTGAAAGAGATGATTCGCTTCAGTTTGTGAATGTGAGGTTGGATGGGAAGAACTATTCGTATTGGAGCTATGTAATGCGAAATTTTCTTAAGGGTAAGAAGATGTGGGGGTATGTTAGTGGAACTTATATAATACCTAAGAATATTGAGGAGGGGGATGCTGTTTTGATAGATACATGGGAAGCAAATAATGCAAAGATCATTACTTGGATCAACAATTCTGTTGAGCATTCGATAGAATGCGGATTGGCTAAGTATGAGACAGCATAAGAGGTTTGGGATCATCTACAAAGGTTATTCACGCAATCAAATTTTACAAAACAGTATCAATTAGAGAATGACATACGAGCTCTTCATCAAAAGAATATGAGTATTCAAGAGTTTTATTCTGCTACGATAGATCTTTGGGATCAATTGGCTCTTACAGAATCAGCAGAATTAAAGGCATGTGGTGCCTATATTAAGCATAGAGAGCAGCAACAATTGGCATAGTTTTTAACAGCACTTCGCAGTGACTTCGAAGGACTTAAAGGTTCAATTCTGCATTGTACTCCACTGCCTTTTGTTGACTCTGTTGTCAGTGAGTTATTGGCTGAAGAAATACGTCTTCAGTCTTATTCTGAAAAGGGAATTCTTTTTGCTTCAAATCCTTATGTACTAGTAGTACCTTCTAAGCCATTCTCTAATCATCAGAACAAGCCTTACACAAGGGTTGGCTTTGATGAGTCGATTTCCAGCAGAAAGGTCATTGGAAGGCTCAGTGTCCTAAGTTGAGACAGCAGAATCAAGCTTGGAAGTCTGGCAGTCAGTCACAATCTAATGCTCGTCGACCACCTCAGGGTTATAAACCACTACACCACAATACTGCAGCAGTAGCTTCCTCAGGCTCTATTACCGATCCTAATACTTTGGCTGAACAATTTCAAAAGTTTCTCTCCTTGCAGCTACAAGCAATGTTCGCTTCTTCCATAGGTCAGTTGTCTCATAGTTCCTCAGGTATGTCACACTCTAAATGGGTTTTGGATTCTGGTGTTTCCCATCATATGTCTCCAGATTCCTCATCTTTTACCTCAGTGTCCCCTTTGTCCTCCATTCCTGTTATGACTGCTGATGGCACTCCTATGCCGGGGGGTGTTGGTTCTGTTGTCACACCTCACTTGTCTCTCCCTAATGTTTATCTTATTCCAAAACTCAAATTGAATCTTGCGTCTATTGGTCAAATATGTGATTCTGGTGATTATTTAGTCATGTTTTCTGGTTTTTTTTTTTTTTGGGGTTGTGGGACAGAGGGAGAATGGACTATATATTTTGGATGAGTTAAAAGTGTCGATTCTTTCGCTACTACTACTGATTTGTCTTCCTTTCGTTTGAGTCTTTCATCTTCTAGTTTTTATTTATGGCATTCTCGTCTAGGTCATGTTTCATCATCTCGTTTGAGATTTTTGGCATCCACAGAAGCTTTATGAAATTTGAAAACTTGTGACATTTTCTGATTGTAGTGGATGTAAACTGGTAAAATTTTTTTTTTTTTCTGCTTTTTTATTTCTGTTTCATCTTCACCATTTGATTTGATTCATTCTGATGTATAGGGACCTTCTCCTGTTTCCACAAAAGGAGGGTCTCGATATTATGTATATTTTATTGATGATCATACTCGTTATTGTTGGGTTTATTTAATGAAACATCGTTCTGAATTCTTTGAGATATATGCAACTTTTTGAGCTCTTATCAAAACTCAACATTCTGCTGTGATCAAATGCTTTAGGTGTGATTTGGGTGGGGAATACACCTCTAATAAATTTTGTCAAATGCTTGACTTAGATGGAACCATCCACCAAACTTCGTGTGCGGATACCCGAACAAAATGGTGTAGCGAAAGAAAACATAGGCACATTGTCAAAACTGCTCGTTCTCTCTTGTTGTCTGCTTTTGTTCCTAGTGAGTTTTGGGGAGAAGCTGTTCTTACTACTGTAAGTTTGATTAATACAATTCCATCTTCTCATAGTTCGGGTCTATCTCCTTTTGAAAAGTTATATGGGTATGTCCCTGATTATTCCTCATTTAGAGTCTTTGGTTGTACTTGTTTCGTTCTTCGTCCTCATGTAGAACGCAGTAAGCTATCCCCTCGATCCGCTAGTTGTGTCTTTCTGGGTTATGGTGAAGGTAAAAAGGGGTATCGTTGTTTTGATCCAATAACTCGGAAACTTTATGTATCTCGTCATGTTGTCTTCCTTGAGCATATACCTTTCTTTTCTATTCCATCCACTACTCTGGCGACAAAATCTGATCTTATTCATATAGATCCTTTTTCTGAGGATTCTGGTAATGATACCTCTCCCTATGTTCGATCAATTTGTACTCATAACTCTGCAGGTACTGGTACTGGTACTTTACTCTCTGGCACACCTGAAGCTCCATTCTCATCTACAGCCCCTCAAGCTTCATCTGAGATTGTGGATCCACCTCCACGTCAGTCCATCCGCATTCGTAATTCCACAAAACTACTAGATTTCACTTATTCTTGTTATTCTTCATCATTTACTTTCTTTTTAGCTTCTATTCACTGTCTTTTTGAGCCCTCTTCCTATAAAGAGGCAATTCTTGATCCGCTTTGGCAGCAAGCTATGGATGAGGAACTTTCTGCTTTGCATAAGACAGATACTTGGGATCTGGTTCCTCTACCTCCTGGTAAGAGTGTTGTTGGTTGTCGTTGGGTGTATAAGATCAAGACTAATTCTGATGGGTCTATTAAGCGATACAAAGCTAGGCTGGTTGCAAAAGGATACTCTCAACAGTATGGCATGGACTATGAGGAGACATTTGCCCCGGTTGCAAAAATGACTACTATTCGTACTCTTATTGCCGTAGCTTCGATTCGTCAATGGCATATTTCTCAGCTTGATGTTAAAAATGCATTCTTGAATGGAGATCTTCAAGAAGAAGTTTATATGGCACCCCCTCCTAGTATTTCACATGACTCTGGATATGTTTGTAAGCTTAAGAAAGCATTATATGGTCTCAAACAAGCACCTCGTGCTTGGTTTGAGAAATTCTCTATTGTGATCTCGTCTCATGGCTTTGTTTCTAGGAGTCATGATTCTGCTCTTTTTATTAAGTGCGCTGATGCAGGTCGTATCATTCTGTCTTTATATGTTGATGACATGATTATTACTAGTGATGATATTGATGGTATTTCAGTTTTGAAGACAGAGTTGGCTAGACGATTTGAAATGAAGGATTTGGGTTATCTTCAATATTTTCTGGGTATTGAGGTAGCATACTCACCTAGAGGTTACCTTCTTTCTCAGTCGAAATATGTTGCAGATATTCTTGAGCGGGCTAGACTTACTGATAACAAGACTGTAGATACTCCTATTGAGGTTAATGCAAGGTACTCTTCTTCTGATGGTTTACCTTTGATAGATCCTACTTTATACCGCACTATTGTTGGGAGTTTGGTATATCTCACCATCACTCGTCCAGATATTGCATATGCTGTTCATGTTGTTAGTCAGTTTGTTGCTTCTCCTACTTCATTGTTCACTAGGGCTATTCTTCGGATTTTTGCGATATCTTGGTACGGCTTTTTTTGAGTCTTTTACTTTCATCCACCTCTTCTTTGGAGTTGCGTGCATACTCTGATGCTGATCATGGTAGTGGTCCTACAGATCGCAAGTTTGTTACTGGGTTCTGTATCTTTTTAGGTGATTCTCTTATTTCTTGGAAGAGCAAGAAAAAATCTATTGTTTCTCAATCCCATCCACCGGGGGGGAATATCGTGCCATGACATCTACTACCAAAGAGATTGTTTGGTTACATTGGTTACTTGCTGATATGGGAATTTCCTTTTCTCATCCAACTTCTATGTATTGTGACAACCAGAGTTCTATTCAGATTGCTCATAACTCGGTTTTTCATGAGCACACTAAGCACATTGAGATCGATTGTCATCTTACTCGTCATCATCTCAAACATGGCACCATTGCTTTGCCTTTTGTTCCTTCTTCCTTGCAGATTGCAGATTTCTTTACCAAGGCGCATTCCATCTCTTGTTTTCATTTTCTGGTTGGCAAACTCTCGATGCTTGTAGCTGCCGCATCGTAAGTTTGAGGGGAGATGTTAAATAATATTTATGTAGTCTTATTTATTAAGGGTAGAATAGTACTTTCAGTTTGACTTATATATACTTTATTTGTATTTAGGTTAAGACCATGCATTCATAATATACAGATTATTCAGAATTCTAGCCTCCTTTCTCTATTTGATCTCAATTAATTTAACAACAAAAGGGAGAATGCCATGGCTAGAAAGGTATGAAACCTATTGCCTTCCTTCCTCGCTTTGCTCTAGCCTTGTTGTAGCTTCTTTGTCTAACATCTGTCTCAAATTAACTCTTCCAATACAAAATTGAAAATACAGGAATACTGTATTTTATCTAAGCATATAGCGTGGCTACTCACTTGAAAGATTCTATGAAATGGAAATATTGTAGACATGTTTAAACAAAACAGAGTGCCTTGTAGAACCGACAAAAGATAGATTCAACAAGGGTTTGTGTAGTGACATCATCAGCGTGCAGCTAAAATCAACAATTCCAGCCGAGTAAAAAAGTATTTACCCATGGTGAATTGTCAGCCTACTAGCCAGTAATTGACTATGTGCAGATGGAATGTAAACAATGTATAAAAAACTCGTCCTTACATTACCATTAACAAAAAAAAAAAAAACAAAAACTAAACGAGATCTCATAAGTATTTGTGGATTGAAATAGTATATTTTTCTCAACAACAATCAATTGCCTTGCTAATGATTGAATATTGACTTTGGATTTTTTTAGGTTTTTTTTTTAGTTTTATCATTAAATATTTGATTTATTAGGAATTGATATTCATGCTCTTTTTTTATCATTTTTTTCTATAAAGTTATCTCAATTCTATACTCACGGTTGCGAGATTAACAAATTAATTTGGGTTAACTCAAATCTTTTTTTTTAAGAAAATGGGTCAACCCGGGTTAGCTCAAATCTTTTTTTTAAGAAAATAGGTCATCCCGGGTTGACCCTTCTAACCTATGACATAAGCTTTGCCTCGGGTCAACTCTCGAATTGGATTTTAAACTATGATAATAACTATTTTTATTTATACATTGACTTAGGTCAACCCGAGTTTTACCCTCTTGACTTGTGACATAGGTCATGCCCTAGGTTGACTCCCAAGTCAATTTTAAAATTATAATAATAACTACTTTTATTCTTGTGTGATTAACTTGAATTGACCCTCCCAACCCGTGACCAAGACCTTGTCCTGGGTCGATTCTTGAGTTAGGTTTTAAAATTATGATAATAACGTCAACTTAAGTTGACCCTCCGAACCCGTGACCAAGGCTTTGCCCCGAGTTGACTCAAGAGTTAGGTTTTAAAACTATGATAATAACTATTTTTATCCATGCACTGACCTAAGATGACCCTTATAACTCGTTACCCGAACCTTGCCCTAGATTGACCCCAAAGTATGGTTTCAAGACTATGATGATAATAATTTTTTTTATTATGTTGACCCAGAAAAACCAAGGTTGACCCTCCTAAATAGTGATTGGGGCCTTGGCCTAAATCAACTCCCGAGTTAAATTTTAAAACTATGATAATAACCATTTTTATTCTTATATTGACTCGGGTCAACCCATGTTTACCCTCTTGCCCCATAACTCTTATCTTTCCCCGAATCAACCCTCGAGTTGGGTATGATAATAACCATTTGTATCTTTACATGTCTTAGTTGGACAATTTTGAAATTAATAGTTTTTTATAAGGATATTTTAGGAATAAGAAACTAATAAATATTTTATTTGGAGGCATGTCCTTTATGCACCTCATGTCTTAGAAGTACATTAATTTACTCCAAAATTATCCTAGAAACTAATTTATTTTTATATCTTTATTTTTATCTTTTCAACTAAACACATTTCTACATTCACTATTTTTGTCTCTTTTATCTTGATATAATAACCAAACACTACCCTATAAATCAGTCCTTAATCATTAAGCACCTGACAAATATGTGGAATATACATGTAATGCTTAAGATATCTTTTAAGATAAAGGGGGTGAAGGGGAGGTAGAAGGAAATAAAAGGAGAGATAGAGAAAAGGGATTATATAACAGAGTATGACAAAGAAAAAAAGATGGAGGTGAGAGTTAAGGAGGTAGAAGGAAGAGACAGTTGTTGTATTGGTGGAGGAAATAGCAAAATAAAGAAAGAAAGGTAGTGAAAAGGGAAGCAAAAATAAGAAGAAAAAGAAAGGCTATTTAGTGTTTTAAGTCTTGTTTAGAAGTGCAGAGCTTCCACTTTTAAGTGCTTTTTAAAAGTGCATTTGCTTTGGAAAAACATCAAATTGATGTTTTTTAGTGTTTTTTGATAATTTTGATGTGTTGATGTTACAAATAAAAACAAATTAAAAAAATCATTTTGACATACTTTCAAGTGAAAAACACTTTTGAAAAGTACTCTGCACCATAATACCAAACAAATATAAGTTTTTAGTAAAATTAAAAATTTTGAATGGAAAAGAAATGTAAAATCCCTAATAAAAAAAAAGGGGCTAAATTTGTATAAAGAAAGAGGGATTAAAGCCAAACACTAAGTTTGACCTAGTAGGGGAGGATCATAATTGGAAAATAGAAAACTTAAGAACTAAAAATCAAATAAGCTCTCTTTTAAAAAGAAAGAGAGGAGGCCGACAATTTTTTTTTAAGGGAGGAGAGGGAGAAGTTTAAACCTATAACTTATATTCTCACATCTAAAGAAAATTATGGTCAGGAAGGATTGAGAAAAGAGTACATAGAATACTGTGTGAAAGAGAGTGTTTTTTATTAAAAAAAACACATCTAATCAAGAACACAATAGAGAAAAACAAGAACTTAAAGAAAGATCAAGAATAGAAGGGAAAAGAATATTTGATCAATAACTTGTTCAAGATAGGTTCAATTGAGTTCAAGAAATAAGGTAAAGTATCCATTAAACTCCAATAATGTATTTTGAGGTGAGATTGTTGGGTAAAAAGCAAAATCCTTAATCCCTAAGAAAATTAAGGCTTATAAGAAATTAGAGAAAACATGTTCTTTGCAAAGATCACATGGTATGACTTCAGGATAAGACTTAATTGGTAGAAAGAGGCAAGCATTTTGAAGATAATTTTTAGGTGGGAACCTTAAAGAGGTTTGACCAAGAAGAAAAATTTAGAGAGGAAGTGTTTTGTTGGAAATCTTGATGAATTAACGATGCTAATACAACCTAGAAAGGTGTAGGATCAAAGAATTTTCATTACCTGGAAACATAGAGGAAAAATCATAATTTTGATTATAGGTTTCATATTGAGAATTTAGAGAAACTAAAAAGTAATAAGAAAATTGATCAATAGGCATAGAAAGGGAGTGGTGTTGAGTAAAAAGTTGTTTAAAATTGAAGACAAAATCTCTAGGAAGAGAGGGATATGTTTGGTCAATTAGAAAATTTTTCTAGGTGTAATCTTTGTTTGAAATTATGCATGGTTATGGTGATATAAATATAAAGAATGTGATACAGTTAGTTATGCCTGGAAAATTAGAAGGAAAGATGAGTTTCTTGAATTCTTGAATGCTAGAAGTTGTGGTAATTAAGTGTTATTTTTTAAAAAATCATTTTTTGATGTGTTACGTATGTCACTTATATGATGCAATGATTGATCTTGATGATAAAACTCAAATTTATTGCAAGGGTGAAGATTTTGGGCTAAGAAAAAGAGGAGAGAAATTTTCTAATTGTAGAAACGGCTAGCTATTTTGAGAAACAACTAGACTAATTTAAGAAATGATCAGACCATTTTGGCTACTGTTTTGTAATAGCCTAATTTTGTGTTTTGATATTTTCTTGGTTTTTTTTTTAATGTTTTGGGCTGTTTAAGAAATATAAGTGATTATTATGTGAAAAACAAAAACATAATGCATGTGCGCGCGCGCGCACGCACACACACACACACACACATATATATGCAAGAAATAAGCTTACATGATAATATTGCTTATATTAGAATGTTAGAGCTATAAACCTTAAGTTTAATGTGTCATAATGTAAGAGTATATGATTAATTAGTAGAAAGTACTCAAAATTTTAAAGGAATATTGAGACATATATTCTTGATATATAAAACGTGAAGTTGATGTAAAACTTTGGGTATGCTTGAGGCATCGACTGCGAGACCTTAGATAAACGGGACAAGATCAGTAAAAAGAACATGCAGGTGCTCGTCATCTCATCCTTTTTAATTTTCAGTATTATATATGTCTTAATTATTTAAGTAGCATATTGATAATGAATTTCATGTTGTGTGGCAAGAAATTGGTAAGAGACTAATGAGATTTTATTGTAATATGTATCATGAAATTTGTGTTGTGGTATAGTAGGCAGCCACATGAATGAGGTTATGATTGATATATGATAATGTTATGTTGAATGAGAGGTTGTATAGAAGCTAATTCTAAGAAGGGATTTAGTTGTAAACAAATATTAAAGATATAAACAGGTATATGTTATAAACATGGAAGCCAACTAGATGAGTGGGGCTAGAATTGAGGTCCCTAGAAAGACATTTGAGATGCATAATTATACATAAAAGTAAGCTACAAGAGTGAGACTCTCAATGGTTATTTCAGGTCGCCCATAAGGAATTGAGGCTTGATTTCAATTTTCTTTTACCAACCACATGTGTTGGGGTAGTTATTGAATAATAGTCAGCCATATGAGTAAAGATTAAGAAAATGATAGGTATACATCTTTGGCATTTATATGGGTGGATAAGGACAACTTGTTGAGTATGTTATCAAACCTTTAAAGGATGATTAAAAAGGTCTCGGAGTGGAGACATTTGTGCTCAAGGTTACTCATTGGTGTTAGTGTAAGAAACGCCATTATAGACCTCGGTCTTATATAAAAAGTAGGCCAAAAGATTAAGGGTTATGTGATTTATGTTAAATCCTAGAGCTAAGTGGATAACATATAATTTAAACACAATAATGAATATGTTAAGGTATTTTGAATAATATCAATAGTTGGTAAAAGTAAGGTGTGTTGTAATTAAGGGTAATATTATGTTGAGAAGCTAAAGGGTTTAAAAGTAGCATGTGTATACGTAAGAAAATGTCATTTTTTGTATGTTGAATAGTTAGTATTGTTTTATGAAAAATAATTATCATTCTTATTGCTTAGCCTGTTTTATTTCTGACATGCTCATCACGTGCTCCATGAAACTAGATGACTTGACATAAAGTTTAGCTATAGAAATTTATGAATATTTTCATCTAGTTGTAGGACTTCTATGTTTATGTTTATTGTGATAATTTTGAAGGATTGTACTAAATAAATTATAATTTAATATTATTTCCTTTATCATGAAGTTGTAATGATTATAATGACTATAATGACCTTAACATTATACAATTAATTCAATAATTTATGGTTTGCTTTTTTATTTAAGTACGTGATATTGATTGTTAAAGTTTATTGATCTTACATGGTGTTATTCTATCTAAATTGATTGTCTTCTAATTCTATAGTCAGGTATGGCTAGGGATAAAGGTGGATATGTATTCACTAGGGTTAAATAAAAAACAACCGACACTATTATAATGGTGTTCTACTAATTTATAATGTGTGACCATATACGGTTTATACAGGGGTTTACAAAAAAGATATCTTAGGGATAAAAATATTAGCAACAAGTGATCTGATAAGTAATGATAATTTTGACAAAAAGACTAAGTTATGTACTAATTAATTCCTTTCTTAAAGCTATGAATACTAATTTATAATTTATGCTTTTACAACCACAACATCCACAATAAAAACTACAACTTTTTCAAATTGACAAAAAAACATAAATGATTTTGAATTGATGCACAAATAGGTTATCATGCTCTTCATTCATTTTTAACTTAACCTTTTGAAGTTCGAAAGCATGTCAATTATATTGTAGATTCACTTAGTGTCATTTTTTTTTTCTAATGATAATGTTTTTTTTTTTAATTTTATTAACAAAACACTAAAAGAGTTTGGATTTTTTATATTCCTTTTATTGCACGCCCATATCTAATGACATTATGGATTCACATAGTAATTTTTTTTTTTTGCTTCTTTTTTTTTTCAATCATGAAGTTTTTTTTTTCAATTTTATTCTTTTACATTGAATGAATTCAACATTGGACTTGATAGTTTGTTTCGATGAATTTGATCTTAGGTTCTGGAGATGTTAAAAAAATCTGACATTTGAAAAGCGCTTGATTTTGTAGAAAATTATTTAGAATTTTTGTTTTCTAAAAGATTAAAATTATGGAACTAGAATTGAAAATTATAAAAATGACAACCACCTTTGAAATTTTTGTCCTTGAAGGGAAAAAAATGAAGAAATCAAGCGCGAAAAATAAGAAGACAAGAGAGGAAAAAGATATTAAAAGAAAGAAACGATAATTAGATCATTAGAGCCACACTAGAGGTAAAACATCAACACACATCGCCGTAGAAGAAAGCCCTCACTGAAATGATTCCAACGATATTAATTACAACCTTCATCAGAGCTCAGAGGAAGTTGTACGTGGACTCTTAATATGACAACCTTCCTCATACATTAGCATGTGTGTTACACGCGCCATAAATTTATGTCTCTCTTCATTCAATTCAACTCTCGATTCTCTAATAATTCTTCAATTTAGTCACAAATTTCATCCCACCTAGACCCATTGAAGGCCCAACCAATTGTTTTTCACTTCGAGTGCCAACCTTTTTTTCACTCAAAAATGATTTTTTTAGTTCAATTTTGTGTGTTTTTGGACCGATTTAGAGTTGTGTTAGGTTGAGAAATTCTTCTTATGAGATTTTAAGGGTATTTTTGAGATGTTTTTATGTTAAAATAGGTTGAAGAACAATTCTTTTTTTTTTTTTACCACAAGTTAGCTTTTCAACCCGCTATCTGTAATTTTTTAGAAAAAAAATAAAGGGGTGGATGATACCCAAGCTAACTACATGACCTCGTTTTACCCTTTTTTCTCCATTCAATTCAAATTAAGATTAATTACAATAAATTAGTTAACAATATGTTTGAGATGTTTGTCCAGTGGGTATTCATCAAAATAAATTAATTTAGATAACTTTTTGGAGTGTTATTTGATAAAATATCTTTCATTTTTTACATGGTTTTGAATAAGACTATATCTAGTTTTTTATTAGCAAATACTTTTTTGTATACAACTCTTCATGGTATTTTTTTCCTTTTAAATTTAATACATGTGTTTATTTTTAACATTATATAATTAGAATAAAATGATTCCAAAAGGCAAAGTTAGCAAACCTAAATAGATCTATAACTCTTATAATAGGTTTGACATATTGCTATGTATAGATCTAAAACATTATTTTTTCAAAAAACATTATGAAAAAGTTCAAACAACAATACTTTTTTTTTTTTTTTGTTAAAACAAGTTTCGACCAAATCAATGAACTTGTTTGCTTTAGAGGATGTTTGGAACTCTTGGAATTGAATTCAATTTCAATAGTTAAATCAATTATTGTGTTTAGAATTCTTTTAATGGTATTAATTTGAATTATACATGGAATCAAGATCATAAAAATAAGCAAAAGCACATAAGAGAGAGACTTTTGATTTGCAACAAAATTTCAAATAAAAAATATTATTCCAAAAATACTCATCTTCGTTTTCTCAAAAAAAGAACTCTATAACTTATCTTCACCGTCTCTTTCTTTTCCTCAACAAACTTGTCTCTTGCAATCAGCTCAGACATAAACCCCTCCTCGCTTCATTTCCAGACATTAAATCAGAAGAAACGATGCATCTTGTGGCACAAATCTCCGTAGCTGATTGCAAGAAGTACGAGCAATGATTCAATGGCCATAAAAGTTTTGCCATAATTTCTACCAATGAGAAAAATAGGGACAAGGATGAATCGGTTTAGGAATTCTCCCACACGTATGATTTTAAACTAATGGGTCATTCAGAAAAGCTTGATGCCGTTGGCAAGGTCATGGCAATGGTAACATAAAACACGCTTTGAAGATAAAAGAAATAAACAATCATCTCTTAAGGAGTGAGAAAAGCACTTCAACCAACCAAAAAAAGGGATGGGGAAAGCTCAGATTTTAATCCTACATGAGAAAAACTACTCAAAAGCTAATATTGTTTGAGGCAATGCATGAACTTGGTCGGATTGCTAAATGCAAACGAAAGAAATCCTTTTTCCATTTTCTTAGAATAGCTCATATATTATATACGTAAATAAAAGAAATTGGTTTGAGCCCCAACAAGGATAGATTACACAAGCTCAGATACAAGAGACCAATCCCCTACATGACCTAAAATTGATCTGAGCCCCAACAAGATTTTAAGAGACCACTCATCCAGCCAAGGGATGATTACAAAACCCAATACCTGCGTCAAGCATAATGTTCAAATATTGTACTCGTTGAGACTTTGCAATGTCTAATTCAAATATTGCTCCATCCAAGGACAACTAGAAGAATTGCTGGAGCCAATGGCAATTTACTGCATCTTTCTCCAAGTCATCTTTCAGTTTGCCTATCTGTAGCAGAGCCTGCTTCAAGTCCATTGTGTCTAATGGCAAATCAGAGAAGTCCTTCAGAAACCGGTGAGCCCGAGCTGCACCTTTTGACATATCATCCATATTGCACTCTCTCTTTCGTTTGGATCCAACCTACAAATCATAAATGAGTAAGTCAATATTCCAACCTAATAGAATGCTTTGTGATAGTATGGCATCATTTTACCAAGTTCAGTTCACGTGAAAACTTTGCTATCAGAAACAGAAAAATGTTTCGAGAATGCTATACAGCATGAAAGTTTTGGGACTGCCAAAGAGTGACATGATGTCCCCCTCAAGACTGGCTCAAACACTGGAGATTACTGACAGGAAATCTATACTCCATAGTGCTATCTCAGTCAATCAACTTGAATTCGAAGTTGTTTTTCACACTACAGTAGTGGAGCATCAAGCCAAAGGTCTTGATACTCTGGCATGTAAACTCTGGATGGCTTGCCTAAGTAAGAAGGAGAAGTCAAACCAGAGTGGCACATCCCTTCAAATGTTGACACTAACTGAAACGTCAAGGCTTGTATAACATTAGCCTAAATACCACTGTATCAATATAAGGCTTATCAACAGAAATGATCAGAAAGCTCATATAAATAGAAGGCTATACAGATGGTATAGAGCCGATTCTGAGCTAGAAGCTTTTGGATTCATTAAAGACAAACCTCTTCTCTAGCATCATCTGAAATGATTGCAGCAGGTGAGAAATCTTCCAATTCAGCTGCCTTTTCTCGGGCAAGGGCGACAACACTTTCAGGAAAGTTTGCAAATTCTGCAACATGAATACCAAAACTTTGATCACAAGCCCCTGGCTCAACCTGGAATTCAAGGTTGTAAGAAGGTCATTAGTGTAAGCATTTTAAACTTATTTTTGCTAATCCAGTCACTCAAAAGCAGAAGAATCGCATATAGTCAGAAACTAATCCTAAAATTGCTAGTCCAACCATGATATATGCCCCACTATTAAGAATAATGATTGAAGACTGTTGTTTCTGTGTCAAATAGAACTCATATCATAATAGAAAATACAAAACCCAAAAAAATTAAATAAAATAAAAATTGAAGTTCCTCATTTTCCTTCCTTTTCCTCCACTTGTTTTTTCATTATGTAAGCAAAGCTTGCTAAACGACAAAAAGAGTAATTGAAAGGAGAGAGGCAAAGGAAAACTCTAAAACCCTCTCCCTCAAAGGTCTTTTCTCCTTCACGTCATTTATAGTCCTATTACTCTTACACTAATCCAATCAGTTAATTACAAAGATCAAAGGTAAGGCAGAAACAACAGCTACAAAATTATGATATAAGCTAGTCTTTGAAAAAATAAAAAACAAAAGGCATACAATCAAGCACCTGTAATTCTAGGTGCTTAGGCCATGCCTCAATGCATTTACCTTGTACAGCATGGTCAACTTGTGATTTGATGAGTCGATGTGTGCACTGACATGATAGTTTGCAACACCAACAATTTGCTTCGAATGTGGCTCATGGTCAGCTTTTTGATGAGCTAATGCAGTCAGTTCGTGAAAGTGGGTTGCAAATAAAGTAGGTGCTTTTAACTCACGAACCAGGTGTTCACATATGGCCCATGCCAAGCCTAAGAAACAGAACAAAACATGATAAACAAAATTATGTTTATCTATGAGGTTTAACCAAACCAAACAATAAATTCCAATATGGATCAAACAATAAAGCTACTTCATCACTTCCAACCAAAGGTGAAAAGAGGCTCTAAGCAATGTTTAAAAGCAGAAAACTCCACAGTCAAAACTACAAATAAATGAAGAGAAGTAGTTTCCCCGAACTCATCAAGAAAAAGGAGAGCAGACACGGTTAATTTTCAGAAACTCTCAAACCCCAAAGAAGTCTAATTAGATGCTTGTAACTTCAATAGGAGAACAATTCTTTAAACCATAATGATTTAAGTAAGGAGAGCAGACATAGTTCATACCTTTCAAATAACAGGAATGAAAAGGGAAAAAAAAAGATAGAAAATTTCACAACATCCATTTAACAGTTTTAAAAAACTTTAACTGATACTTTTTTAGTTTAGATGATTTTAGAGAGCTTCAACCACAACTTCAAATAAAAAACCCATAAAAACCAACTATCCCAAGGCTCTGGAAATTGTTGAAACCTACCAAATCCATCATAAGTTGATGTCCCGCGGCCTAACTCATCAATGATTATCAATGACCTATCTGTAGCTCCTTTAAGGATTGAAGCAGTTTCAAGCATTTCTTGCATAAAAGTAGAAACTCCACGCATCTAAAAGAAAGGAAACAGAAGCATAAACTTCAATAGCAAGGAAACATGTAACATCCACCCTTTCATTGTAAGCAAGTAATATAATCTACTTTACAGAAACAAAACAGTCAAACAGTCGACTAGTGAATGTGATACTCAAGACACAGCACCATACAGAAGTGAGATCTAATTAGAGCTAATTACAGGGGACACCAAGTAATCACTAAAATATGTGGTTCAGTTTCAAACTCTCTGGACACAATTTACAGGTTAAAAAAAAAGCAAAAAGCACAAAAACTAAACAGGTAAATTTTACAGGCATAAATCAAATTGGTCCATGCTTATCACATGGTTAAACTACTTTAAGTGTACTAGCAAATATACTAGTAGAAGCTTCCTGATACTATCAGCATATGACAACAGAATGACTTTTTTTTTGGAATTAAGTCGTTATCAACTGCATCTATTATCTGACAGGCATTTTGTAGCATGTTTTGATTAGGTCCAAAGATTTTATATATCTTGAAGTCTATGCTGCTAAAATAATCCAATATCTAATGGTATTACAAATACTTTACATGTTCAAATTAATGACTAATGCCAGAAAAAAAGATCTAAAGAGTAAGGGGGGTTTAGCTCAAGTTTTTCAACTAGTCTAGGATGAATATAGATTTAGTTGGATAAGGAGATGAGAATCAAATTAGTGGCTTAATAAAAATATTGAACTAAGACAGTTTTATACCAAACATATTTCAAATTGAATTTTTTGCTGTTGATGCATTAATAGACTGCTATTTGAGATTGAAATCTTATTTTTTACATCCTCAGAAGCACAAAAGGAAAGCAGATCTATTTGCTCTGTACCTTGGCATTTGGATGTAAATGGTATCAACAATTCAGGTATTTATTTTTTTATGCTCTTCCTGAGATGCACTCTAATTTATTTCTACAAGTAGTTAAAACTCAATGCAACACATACATCATGCTACAGCTGATGTTTACGATTGTATCTCGTTATCAAACATTTCCCTATCAAAACACACAAACATATTACATTTTAAAATAGCAGAGCAGGGAAAAGTAGCTAGATTTAATCTTGTGCATTGATACAACATAACATAGGTTCACAGCTACATCCTGCAAAGGTGACCTTTCCTAAGGCAAATAATAGGATGAGTACATGAGCATTTCAACAGCAGACATGAAGTGTGTAGGAACTTTGAAATTGGTGATTATTGAGCATAGAGCTTTACAATCCTGGAGTAAAAATCAAGATAATAAATATGCAGAAAAGAGCAAAAGGTAATTAGAAAGCAAAAGCAGATAACTTCCAAATTTGTTGCATCCATGCCATTCATTTTCAATAGTTTGAACTTTAAAAGGCTATTCCACTGACTCACTTGACAATCACCAGCACCCACACGTGCAAAAATGCAATCACGTACAGAAATGGTAGCCTTGTCACAAGGAATGAAAGAACCAACTTGGGCCATGAGAATATTCACACCTATCTGCAAATGAAACCAAAATATACAGATATAGCAATCCTGGAAAATTGTCGATTAACTTGATAGATTGAAGATCTTGTGAAACAAGAAATTGAGAGGAACTTTGGTGTCTCCCATTGATGAACATCAACTCAATTTGTGTTGAGTCAAATGCATTGACAGACTGAAATATCAATAAGATCTAAAAATTCTAGCGGTGAGAGTGATATAATGAAAGACAGAATAAGTGACGAATAGAGGCATCAAACCGAATCATAAAAACATCCATACTTGCCGAATAAATGTGGATTTCCCACCCATATTAGGCCCTGTGATTATTTGGAACCAACTCTTTCCCCTGACCTGATTCATGGAAAGATAACAAAGACACATTAATGGGGCTCTTGGATATTAGAAGTCCAGAAGGAGCATGCTCTCCTTCATCAATTGAATACTCACAAGTTTACAATCATTTGGTATAAAATTCACCCAATCCTGAGCTTCCACACATGGATGTCTACTCCCTTCTAATATAATATCTCCCACATCCTATAACAGCAAAGATGGTAAATATCATGCCATAACGCTTTTCCAAAACAAGAAGATAGATTAAAGGAAGGGAGTGAATGAAGCAAATAATTACAGATGGAGTGATGTCAGGCCTTGTGTATGGAGTAGGACAACTAGAAGCCAAATCAGCAAAACTAAGTAAGACATCCATTTCAGAAAGCAAGCCAGATAATTTCTCAAACACCTGCAGCATAAAACTTGCATTAATCAAGAATAAGAGCTGTCGAAGTCAGTACATGATAAAGGATGAATACCTCAGAGAAAGTTGCTGTAATTTGAACCACTCGACTGACAAGCTCCTTCTGATGACCCTTATACTTCTCAACTATCTTTTGGTACTGGTCACCTAATTTTTTAAGTTTTGTGTTTGTGAATTTTACCCCATCCTTACGAGTTTCAAGGACAATAAACTGGGTGGTTAGCTTTTTCCGTATTTTTGGCTCTTCCTTCTTTGTAATTCGGAAGACATGACCGTATTGCGTTCCCTTATCTAACTTCAATCCCTTATCTAGAGGAAGGTCAAGATCGGAAGCAGTTTGTTTATGCAAATTGTGTATCTGGTGCTCCAATGACTCCTGTTCAGCTTTTAGTGCACCTAAGGCAGCTTCATAACTAGGTGAAATCATGTATTCCCCATTGTCAAGTTGATCTAGGTCAACAGCGGTTTCCACAAGAGCACTGAACTTATTCAAGTGGTTATCATCAGTCCACACCTCAAGGAACTCCAAATACTTTTCCTTGATAAGGGATGAAAATTGGCCATCATATCGTTCCAGAGCACCTTTAATGTATGGCAGTCTTATGATGGACTGCATCCCAAAAATGTATCAAGTTAAAAAGAAAAACAGAGGCACATTAACTGAGAGATTAAAATACAATTATTGTATAAAAATAGCGTAGAACACAGTGCACGTGATAATTAATTAGTTAAAAAAAAGCAACATGAATAATTATTTAAAGGATAGTATGAACTTCGCAGCATGGACACTACTACATAGCATAAGAAGAAAAGAGCAAAAGAAGCTGAGAAAGAAAGAAAACAAACAAAAAGTACAACTGCAGATGACACCAGCAAGTTCTTTTCTGAAGATTGATCAGCATTTCAGTTCCATAACAGGTTGCAAATCCACTCTACAAGTTCCATGTAACACTAGGCCACCATCGATACTACTTCTCAGTAGCATCAAGGGAAAGAGAGTGCCAAAAAAGGAAGAATACAAACACTAGCAAGCTTTTCAGCTGAAAACAACCTACACTTTCCATACCAGGACCTACTCTACTCTAAAAGCACCATATAATTCTCCTCAACCAAAGATGGAGAGTGAGAATAAGCAGAAATAGGCATGAAATACTAAACAACTTGGTAGAAAATGGATCAGAGACAAAGTTTTAACTAATTGTCTAGTCAAATAATCACTAACCCGGCCATCCTACATCAAGCACATGCATTAAGGAATGAGTACAGGAAACAGAAAATTGAATTTCACCTGATAAAGTTTCACAATATGGTGCAAGCCAGCTCTTCCTTTCTCAACAATGTGCATCAGTCGTTCAATATCTGAGATTCTTTTCAGATGCTGTCTTAGATCTTGGCGAAGCCCGGTATCCTCCACAAATGCCTGCACCAAATCTAGCCTGGAGTTGATTGCATCTACTTCCAATAAAGGCTGTTTTAGCCACATATGAAGCAATCTTTTTCCCATTCCAGCTGTACAAGTTCTATTCATGAGACCAAATAAACTAAAATTTTTGTTTGCATCAGTTTTGCTTTCAAGGACATTCAGTGCCCTCGTGGCAGCAGAATCAAGTCTCATGTAGCTGTCAAGATTGTACTTTCTAATTCTATAATTACCATAATTGCTCTCGTCTGCAAGTAATTCTGCATAGGACAATAATGCTCCCAAAGCACCAGGTGCAAATTCAAAACCAGAAACTAAATCTCGGACTGGTTCAAGGGGACCTTTGACAAGCCTACCAAGATCCTGCACCAAATCTCTTGTTTTGAATTCATTTTTCTTTCTCTCAGTTAACATCACACCGCATTTGGTCAAAACATCATGCAGAGTTCTACAGTCATTGGACCTGCCACTCTCCATGGGCAAAAGGCATTCCTTGCAACTGAGGGCAACTAAAGCTGACTCCACATTTGTAAAGTGGCTATCATCTAGAAATTCAGCCAACCCCAGAACTCTTTTTGTTAAATCAACATAACTCAACCCAACAGTGCACCCTTTTTCACGGAAGTTTAACAAGAGTGCAACAACCACAGGAGAATCCTGCATGTCATTGTTTGCAAACAAAACATCTTCAAAACTGCCAAGATTTCCAGGAGTCCCACTTTTCACTAGTTTCCAATTGGATCCACTCCCTTCATAGAGCTCAAGAGTATGGTCTGTTCTCTCCAAAAGAAGATCCCGGGCAATTGATTCAAACATGTTCTTACTAATGCTCACACTAGAAAGACCATTAGATCCACTCCCCAACTGGCGCAAAGCAGTCGTAGTGTGGTAGTATGTCTTTGCAATGAAGGTCGCATTTTCAGCATGAACTGTATAATAGTCCTGCATATTTAAACAAGATTAATAACAAAGTTGACAATTGTTAAGACAAACAAAGAAACCAAAATGAAATACTTATAAATTCTACTTATGAAGAACAATAGCTGGTAATTTGTGAGATCATAATCATCACAATAACAAAAAAACAAAACATGCATGTTATAAGAAAAGGGGTAGCATTTACAGAAAACCTTATAATTCTGGCTTGCATTTTAATAATCTATGCATGCGTGTATCTGAGCTAGTTTGAAATAGCATCTTTACTTAGGAAACAAACTTCTTCGGAGATGCCACCAGTGGTGGACATCAATATCATTTCTAACACAGGCATATTGTTTTCCTTGTGAATGACTTGGTGTTGAAATATTGATGGCAAAACAAAATTGAATAGGTAATAGAATGCAAGAAACAACAAAGATAAATTTCCTATAAAAGCAGTATCGTCATTGGATTGTAAGAATACTGAATTCCTCAAAAGGAAACAGTGTTCATTGATCCCTTTAAGGGATTCCCTAAATCATACTACTAATTCCGTACTAAAACAGTAAAGTTTCACAATTAAAGATCAAACCCAACACGTAATGCCAAATGGAGATGAACTCATTCCATATCAGATCAAGATAGAAATAATTCAGAGGTTCAATAAGAGGCCAAACATGAACTGACCCGCCTATCAAAGACCCGAACCGCCCTAGGGTCCTGCAACATCAAACGCAAAAACGAAACACGCCCAAATAAAATAAGTAATTCATAAATAAATTCAAAACACTAAAACAAAACTATAAATAAATAACCCAGAACTCAAAATTATTTTCTTTAAGAAATGCTTAATTTTCCAAGCAATTAAGAGATTAATTAGGACTTACATGGGGGAGGGTTTTGAAGAAAGAGAGAAATCCTTGAGCCTGCTTAGCATCTGATACAAAAATTTCAAGAAATCAAATCACTTCTCAACCCCGAAAAAAAAAACAAAACGAAAACATTGATTATTTTACCTAGCTTGAGCTCAGGGAGCTTGTTCTGTTCATCAAAATTGTTATTTTCACCCATATTTGATGATCAAAAAAGTAGGGTTTCGTTGTTGGGGTTTATAAAAGCTCAAGAAACTGAAGTGTGGCCTTATATAATCTGGTGTCGTAATGGCGGGAGAGGAAGGGGCAAACTGGCGGGCTTTTGTGGGCGCGTGTAAATCACGCTCGGAATTGGCCCTAATTTTGTTTCGTCTTCCAAACATTAATTAACAAGAACCTTAAAAGCGTGGGAAAACACGGTTTCATAAACACACAACATTTTAGATTGGATTGAATCAATGTTTTTTTTTTAATTGATTTAAAAAAAAAACATTTATCTTTACACATTACATTGAGTAGTAAGGATTAGATTTTGATAGTTTGTTTAAGTTTATATTAATAAACAAAATTTTTATTTTTACAAAAAACTGAGAATAAGAAGATCCGAATTGGCAAAAATACTGGTTTTCCCTTCTGTTACTATTTTTACGGTGCTTGTCTTTTTTTTATAATTTTTTTATTATTCTTATTGTTAAAAAAAAATTCAATTTTATATTTGCAAGTTGTGTGAATGGGAACTTGATAATTTCTAATAATTTTTTTATAAAGTTATTGTAGTGTAAAAAAATATCATGATATTGAATCAATATTTAATTTTAAAAAAAATTATATTTGATTTTTTTCGTGAAATTAAAAACAAAAAGATCAAAATGATAAAAAACATGAGATCTTTTTTATATTTTTCATCCAATATATTTTTTATAAAAAATAGCATGTAGCTTTTGCCAACTTTATTGCGCTTTATATTTTGATTTAAAATTTTATATTATTATTTATGTATTATTTCTTGAGTTTGAGAAAGAAAATCGCTAAAAAAAATAAAAGAAAAAGAAAATCATCATGTGGTTATATTTTAGTAAAAAAAAAATTAATTTTGATGTGCATATATTTTATTCACTAAAAATATTTTAATTTGTTATATTTCAGTAACAATAATTATTGTTAAAAAATAGACGGAAGAAATTTAAAAAAAATCAAGAAAACCTATATGTACGGGCCTTAATTTCCTTTGTTAGGTCCAAATTGTTGTAATAATTATCATGAGAGGAGTCGACTGAACTAGAAAAAAAAAATGCATTTTTCGTTTATTTTCTTGTAAAAAAATAAAAAAATTGAGTGGATAAAATTTTAAAAAAGGGGAGGGCCCATACGTACAAGCCTTTCCTTATATAAACAGATGATAAAAAATAGAGTTTTTCATGACTTGAACTAAGTTTTTTTTTTTTTAATGGATCAACCGCAATTTAGTATGAGCAATATTAATCTAATAGTCGAAAATAAGGCATCATTTTGTTAACAATAATTATTGGGCTCTTGGTTGTCTCCACAAACTTGTGGTAAAATATGGCAGCCCACGAATTGAATGTTTTTCCAACTAAACCAGGAAGCAACGTAGCTAGTTTAGTTGGAAAAAAAGAGAGTAACATTCGTATCATCTCCATAGCAACAACTTTTTTCTCTCTTTTTTTCCAACTTTGTTCATAAGATATCTCAGTTTTGAACAATCTAATGTTATAATAACCATTTAATGCACCTGTTTGATGTCTATGGAGTAGTTGTCTAGGTGCTTTGCCAGCCCGAGCTCCTATATTTCGACAGCCAGCATCACTAGAACTTGCAGTCTAAAAGAGAGGTGGATGAAACAAGTAACGTGTCTCTCTAGATGATTAGATTAACAAAAAGAAAAAAAAGAAATGGAAAGGTTTTGAGCATGAGTTCAATCTTTAGATTTATATAATTATTAATTTCAAGATTAGTTGGATTAGTCAATATATACATAAATTAATCTGAATACCAACATTATTAATAAAAAAAAATAACATGCTTACCGTGTAGGGTCTGAAAAGACATGCCCCATGAAAAATCTTGCGAACACATTATATAAAAGCTTTGCGTAGAAAGAGTTTTCTCTCGTAATGAAAGTAATCTGAGGCCTCAAGTCCCTAGCTAATCCCAATTAAGTTCACGCAAACAGGCAAGCCCAGAAATTAACCACATGCATGCATAAACAAAGAGTTTTTTTAGTTTTCGTCGAGTTTCTGAGGTGCTCTACTTGATTGTTTTAGCTGCTTCAAAAGGAACCATGCATCTTAACAACATAAATCATGCATTTTCTCTTATAAGCCTTTAAAAGAAGTAGAAGCACAAGCACCATCTATCCAAGGCAAAAAATCTTATACTTCTTTAATCACTGCTCTAGAAGTTATAGACCTATATATGCATGGGCTGCTAGAGAGCAAGAAAGGGAACAATTTATGTCAACTGAAGCAATTGTGCAGAAAAAAAAAACCAGAAGAAAAAACACAACAAGCACTTCTAAAAGACCTTGAAAGATTAATGAAAAGCAGTGAGGCCGGGGAACAAAACAACCCAGCGCTGAAATCCTGTGGAGGACACACCCCTAAAACAAAAAGAAAACACATAGCAATTACAGTTTCTTACCAGATCAGAGATGAAAACCAGACAGCAACAGCGTAAGATGACTGCAAATTTTTATTAGCTATGGTTAATCTTATTACCAATCATATATTATGTTCTTTTAATTTGAATAAATTAATATTATTATGTTGTCTTAAGTCTTGAACTTAGTGAACCAGCTTGGTCGTACACGCGCGCATGACCTGTATAAGATTACGAAGTGGGTATTTGTTAGATTCCAAAGTTCATGGCCGCCTACATAAGATTACAAAATAAAAACTCTCGAATATATATATAAAATAAAATAAAATAAAATCTCAGACACTCAAATAAAAAATAAAAACACAAACACTTAATTAAAAAATTAAAGTGAAATGTTCATGCACACGTACGCAATAGCGATGTCAGCAAGCTGACGTGTTAATTTGACGTCTATGTTAGTATTTATTTGACATAATTTCACAGAGATATATACTTGATTATAAGGATTCCTAAATTTCACATGCTCAGATAGAAAAAAATCAAGTAAACAAATCTGAAAAGTTTTCTGTATATATTCTCTCAATTCATCCACTAATTAAGATGAGGAAAAACAATTAAAAATTAGAAAAAAAGTTTGTTTTAAATATTTAATAAAGAGAAATGCTAATTAATGATTGTTGCTTTTGATGAATTCTGTCAACACACCATCAATTTAACAAAGTTTGTTTTAAATATTTTCTTTTGTTTTTTTTTTTAATTGTCAACCAAAATTGAGCACGTCAGGTAAGAAATTTTCATTCATTTTTCTTCTTTTTTTTATGTTTTGTGTTTTGTTTTTTGTTTTTTTTTTGTCATTATTTTTGTTTAATTTTGTGTTTTTAATAATTTTATGAATTAATAAATGTGTTGAATTTTAGTTGTTATTGAAATAATTTTTCATTATTTTGTTGAATTTTAGTTTTTTTTTTCAAATTTTTGTTCAATTTCAAAATGTATAGGATTAATTTTAATTATTATTTTTTTATTTATTCCATTTAAAAATATTATCACTTACAAATTAATAATTGTGTTGAATTTTAGTTGTTGTTGTAATACGTTTTGTAATATTTTGTTGAATTTTAGTTGTTGTTTTTTTTCAATTTTGTTATTCAATTTTAATTAAATATATAGGATTAATTTTAATTATTATTTTGAATTTTTGTAAATTTAGAATATTTTTTATAAATTTAGGATTAAAAATATCATTATGTAGAAAATGAGAATTTTCTATGAAATTGAATTATGCTAAATTGTTACAATAAATTGAATAAAATCAACTAGTTGGTGGCATATATGTTGTGTATTTGCAAGTTTAAAATTTTTGAGTAATCTCCTGTATAATAAAGGTGCTGCTGAACTTTTTTTTAAAATAGAAATTGTTTAATTTTCTTTATCTCTTAATTTATGTAGATATTTAGGGGAAAGTCTATTGCATGTCGCGAGAACATGATTGTTGCTAGTTCTTTTAATAGCGATGTTGACGTTCACGAGTCATTAGGTACTGACCAAGAACTGGTATTTGAGGCTCAAACTTCGACTCACGATGCAGGTTCATCTAGTGCGATGCCGCAACGTTGAGGGGGGTCCCTTCACAGCGGGATCTATTTACCTACAAGTACGAGGCCTAGTGGAAAGAAGATCTTTCATTGTAAGTTTGTTTTGCTTTTATAACAACATGTTTAATAATTTTTGATGAATGCAATTTCAGATTTACAAACATTGAGGTTGCGAGAATAATAATATCGACCTTTAAATCATCAATTGCAATTTCATTGTTTCAATGAAGCCAAGTTTCCAAACATCCTGAATCGAAACCGCAGGTTGATGCATGGTTTTCCAGGTTAGTATTAACTTACATATTTTTATGTTAATTTGGTTAGTTTATTAAAATTACTGAAATTTTTCTTTTATAAATTTTTACTTCAAGGGAAAATTTGAATATAAGAGAGATGATAATAATGTCGCGATGAGGATTTGGGAGAATCACGCTGCAATTAGGTAAGATCGAATTCAAGATAATTTTTTTATTCTAAATATTAAAATTTTATTTTTCATTTACTAACAGATAATTAATTTGTATCATATAGGTTGCATGATTTTTGGTATAAGACACAAAAAAAATCAACAAAATATGAAAAAAAAAAGAGCTTTCATGCTGGAATTACATAGCGGTTTGGAAGGATTTTAGATTGCCATATGTCTCAGAGATTGTATGGGCAAAATACATTCAGCATGTGACATCCACGTGTTTCATGCGACAGTCACAGTCCGGTGTAGAAAATCAAAACCGACATGTTCTCGGTTTCATTACTACACACACCGGTAGCTCCGTCCTATTCGTTTCGCATGTGAAGAAAATGGCAAGATTTTTTTTATTACATCAATATTTTTATTAGTTATTTTCTATAAATATATTTAACTAACAACATTTTTATCTTAAAGGCTACAGTTCTTGGACCCGCGATCCAAGCCTGATGGAGTTTTTGTTGAAATGCATGTAAGGAGTCTATGGTTCTTGGTGCAACAGTTCGTGGATAGCGAAACTTAGCTCTTTATGGTATGTTGGTTTTCAACTATTTTTTTCTTAAGTTATTATTTCCTTGATTTTGATTAATTTATTTTTTTGTTTCTTGGATATATATAACAGTCAGTTGAAGGAGAGATATAGAGACGATCATTCGATCCATCCAAACCTTGATCTAGATTTTTGGTTGGAGGCAAGATTGTCTGGTGGACCCGATAGAAATTGGGTGTACAAACTCTCTAACACTACGACCGAGAACTTGCGGGCGACCTATAGTGTTTCGATTGTTGGATGCTCGCAATCGATTCCAAGCACTCAAACTAGGCTCAGACGACCCATTTTAGTGAAAAATATAAACTACCCACTGTTGATTATGAAGAACTCTGCTGATTGGTAATGGAGATGAGATCACAGATGAGTGGTACATGTGCACCTCCTAATTGGCCCCGCGATCCCAGCGACAACTAGCCTCCTCCTTCTCTAGCGCCTCCTCTATTTTAGATTTATTGTATATGAACGTATCATTGTTTAAATTTGTAATAAATATTTGATTTTTATATTATCTTAATTTATTTTAATTATTTTTCTACTTTTGTTCAATATATATTTTTTTAAAAATATTTTTAAAATATTACTGACAAGGTTACTGACGGATTAACTCTGTCGGTATATTCCAAAGAGAGTTGGAAAAGAATTACTACAAATATCACTGCTACTGTTAATTCACCGATGAAAATACATGGTATTATGTCGGTGATATGTCATATTTATCGATGGATATATCAACAGACAAATAAAAATACCGATGGCATTACATACGGTTTTCCTATCGGTGATATGTTAAATTTACTGATGGAGATATCAACAGAATGAAACAGGTATTTTTTTGGCATGCTTTGTCTATTTGTAAATTCATCGGTATATTTATTACCGATAGACTCACCAACATACCATAAATTACTGATTAGAATTTTTACAATGGATTGTTTCCGTCTATGAACCTATCGGTAATATACGTACCGACAAAATATAAGTGTAAATACTGATATAAATTTTTATCGATAAAACTATTAAATCCGGTAGTGATTGTTTGGACGGAGAGTATGAATACAAATATATGGATATGTCAGTCGATTGAAATATGATATGAATCATGCCTACGAAGCAAGAAATAAATGTTAATTGAAAAATATGCCTACAAGGGCGGACAACAATAATATGAAAAAAAAATGTTATTTCATAAAAAGATTTTAATATTTTATGAAGTAAATGGAACACAATGGTGGAGTGTAATGTATAAAAATTAAATTGACATAAATAGTGGAATTTAATACGAGAAATGGAAATAAACCACAATGGTAGGGATTTAATAAAATTGATCGCAATGAAAAAAAATTAATATGAACATTTGATTCAGTCACAACGAAGGTCCTAGATAGAAGAAATATTTAAAATGAAAAAAATTGACAATGTCAAAATAGGTATAAGAGCTTCTTAAGATGGAAAAATATTTGAATTTGCCAACATAATAAACATAAGATATATTTGAGACTTGAAATATATGATTTAGCCAGAAATTTAGTTATAATGGAACAAAAGAATATTTGTATATGAGAAATATATAGATGGGCCATAAATGGGCCAAAATAATATTTGTGTATGAATAATATATAAAGAGGTTATAAATAAGCAAAATAAATAGATGAATATGAGAATATATAGATGAGTCATAAAGGAATATATTGAATGAGGATGAAAATTAGACAAATAAGCCATGAATGAGCATGAGTAATAATAGAGAACGAAAAAATAATATGGTTGAGATTTTGATTGAGATATTATATAAAGAATTGAAAAGTGATATTAACAAACCATAAATGACACAAGGAATGTTAAAATAAACAAATAGAAATAAATGGGTAAGAAATAACACTATTAGTGTTAAATGAACATACAAAATCAGTTGCTTGAAATGAGATTTATAGACATGGAAATAAGTGAAGTAGATGATGAATCAAGATAATGACTCTAAATGTTAAGGGTTTTATGATAGTCTGATAAAATAAATGATTAAGCTAAGATGTGATCATGAGTAAGTAAAGGGGAAATGAAATTTTAAATTATTTTGGATTATAAAGTAAATGTATTTGTGATGATTTTATGGAAGTGGTTAAATTAAAATGGAAATGATGATTGTAATGGAAATCATGGTATCAACAAGAAATTTGATTAAACAATACTTTTGTTATATTATTCCTAGATGAATATTTGTATACCGAAAATCTTATTTTAAGTTTCTATGTGTTATATAGGTGTTTTCTTATCCATGCATGGTATCTCGAGATCATGTTCAAATCTTTAAAGATTATTTTATTTTGAGAAAAAATTTGTAAAAATAGTTAATATTTTATAATAAATTATTGTATATTTATTAAGACAGCAATGATGCATGGATTATAAAAATAATAAAAAGAAAGGATGAATACCTTATTAAGAAAATGATGTATTAAAAAAGATGTCATAAATTTATTATATTGTATTAAATATTACGTGTCTTTATTATGCATCCATGAAAGTGGTAAGTTTAAGGTTATCTTATTGAAGAAAAAAAATCCTTAATTTTTCACGTATACAACAATGACCTATGTATGATGACCATATGAAAAGTTCAAGTTCAAGTTCAAGTTCTTATAATGACCCGTGTTTGTGGAAGAAAAAAGGAAAGATAACATTGAGTGCGACACCATCATGAATGGTGGCGAGTAATATTGTGACCTATCATGTAAAAATATCTTGGAAGCCTCCACGTGTAAGTGTGATTACTTACACGTGGAGTGTAAAAAAAGAGTGGATGTCTCGAAAGTTGATATTGAGATGGAAATAAACTGCATTGCCAACAAATGACATATGCTTGAATCATGAGGTATAAAGAATTAAAGATATATTAATTTTATGTATTTGAATTAAGAAATTATATTCCGAGAGAAATTCAAATTCAAAGAGGTTATTTTATAATGAACATAAAGGATTTGAGCAACACATGCATATTTTTCCAGTTCTCTATCCATATTGCATGCTTCCTCGGTGAAATTTATCTGCAAATGCAATATCAGTTCATTATTTCAGCAAGCCAGAGGAATTATATATATATTTGATAATTACAATTCCGGGTTAAGGAAAAAATGACATGGAACTTGAAAAGTAAGTTAATTACCTGAGGATAACACTAAGCTAATCCTTCTAGGATCATCAATTGAACTCTTGAGGGGGCAAATTCATGTTGAAACGAGCAATTGACATATGGGTCACAACTGTTTCAAGAGCAAAAGTCACTGCTCCAATCCCTATAAACTCAAGTTCATCTTTACTTTCGATGAGCTCTTTTGTATACAACAAAGATCCATTGGAGGGGAAAACACCAAAATCTAAACCTTCAATGTTTGGCAAACAAACATCCTTTCTTGACAAAGTTTATTGCATATCGATACTTTTTTGTTCTGGTAATTTGGATCCTTAAATCCCACTTTGCTGAACTTTATGAATAGATTGGCATAAAGCAAACTCTTTATGAAAATTTTCAAGATAAAAACAATGTCGAGGGCATCAGTAGAGCAATTGAGCTTCTCCAAAATTCATGTTAAGGTTCTTAAAATATGCATTTAACCATGAGAGAACATTCAGAGAAGCAAATATGGATAGCATTAGTCTACTTCATATAAATCTCCTTAGAGGGACACCCTTCCTTTGATTAAATCTCGAACCTTGAATAGTAATTTTACTTCACATCTAAAGTTGCTTTCCGGTCCTACTGATGCTCCATCACTAATATTTAAACCTCCTTCATTTACAATCTAAATTTATAAAGAATTATTAAATCTGTTATAGGCAAAACGAAGACCAACCAATAAGTTAGGAGCATCATCTTGCTTGCGCATTACCTAGGGAACACCAGTATGAAGCCCCACAATCATCTTTGCTGCCCATTTCACATAAGGTGGCCTTTTCTCATGAAATGCTGCCTCTACATTTCCATATTCATTTTCAATCTACATGTTTACAAATATCATTAAAATGGATTATAAAGATGTTACAACATGAAAACAAGAAAAAAAAAACTGCATAAAATCATGTAATGTACTTGAAAACTGTGAGAGTATAATTGAGCTTCCTTGTGAAGCATATAGCTTTTATGCTCTCAACATTTTCACTCTCATTTTTGCTTACCTTTCCACAAATGATATTGCTAGTTAACATATGGAAATGAGCTTAGTAATTTTATTCTTTTAATCACCGATTGATATAAATAATTAGTTCTTTATAACACCTTGAATGGCTTATTATCATAACAAAAATCGATTCCTAGTACATCATGCAATAAAAAACAAAAATATCAATGTCATAAAGCTGTCAGAAAACAGTATGTTGGTCAAGCTGAATGAAAGGGTGTCAAAGAATAAACAAAATAAAAAGAAAGAGAAACAAACTAGAAAAACATTAGGAAAAGCAAGAGTGGTAGTTGGGAAAAACTAATCGCAACATTAGCAAAACAAAACCAAAGCAATGAAGCAGAACAACTTTAGAAACAAACCTCAAAGAATGCTAGAAAAGTAGTGGAAAAAAAGAATAGAAGGACATAATGACTTCGAACTACAAACTTATGCTTAGGCAGATGGAAATAGCAGACTGTTAAAATTGAAAAAAAAAAAACATCAAAAAGTCAACTACCAAGACAACGCTTATGAACATGGCAAAAAAATTTAGCAAATGACAGGTGCATAGACATCGTGTGGAACACAAAGCTGAGGAAAAGGGCGGGAAAGGAAAGAAATACCAAATGATAAAAATAGGTGAAGTAGAAAAAACTAGTTAAAACAGTGGAGAAAAAACAATTTCAGAAGCTTATATAAAAAAGAAAAATAATCTAATTTCAGGGATAAATGGCCTGGCACATTAAGAAAGGAAATTTCAAAAAAAGGAGTATGAACAGAGAGGGAAATAAAAACAACAGAAAAAAGAGATTAAAAGCATTGCAATTTCACAAAGGTAAAACAACACAACTAAGGCCATAGAAGGAGGGAACAACTATGCATGCAAACCAAATCTTGTAGCACAAACCGAGCAAAAATTTTCTAACTGCAAGATGAATTGTACAAGTGAGTGAATTGCAAGCAAAATTATAAAAGAAAGAAAAAACATATACGATAAGTAAAGAGAAACCACATTATATAAAAGCCAAGTAAAACTAGAAAAAAAATTGAACAACTATAAAAGATAGAATGAATTGATACCAGAAGTGTAAGATGTCAACTTCGAACCTAAAGGGAACAAAGAGTAAAGAGAGAAGTTAGAAAGCTCACAAGGAAGAATGAATGATATATATAAAGAAAGAACATGCGTATTAAAAAGGAAAGCATCGAACTAGAAGGCATAAAGAATTAATTGATTTGTAAAATAAAATGGGAAAGAATAACTTAGAAGATGGAGACAATATGAAATTAAGAAATGATTCAGCTAAAACCGAAAGAACAGTTAATGTTGTTGGAATGAAGCGAAGGAAATCTAATAGTGAAGAGTTGTAAAAATAAGCAGCAAGGCAAAACCAAAAGAATGTGAACCTGTAAGCGCAGTGAACACGAAAGGCTGTTGGATATCTTTATACCAAGGAAAATTGTAAACATGCAGTTCATGAATAAATAGAAAACAAGAGACAATATAAAGCAAAAGGGAATAAATGTCAAGATATAAAACACAATCTACAGATTTAAAAAATAAAGCTTAGAAAAAGAAATCAAGGAAGATCTTTTTTTTTGTTAAATATAGGAAAATATCAATTTTCCCTACATACCTAGTTGATGGTGGATCATCCACCCACTAAGATCGACTACCATTGCTGCTTTAGCTTTTGCTTCTACAAAAGCTAGGCACAATCATACCAACAATCATCACTAAACAAACTCAATAGAGAAAATCCATAATTTACGAACCCAAAACCCAGCCTCTAGCCACAATTCAAAAAAAGATGCATTAAAACCATCAACCCTAGAAAAGACACAACCTTTACTGTCATATTAAAATGCATACCAAGGAAATCAGATATCACATATACCTAACACAGATCTAAGTACAAAACCTTCCAGCTAAACATCATTAGCAAAACCATCGACATCGACAAGCCAAGACAAAACAAAACCAAGACGTATCATAAAAGAGAGAATAAAACACAAACCTAATTCAAAATCATAAATAAAGCACAAATAATAAACTTATTCGAACACTTAATTTAGGATTATAGATAGACGTTAAAAAAATATAATAAAAAAATAATAAGTCGATGAGTTCGAGGTTCCAAGAATCAACGTCACACTCAGAGCTTTATTTTTGTGGAGAAGACAACTACAACAACTTCGATATCATAAAGCACAAGAATATCACTCCAGACCTCCTTCTTTAAAAACCCACATGTCAATTTTCCTTTCTTTTGAACACCCTTCAAAAGAAACCTATCTTTCCTAAGACTCTATACCAAATCTCCATAATCAATTCTCTAAGAAGAGAGACAGAGTTTCAAATCGTCCTTTGATTTTGATTTTGTATTTTAAAATTGTTGTAAAAAAATTAATTTTTTTTATTTTAAATTAATATATTTTTAAGTGTTTTTTATTGTTTTAATATAATAATATTAAAAATAATTTTTTTAAAATAAAAAATTATTATTTTAATACATTTCCAAATAAAAAATACTTTAAAAATAAACCACACTTCCAAACACTCTTATAATTAAACTGAATAATGTTTTTATATAGTGTTTTTTTTTTAAATTCGTTTTTCTTATGTTTTTTTCTCTTTATGCTTGTTATTTTTATTTATCACCATTTTATTTCTTATCTTTATTTTGTTTTGTAATATTTTTAGTTTTTTCATTTTTTTCTTTATATTTTTTTGAAAAAAATTATTTTTTATTTTTTATATATTTATCACTTACACATGACCAATTTATATTATTCTTTTTGTTCTTGTCTTCATTTTTTTTAATTTGTTATTTTAGTTTTTTCTTTTAATTTTTTTTGTTTGAATGGCTCTCTCTCTAGATTAAAAGTTACAGAAGAGCTCTCCCTTGCCTTCTCTCTTGAATTTGAAGTGTCGGTTTCTCTTTTCTTCCAAGAGAGACTTTTGCTTTCTTTTTATTTCTTTTTATCATTATTTTTTTTTATAACCCTTTCCTTACACTCATTTTACTCCCCATTTTAATATGCATTTCTTATTTTCAACTCCAATCCTATTTACTTAACCATTTTGGTCTATATTTTTTACACCTTTCAAAGTAAACATTATTTATTTTGTAATATTCTTCTTATAATAAAATTCTTGGGTTTTATATTCTCCACCCTAAAAGAAATTTCATCCAAGAAATTTAATTTTCTTACCTTATCCGCTAAATAAACTTGGTTTTTGTTTTCATCTCTTCTTCTTGCTCTTATATTTCTTCCTCGACTTGGGAGTTCGTCTATAACACTTTTACCAAGGGAAATTTCTTAATCCTTAACTTCTTTTCCTCTTTATCCACAATCATTACTGGCTTCATTTCTATGCTACATCCCTCATGAATCTAGCATGGCTTTCTGAAGTAAAGACACATGAAACACATCATGCTCCTTTGACATTACTAAGGGAAGTGTCAATTGATAGGCTACTGGTTCAATTCTTCTTGTGACTTCAAATGATCCTATATACCTCGGTGCTAACTTACCCTACATTCCAAATCAAATGATATTCTTCCACGATGCAATCTTTAAAAACGCCGAATCCCACACATCAAACTCTAAAGAACTTCTTTTATTATTAACATAACTTTTTTGTCAGTTTTGAGCCATCTTTATTATTTCCTTGATCACTTTAACCTTATTGGTAGTAATCTGGACCAATTTAGGCCCCAAGAATTCTTGTTTCCTACTTCCTCCTAGGATACCAAAGTGCAGAAGTTCCTTCCATCCAATGCTTTAAAAAAAGCCATTTATATTGTAGTTTGATAGCTACTATTTATTTTCTAATATTCTTCTTATAATAAAAGCTTGGGGTTTTACATACATGGTTTGCCTAAGTAATGAGTGAGATGCCTGATTTGAGAACTGATGTAGCTAGTTTTCAAGATGGGACAAATCATATGGGTTTTGGAAGGAAGAAGGTCTGTAAGATAAACTAATTAACTTTCACAAGAATCTATAGCTGAAAATACAGATAAGGAGGCCAATGATTTTGATGATAACAATGGTGGTAGGTTTCAACCATATAGAAACCAAAGAAATATAGAGTTCAACCTCTTGAGCAATTAGACCATAGGAGAGTAGATAAGGAGGATGGATTTTAGGATGGTTTGGATAGAGATTTGGCCAATATTAGGATGAAGATCCTGGCTTTTCAAGGAAAAACAATCCAAAACCTTATTTAAAGTGAGAAAATACAGTGAAGTTGATTTTTAACTGTCACCATTACTCTAAGATAAAGAAAAGAAACAAACAAATCACAAATCAATTTTAAAAGGCTGTTACAATTGGTTATTTGTTAAAATTACAAAGTAGGTTTGTTGACTCTTAAAATCAGTTTCTTCCATTGTAATTTGGTTCTGTTTTGGGTTGTTATAAGACTTGTCACCTGAGATCAGTTTCAGTTCATCGAGTTAGATTGAAAATCTAGGTCAATATTCCTTAGTTTTCTAATGTTATTTCATTTATTGTCTCATTTCATCTCGTTTTGTTTCATTATCCAATTGAACGCTACCATTCAACACCTAAATTGATAGTTCCTTAAAGGGATTTATGAGTGAAACATGAGTAGAGTGTAAACATGTGAGAAAGCGAGTGAGGATATAATTTTTTCTTTTTACCATCAACATGAATTTTGTAAGATTATAAAATGTATTCTAATGAAACATTATCAATAAGGGAGAGGGACAAACATATAAGGGTTCTAACTAAAAAACACAAAAGCCTAACCTATATTCTAGGGGTGGTGCAGAAGGAACTTTATTAGTTAAAAGAATTAATTAATTCTAGGCAAGCTTTAGATAAAAAAAGAGCATTAACATTGAAAGAATGCAAGATGAAAGAGAAAGGCTACTACTACTTTCATACAATGTTGTTGGAAGTGAGTGTTGGCAAGAAAAGAACTTGGAAAGCTTAACAAGAAGCTCATGAAGTATCCATTGTTCCTATTAAATACTTGAGGATGAATTTTCTTGAAGAGAGAAGGAATGATACAACCTATGCAAGGGTTGAACAATCAAATTCGAGTTTTAACGTAATGTTATCTATTGTCCAATTTTACACTAACAAGTATAACTCTTAATCTGACTGTTAGATCGGGTTAAAATCTTACTAGAGATTGCAGAAGGTATTTTTATATATTGGATTAACATTTCAGGTCAATCAGAGTTTGATAAGGCATTACAATATATGTCAGAAGGTGCTATATAGATTTTGCTATTTGTTGCTTTTTGACTTGTGGACTTCTTATTTGAAAATGATTTTTTCCTAATGATACAAGGATATTCAACAATTTATTTTTGAGATTTTTCTAATTCTGCAAGGATCTTTAATGAGTAGTAACATAGTTTTCAAGTGTGGCTAGGATTCTTTTAATGTTCCAAAATCATTTTCTTACAAGGATTCCTTAATTATCCTAGCTACACAAGGATATGAGGGCTGATGGTATTTAATGGTAGATCACCTTGCTTGTTTTAGGCAATTTTCTTGTTAAAAAAAAAACTAAATGAGGTGGCAATAAAGGGAATTAATATGTGTCATTTTCTTTCTATGAATTGCAATGATTTCATGCTGTATAAGAAAGCTAAAAGCTGACAAAATAAAGGATTTGATTCAACAATCAAAACAAGAGTTTCCTTAGCTAATTTAGGATATTAAAAGAAAACTACAATTATCCTAGGTCTTCTAGGATGCTAAATTCAACCATAAAGGATTCTAGGAAATAAAGGCAGTTGATATGAGTTATTTAAACTAGTTTAATGAAGAACTATATTTATTATTTGTGTTTTGTGTATTTTCATTATTTTGGACTTATTTTAGTTTGAATTTGGACTTTTACTTAATTTTGGTTCATGACAGTCCATTAGTCATTGTTTAGGGTTATTAAGTGTTTTGAGTTTTAGTTTTAATTGGGCTTTATTTTGGGCCTTGGATCCATGATTCGTTAGGATTATTTGGGGAGTATAAATACTCTATCATAACAACTTATTTCAGTTGAATGAATATTGTTATTTTTGCCACAACTTTGTGTTTGTGTGTGTGAGGATACTCATGTTTTTCATCTCTTGAAAAAACTGAATTTGACTTATCAAATAATAATTGTTTTCGTGATGTCTTATAATTCTCATGCGGGATTTGCTAATTGATAGATAGGGATTTATATTCCAATAATATTGGTGTCTTAGTTCAAGGTAATTATTATGTCACACTCTTTAATTAAATTTGATTTTTAACTTTCTAGAATTGTGTCAATTTTACTTGTGATTCTCTAGATCTTTATATCCATGTATTCGTATCAATAATACTATTGTTAATTTTGATGAATTGTTTGACTCTGCAGTGCATGTGGAACGCTCTCTATCACAACTACAAACCTATATATGTTTAGGCAGATGGAAACTATATATAATTAAAAACCATATCTTATAATTAATTTGAACGCACAAGACATCCGTAATAAATTTGAATGTGTTAACAATAACACTAAATATTCTATCTAATCATTAAGAAGGTATAAGTGTTTAATTCTTTAATTTTCTAGGTACAAACTTGGTGGTTAAATTTCTCTTGATTCACCATGATGGAGGAGATGTGCTCTTAAAATAATAATAATAAAAAAAAAAACAAATTTAATCTTAGTTGATAAACAAGTTTACCTGAAAACATAAAAATAGCAATTTAACTTCTATATTTATCTTTTAGTACTTCTCTCTATTTTGAATATTAAAAAAAAAAAAGTTTTGAAACAAAATCAACTAGTGACCATCATTACCTTAGTAGATCGAGAACCACAATACCACGACTGATCCACCACCATCAAAATGAATTAAACCCATGTTCACGGTCATAAATTGATCTCAATTGGGTATTGATTTGGGTTTCAGTCAAAAGTTAGGAGAAAGGAGGTTTGAAAATGATCTCTTATTTCTAACATTAATCATAATTTACCTACATTTTATTTTATTTTATTTTGAATTTCTTATGATTAGATTTGTTTTTGACAATAGTAATTCTTCCTTTTTAGACCCATTTATTTTTCCACATGAAATAAAATAACAGCCATGTCGTTACTTGTTCGCTCACTTTGTAGTTTTTCTCGGTACGGAGAGGACGCCTTTGAATATTATGGTGAACACGTTCAAGTTTCTTATATAATTAAATTAAGAGTGGATGCTTATTACATGACTAACGACAATTTGTGCTAGAGAAAGAGAAAAGATATCACAAGAAAAAATATATTAAAAAACAATTATTAAATATTATATTCTTCGAAATACATATATAAATATTATATTTTATATATTCTTAAAAATATCCATCATGGCGACCATAAATTGACGAAATAATTAGGCAGACAGACATGTATTTTTTTTGTTCTTTTCTAATTATTCTTTCTCTCATTCAACAAGAACTTAGCACGATGAGTCAATTATTTGCATTATCTGGACCTGCACTCCTGTCCAGCTTGTGTAGAAAAGGTGGTTCGATGTTATGTTGTGTGCTAGTAAAAATAATAATAATAAAAACAAACACTCCCAAAAGGTGTCCTCCGTTACCCTTATTCGACCTTAATCGCCCACAGGAAGCAGGCATGTCGATGTAGAGTATATAAATGATTCAGAAGGAGGCACACGCATATGGCCGAGCAGTGAGGGGTCGTAATTCATTTCCCTTTTCTTTTCTTGCATCATAGGATATCGGATAGCTCGTGATAGACGTATGTCGTATTGGACCATCCACATCAGTGAAACGACATTGTGTGTGGCAAGTATGTATTCATCTCGCGTGTATCGAAGCATCAAATCAAGGGCCCCTCCAATACTGGCATTAAAAAAGATTAAAATAGTTACCATGTTATGTCAAAGACTTTATGGGATATCTAATCAAATCATAACAAAAGGATTAAATAATGCATTCGGTAAAGCTATCCTGTTTCTTATCATTCACATGAAGAAAGACATTTCTCCCAATATATGTCACGAATTCGGATTTTCTGTTCTACCAATATTTGTACTTCAGTAATAGGAACATGGAGGGGAGGGGGGAGGTGGTAAAACGTTGGTAAATAAATAATGGGTACTGTTAGGGCATCATTACTGGCTCGATAGTGAATAGATACGATGGATTTGTCGCACCAAATGTGAAAAACAAATAATAATAATAATAAAAAAACTCGAAATAAAGTCTTGCTTTGAAGATAGCCATGATCATGGCACTCCCATATCTTAGTTTGTAAAAACATATACTCTATCTAATAAATTCTGCAATTCAACGTTCACCTAGCAGTATAAAAAGGGAAAAAAAAGATTAGAAAAAAAAGGGAGCTTAAATAATTAAGGAGGTAGTTTCCAAAGATTTCTGAATAATTGATGATTTTATGTTGGGGAAATTAATAACTAATTAAGCCACAACATAAGAAAGAAAATATAGCCAAAGAAGAAAATATATGGTTCATCCCCTAACATATAGATTCCAGATTGAACTTGGGAAGGAGTAAAACACCAACAAACAACAGAGTTAATTACTCACAGAAATGTGTTCTTTTCTTTATTTTTCCCCCACGGTTCTTTTGATTTCAACCACAAATGGAATTTTTGTACTGGCGGAGAGCTCATTATGGAAATGAAAGCACTTAGTCCAAGCAAGACTTTTGATGGTTTTATGCTCTCTTCATCACCCACACTTGAAAATGGTACATTTTATCACCTTTCATTCATACTTATCAACTCCTTGATAGCAACCTTAGAACAACTAGCTAGGTAGCTCTTCATATGATGTGGTCCTCCTAATCTTGCCAGCCTATACGGGTCGTGCTCAGCTAGAGAGAGAGCGCATGTATAAATGGAAAGAAAGAAAGTACGCAAGGGAGGGGGGAGATAAATGAAATTAAGCCTGAAAAAAATAGTTTTGTAAATAGTACTATTACCATTTCCAAATAAGATGACACATGGGGCTCTGTAGTTATGATGGCATGAGGGGATTGGCTAGCGTAGTTTTGATGATAGCATGGTGGATGACATAGTATAAAGCACCAGCAAAAAACCCTCCTTGACAATGAGTTTGTGATGGTGATATTATTGTATGAGAGAGAGAGAGAGAGAGAGAGAGAGAGAGAGCTTTCCTTCCTCGTTTAGCTGCTGAACCGATAAGCACGCATGGGTTTGGAAGGAACCTAACAACATTTTCAGACTTGATAGAAAGACACAATTGAGTGAGTGAGAGAGAGAGAGAGAGAGAGAGAGAGAGAGTGATGGGGTTTTTTCTTTTAATTGAAAGTGACATGTTTCTATACATTCACAGTCAAAGCAGCATTGGCTCTAATGACTCATGACAGGCTCTCACAGTAGTACACGCCCTTTGGGCGAAGGAAATAATTGTCCTTCCTTTCTAGGGCTACACACATCCGCTGCAAGATTGAAAATGAAATACAACTATATATATACCATAAGATCAATCTTGTCCTGAGACAGAAAAACCAACCCTATCCCACATTTAAACTCACTCATCTTGTAAATTTTAAGACAATATTGGATTGAATACATATGATGTCCATGCAAACTCTCTTGGGTTGTTCAAGGGAGGGAGGGATCGAGGACTTCACTATCAAAGTCTCACCTGCTAGCAACCACGTGAAGGAGCACTAATACTAGGTGTTTCCTGTCCACTCACTTCCCACAACAATGCTGTTTTCTTTCTCTCTTTCCCTTTCATGCTTTTTAATCCAACTTTTTATACAAAAGAAAAAAAAAACAAAAGAAAAAAAAAGATAGTTCCTTGTCTCCCATAAAATCCCCTCTCCTAGGGTGCCTTGACTCCTACCATCATTATTCAAATCCCAGCATAGCTTCCCCCTTATCTCCCATTCTTGCACCCCCCATGGACATGTAGTACTTGTGCTGTGCTGTCTTTCTCGTGCTCTAGTCGGGGAGGTAGATGGATATTCCCTGTTTCTCTCCATCTTAAACTCACCAAACACATACGCGTATGCAAACTCGCTCTCTAACAAAGGGAGGGAAGGAGAAAAAAGAAGGAAAAAAAAAAATGACAACTAAACAGTAGTAACAATTTGTTGTCGTCTCTCACTTATGATTTCCATTGTTTGCAGAGAAAGTGAACTTGAAAAGGATACATGGACTTGAACTAGCTAGAGAAGTAGAGAATACTCTATGCACAAGGAGGCATGTTAGGTAATACATTGGTGCACATGTCATTTTCAAGCGACTATTCCTCCCAAGGGAGCTCTACGGCGGCTAGCTAGGTATTGTTTGGTGATATCGCAAAGCTCAAATGTTTCCATTAAGCTACAATGCCAACGACGCCATCTCCTGTAGTGATCAACAAGCTTATAACATGCCCTTGTTCAGTGATATCATTTCCTATCCCAAACAAGATGTCCCTCCTCCTTTATCTCTCTGCTTGCCCTCTCCTTTTATCCCTTGTGATCAGCAAGAATTTGAAGACCATCTTATTTTTCTCCAACAAAACTATGACCTTTTTTTTCAGGAGCAACCCTTGAGAGCAACAGCTACTAGTACTAATCTATCCCAGAGTACTGTTGTTAATAACATGGCGGATTCCAATAAAAGTGACGTTATTGAGCTAACCGGAATCTGCAACAAGAAATCCAAGAACAGCACTGATCAGATCCTAAGAAAGAGATCTTCAAAGAGAGATCGGCATAGCAAGATTAACACGGCTCAAGGACCAAGAGATCGGAGAATGAGATTGTCACTAAAGGTTGCCAGAGAGTTCTTTGATCTGCAAGACAAGCTACGCTTTGATAAAGCTAGCAAGACTGTTGAATGGTTACTCATACAGGCAAAGAATGAAATCAAGAAACTATCCAGTGGCTCCCCCCATATGAATTATAGCGGCAGTGATGGCACCAAGAGTGCATCTTCTACTTCTGAGCGTGAAATGCTGCCCGAAATCAATATTGAAACTACCACGAAAGGGAGGAATGTTTCCAAGGGTAGATCCTCACCATGTGTCAAGAAAGAGAGGACTAGGAGAGCATCATCGCGTAAAACTCCATTCAACCCTTTTGCAAAGGAATCAAGGGAGAAGGCAAGAGCAAGAGCGAGGGAGAGAACGAAAGAAAAGTACTTGTGCAGTCGAAGAATCGACAAATTGAAGTTTTCTGAAGAATCATCAAACAATGAATTGAATCAATTCGCAGGTTGTTGGGATAATCCATTAGAAAATGGTGATCAAGAATCTGGCATTCACAATTTTAATCCTTCCTTAGAAGTTCAGCTAGCTGAAGTTGATGTGGCAATCTATCACGAGCGAGAGAAATTAGGTACTCCAGAGGGCATGATTGATGAAAACTTGGTGATTATGGGCAAGTACTGGAGTCCCTCTTTTCCCAATAATCTGCACAACACTGGAACTCCTGATCAGGAGGTAAGCTCCAAAGAGAGGTTTCTTTGTTTTCCAAGATGTTCGGTATTGATGATATATATATTTTATTTAATTTGCTATATGTATTGCTTACTCTATGTTAAAAAAATACTTGTTATTCAGAATTCTGACCATCCCATATATAATTGGTTGCAGCATCAATTCTCAGACTTTCAATACAAGACATGGGATCAGGCATGCACCATTGGCAGTATGTGCTAGCATGGATATTCATCTCTCTCACCACCCTTGAGCTGTCAAGCGGACAAAGATTTGAAGAATACTATGTATGGTTTGTTTATCTGGTTGGAGCGTGTGCGCGCATATATATATATATATATATATATATATATATATATATATATATATATATATATATATATATATCATGTATGTGTTTTAGCTTTGCATCAGGAGATTTTCCAGCGATGTGCTTTCTCAATGATTGTTAAGTAGTTTATTTTTAATGAAATCAAGAGTTGTGTGTTTCTTGTGTCTTAGCTTCACATAGTATGAAAGCATATATATAAATATTCGTTGAAACTTGAAAAGAGGACTTCACATTAATAAAACATCACAGATTTCTCTGCCCTTTGTTTTGTTTTGTTTTCCTCACCATGCATGCATATAAGTTATGTTGGAGTCAGATTAAGCACACTCATATATGGACTCTTTTGTAACTTAGTCACAGGATTCAAATGGTTGAAAATAAACTAGATTTATGAAATTTTTTTTTTAAATCAGAGAAACTGATCAACTGGTGAAATTAAATGAACCGGTTTATTAGTTGAGAACTAGTTGACCAGTTAAATCGGTAGAATTACTTGTTCAAAATAGGTTTAACTCCTTGATTGTCTAGAATTTTAGGCCTATAAATAGACTTGTAATTAGAAGCATAAAAGATACCTGTAATAGAGAGAAAAAGATGTATTGAAGAGAAAACACTCAATAAAACATTCCTTCCTTTCAAATTTTCTTCTTGTTCTTTAGCTTTTCTTGTTGCATTGATGTTCATAAACTCCCACCACACTAATTTTCTTCCAATAAATGGTATCAAAACTTATTTTTTATTGTTTGATATGGTCAATACAAACTTCCTACTTTAGTGTCCTCGTTTAACAAAGGACAATTATGAAATTTGGTGTATTCGTGTAAAAGCTTGGCTAGGTTCCTAAGAGAAGTGGAAAATGGTTGAAAAAGGTTTAGAGGCATCTATGGAAAAAGTAACACTGACTTCAACCTAAAAAGATGCCTTGCAAAAGGCACAAAAAAAGGATCAACATGCACTCACAATCATCCATCAATATCTAGATGATACCACTTTTAAGATAATAGCCAGTGTAACAACCGCCAAATAAGCATTAAGAAGTTTTGTAACAATCAAACCAATGAGCTACAATGTCAAAAAGGTGCATATACTTGTATCAGAGAGTATTTCAGACCACTTTGCTAGAGTATTGGTCGTATACAATCATATGAAAAGATATGAGGAGAAGATGGAGAAAACATGTGTGGTAGAAAATATTCCATGCTTGTTGCAAAGGAAGAGCCATTATATGGTGGTTGCAATAGAAAAATCATAAAATATGAACTTTTTGACAATTCAATGTCTCATAAGAAAACTACAACCCATGGAAAAGGAGTTAGTGACATTTAAGATGATATAAGTGTGCAAGGACTTTTTTTAAAACACTATCCAAAAGAGAAGCAAGATGGTTTTAGATATACCCAAGGGAGTAGAGGACATAAACAAAGCAGAGAAAAAGGTGGAAGAGACAGATTTGAAAGAGAAGACCGAGATAATCTCAGTATGTGGAAGAGGCAGATTTGAAAAAGGATACTAAATGAAACAAACCGGTTGACTGATTCAATTGATAGTGGCAATCCGATAACCAAGTTTGACAAAACAAAAGTTAAAAGTTATAATTTTAAAAAGATGGGTCATTATGCTAGGGATTAGTGGATCCAACTAGAAGGGTTGAAGAGGATGTTAATCTAGTTATAGAAAAAGAGAAAAAAAACAAGTTTATGAAGCTTGATGAATCAATTAGAGGTAATGTTACATTCACAGATCATTCAAAGGTTTTTATCAAAGAGAAATGTTCAATTCTTATTAGATTGAAAAATGATAGTCATTAATTTATTGGTGATGTCTATTATATTCTAACTTTAAAAAACAATATATTAAGTTTATGACAATTGTTAGAGAAGAGTTATGTCCATATATTCTCTTTAGAGTAGGACTTGTGAGTAGGTTTATGAAGACACTAACTATGACACATCTCAAAGCTTTGAAGCGAATTTTTTGATATATCAAAAGTACCATAGATTTTGGCTTATTCTATGATTGGGCTGGAGACTTGGATGATAGAAAGAGCATTACAAGTTTTGCTTCTACATTGGAGAAATAACATTCACATACATTCACATGGAGTTTGAATAAGCAATTTATAGTCACATTATCAATTTATAAAGCTGAATATGTAGCCACCACATCATGTGTTTATCATTCTATACGACTAAGAAGAATATTGAAAGAGTTGTGAATATTACATGAGAAGCCTACATAAATTTATATAGACAACTCATCATTCATTGCCTTAACAAAAAATTATGTGTTTTATGACAGAAGTGAGCACATTGACACAAAATTTCATTACCTATGAGATTGCATTACAAACAAAAAAGTTGAAGTTAAGTATGTGAAGACCTATGACCAAGTCACATATATTTTCACAAAACCACTTAAACATGATGTTTTGGCAAGATAAGAGATATGTTAGGGGTTATAAGAAATCAAGTTTAGAGGGGATGTTGAAAATAAATTAGATTTTTGGTTTTTCTAAAAAATAGGGAAACTAGTCTACTAGTTGAAAACTGGTCGACTAGTTGAATGAAATGGATTGGTCTACTAGTTGAATGAAATTAATGGTCAACTAGTTAAGTCGACAAAATTACTTTTCTTGTTCAGAATATGTTTTCCTTTTATGAGTTTAGTTCATTGATTGTTTAGGATTTTAGGTCTATAAATAGACTTATAATCAGAAGCATAAAACATAAGTGTAATTGAGAGAAAATGTGTATTGAAAAGAAAACACTTAATGAAACATTATTTCCTCTTAAGTCTTTTTCTAGTTCTTTTTGCTTGTTGCATTGTTGTCCATAAACTCCTACCACACTAATTTTCTTCCAATAAAAATGGTAAACAATGAATTTTTCTACCTGAACCTACGTTGGAACATTAAAACTAATTAACAAATGAATCTTATTTGTAATATTTGGATTTTATAAATTTCAAGAAAATTTTTGTAATCCAAAGCAAAAGAAATTATGATTGGTTTTTACCATATTTTGATGACAAGCTTCCCTAATATATTTGTTATACAATAATGGAAATTAAGTAGATGCTTGAAAGGAAATCTAAATTCAAGGGTTCCTTGTCTTTATTTTGTGGTTGTTGTTATATATACATGCAGTTGAAATGAACAAGAAAAAAAAAGATTAAATGTATCCATAAACTAATTACATGTGATCACAAGTATCTTGTAGAAGGAAACAAGTACATAACATGTATTGAACTATGTCCAAAACTCTTTTATCATTGTTTTGTGGAAGGATTTAATCACAATGAACATGATCTTACTTTAAATTTTATCTATTGTAAAACCTAACCATATTGCAGTTTAGATAATGTTTATGACATGAACACCCAATAACCTTTGGAATGAAAAGTATGAAGACCTTAACTAAAATTACTTTGGAAAGTGACCAGCATAGAAACATCAAGCTCTTAAGGTATTTTCTTCATGTTCGAACTCTTTAGACTAGTTAACAGGGATGTTGCTACTGCTAGTTGAAAATATTCGAGAGAATAACATCTCGGTGTGAACATGACTTTCACTAATGAATTACAATGTAACTATCTAAGCATTGGAAATTGTGAAATTGTAAATCAGATAATTGAAAACATAATCTCATGAAAAAACCTTAAATTACAGTTAGACAGTATATAATTTTATCTCACTAACATTATTATATTTTATAGATTAGCAAGTTGTTCTAGCACCAAAATGCTAAGCAATGTTAAACACCTTTTTTTTATTGCTCTAATGAATAAAATATAATAGGAGAAACTGAATAAAAACACTATATATTTCTTAGTACAACAATAATGGTCTCATTCATAAAAAGAAAAATGAAACTTATCTCATTTCGTTATTCTTAATTAATGCCATTAATTAGTAAAAAGTGGAATTAATTTGGTAAACAATTTCTCGTGTGTGTGTGTCACCATATATATATATATGATTAATTAATTAGATAATTATGAATTTTTTCAAATAACTGCAACTAATATTCCATAATTTACTAAATTATTCTTATCTCTCCTAAAAAAAGACCTTCCATTTGATTGGGTAAAGCGAGTGAAATGTGATTACAATTATTTAAAAAACATTAAAATAAAAATTTAAAGAACTACTAATGGTTTGCCAAATGAATTTTATCTTCCAATCATGCAAGATGACTAAAAAAAAATCATTGCACGATTAAAGCCCACCATTTTCAAGTTTTATTGGTTGGCATGTGAAATGGGAAGGTAAATATGGTCATGATAACATTGCTCAGTTAATCACTATAGCTCAAGCCTCTATTTAGAGTTTCTGTCCTTTTTTTTGTTGACCAAGACAAATGTACAGACACATGTGTCAATCACCCTTATTAGATTATTAGACAAATAAGAAACTGGTATCTAGCATTTTTGTACTAAGCATATCGGTGCCCAATATAATTGCTTATGTTGTGCAAGTTTGGATAAGAGAATTAACGCTTTAAAGAAAGGTTCAACTTGTTTATAAATTACTATAATAGTATTTTTCTAATAAAGCCATGCAAGGTATATACAACAGACTATTGAGAGTTTTGGTTGTCATTTGGTAACGATATGATAAAAAATGAACATATATATAATAAGAAACTTTCAATTGAAATCGATAACGTTAAGTGAATTTGATGGTTAAGGGAAACAAAACAAAGAAAAGTACTTGTAAGTCTAAATGTTAATCTTCCAATTAGCTTGTAAGAAGAAAGGGATATAAAACAAAATTGTTAGGGATGAAGACATTAATTTCTCAAGGGAGGGAGATATAAAGCATTATTTACTCTCTTTTTTTAAAATCCAAATTGATAGCAAAACAGGACAAATAACACATGGACCTGTAGCTGTTGTCAAATTGTTATCAATAAAGGTATGGATTGTATATCTTTTTGTAGTTAATAAGGGTGAAAAGGAGGATGGTGGATTCAGGATAAAAATACAAAATAATAAAGCTCTTGGAAAGGACAAACACCATGCATAAAAAGTCAGGGCATATTCATACTTAGGCCGAAATCAATACTAAAAGAAACAAAACAAAACAAAATGAGAAAGGACACTCAAATTCTAATGAAAAAGGTATGGATTCAAATCATGTGTACTTTTTAAGGGGGTTATCCATATGGTTTTGACTTGTGAAGTTGTAAGGATGCAAAAACACTAGACATATATAGATTTTGATTGAGTAACGTAGTTGTTGTTCTTTTTTTTTTTTTGAAAGGGTATGCTAAATATTATAAATAACATAAAGTAGAAGTAACAAGTCATCTTCAACATGATTGTTGGCTTATAGTCAAAAAGTTTAGTGGAAACATCATCTTGAGCTCTTTAATGATGACATTTCGAACAAAAAAACAAAGAGGGAAAACAAAAGATCAAGAATTAGATTAATATAATCGTATTGATTTGCTTGTGTTGCAAAAGTGTGATTAAGATTTCAAGACAATTTTAAAGAAATACGTCTTCCAATTTGTGTGAATCTTGCCAAGATGCAAAACGCAAATAATACTTCATTTTCTTGTTATAGATTACATGAACTATATCTATGTTGCTGAAAACAGCTCAAAAAGGAAAACACCAGATGTATGCTGTGTTTTTACAAATGTTAAAGCTATTAGTCAAGCGATCACATATACGATAAAGGAAAAACAAAAATTGAAATAAGAGAAGGGGAAAAAAGAAGAACTTTTTGCACCATATGTCAGAAAGCACATGACTTTTATGTACTAAGTCAGTTATAATATTATGAGTTAGCAACTTTATAACTGAATGTTGACACTACTATTCATATTTTCCCTTTATATTGAAACAATTAGAAAGAGGGTAATATTTAGAGTGTTAAAGAGATAATATACTAAAACAATACATGTGGATGCAATTCTTATAAAGATATACATATAGAATTTCTTTCATTTTAGATTGTTAAAGAGACGATACACTACAATTCTTATTCTTAATATATATAAACCTTAAAAAAAAAGAATATTTACTAGTATGGATGCAATTCTCATGATTTAAGTTAGGTATAAAATGGACATATCAAAAGAGTTAGCTAAAATTAAACTTTTTCTTTCTTTCTTTTTATGGTCCTTGTGAAAATTCTTTGCATTGAGCAATTATATTCACAACATGAAAGCAACTTATCATATGAAATTCAACATTGAATAAGAAGAAGACAAATGCAGCCGCCCAATATGATTTTTCATAATAACTTAAGAAATTAATGAAAATAAAACGAGCTAGTAAGATCATAGGATACTCCTTTTTTTTATTTTTTATTTAAATTAATCTTTTTTTGGTAGAAGTGCTTTACTATGGGCTATCACACAAATGGAAGTTTCTTTCTTATTCTTTTTCCTTTTTCTTTTTATTTTTTTTGATAAACACATAGAATTTCTTTCATTTGTTTTGTCTACGTAGTATCATGCAACCATCTTTGCTTTTTAGATAGCTATTCTATGGGGAACTAGCACTATCCCACCTAAAGTTTTTTTAATCCTTTTGGTTTTTTTTTATGGTTAAGTTGTTATAGGACATAACATAGATAAGTCTTGAGATATATAAAACATTATACACCAGGTTTGCTTTTGTTTGCTAAAAAACATCGTAAGAATTTTGATATAGTTTATTTCTACTAGTAAAAATGTTTTATTGAGTTTTCTATTGGTATAATAATGTCACATTATGTTCATATAATAAATTTTTATAGTAATAGCCTTCATTGGATAATGCAAAATTACAATTCTCGTAGGCTGCTTGAATAATACAAGTTAAAAGCATCCTAAATCGAATATGAAAAAAAAAATTAAATACGAGCATATGAGCAATCCTAAATTATAACATTTAAGCCTAGTTTGAGGCCTCATCGTTCTTAGATGGCTATAAGAATTTAACCATATGGAAAGCAAGACTTCTACAATCTCCTAAAAAACTTTATCCCAATTCAATGGGCGGATTGAACATTATGCCTATTATCATAAAATTGCATGCTTGACTAAAATCCCATGTATTAGTCTTCACTTGTTGGAAAGAACTCATTCTCAAATTTATATTGTTTTTGCTTTGATCTTGTGGATTTCTAATAAAGGTTGAACCTGTAACTAGTCGCATTTAAAGAATTTGAGCTTGCCTCCTCACTCTTTTATCTTTCTTTCATGATGAAAGTGTAACATATAGGGGTTTGCCAACAATCACTTTTTAAGACATCACGAACAGATGTTGCTTCATTAGTGGAATTGGTTTTGAGGTTCACTAAAACTCGTCAACCACCAAGACGCTAACTCTATTGAATTATTAGGACAAAGAAATTTAACATAAAAGTCTCTCTAGACTTAGAAAAAAAATTCTTGTCAGCTCTTTATAAGATTTCTTATTATCAAATGCACATGCCAAAACAAAATTCATTATCAAGCATTAAACTTAGAAACTAGCATGAGGTTATTATCGTTGATAGCAATTAGGATGTTCTTTTTTGGCAACACAGTTGTGTTGACCGTACCAAAACCACCTTGAAATTCTTTAAGCATCAATTTTGGTCATTGGATTATTAGCGAAGAACAGAAGGTTGGTCCACTAGTTTCTTTAGTGATGGAAATATCTACTATTTTGTTATCTTTAATGTTAGCTCCAAAGAACTCTTTTGGAGTATCAAAGAAATCTTCAGTTTCATGAGATAATACTTATAGATCTCGATTTATAGAAATTTTTAGATTTCTACAGCTCTTAAGCTTAATGACATTTTGAGCTTCTTTCTCATTAAATTTTGCTGGTTAATTCCAATCTATAAAGGAACTAGAATCATAAAAAAAAAAAAAAAAACAATTTCAATATCACATTCATTCCGATTAAGAGGTTGTGTCCTCTAGTTATGCCTCTGAAACGAGTTTTCGAAACTAGCTATGAATTCATGCTCACTCTTCTCATAATTCTGTTTCTCTCTTCCAATTAACGAGTTAATTCTATAACTTGCCTCTATTAGTCTCTCTTTACAGCCAATGAGTTAATTTCAAAACTTGTCTTCGTAGATCCTTAATTTTTAGTTTGTTAGCGTTGCACTCTTGGATGTCTCATTCCTGAGATGGGACCTCCTCATCACCTTCTATATGAACACACTATGTCCTGTGTCTTTTTCTAGACATAGTTTTTCAACATCACATAACAATAAAACACTAGCATATTAGATTTTGATACCAAATAATGAAGACGACGACGACAACAAATTAAGTTTGAAAGGTTAATAGGAAGGGATAAACGAAAACCACTTGAGAAACCCTAGTCGTACACAATTCTTACAATAAGAGAAAAATATTCTAAATTTTAATCTCAATAATCAAAACATGATATTACAGGCTGCTTAAATAAAACAGAAAAATGATAAAAGAATTCTAAACTAAATAGAAAAATATGATCAATCATGAATAGTAATCTTTGGGCCTAATTTGGGGGTCTTACCAATATTGGAAGGTTACAAAAAGTTATCTCGATATAAAATAAGGTTTTTAGAATCTTCTTACAAAATTTTAGCTCCATTACCAGAAAATTGATAAATACAAACGAAAATACTGAGGGAATGACAGTGGGAAAAATTAAAACAAAGCAAAAAAAAAAATGATGACGTGTCATTTTTACCAACAGAATTACCGACGGAATAAATTCCATCAGTAAATTCGTTGGTAAATTGTGAACACTGTTCATCATGTCAATTACAAAGGGAATCACCGACGGATTGAAAAGTCATCGGTGTTATTTGGCGGTTTTCTGAAAAAATTCAATTATTTTAAAATTTTTATTTAAATATTATAGACGGAATCACCGACGGATTGAAAAATCGTCGGTAATTGTTGGCGGTTTTTGAAAACTTTTTACGAAATTGAAAATTTAAATTAAATATTACCGATGGAATTACCAACAGAATAATTAAAAAAATATTAATATTCAATTATCCGTCGGTAAATCCATCGCTAACCCGCCCCAATAAAAAGCCTGAATCCTCTTATTTCATAAGAGACAAACTCATTTCTTATTAGTATTCTTCTTCTACTTCTACTACTTCTTCTTCACTATATGTAAAAAACATCAATAAAAAAAATTACCGATGAAAGATTCATTGATGAAAATGATCCGTCGGTGATTTCGTTGGGAAATTAATTACTGACGGAATATGTATCTTACGCCGATGGAAAAGTTCTTTCTATATAACCGTTTGGCTTACAAAAAGTATTTATTGTAAAATGTTTAAGAAAATTAAATAATGTCATGATAGAATTGGAAATATTATCTTAAATTTCATTTTATATAATGAGATAAAATATTCATTGTTATCAATAAAAATATATTTACAATACGTTTATAAAATTATTTTTAAAAATAAATTATTTATAAAAATTTCTTATATTTATTAATTATTTTCAATGATAATTTATTTATTTTCAAATAATAATTTTATTTATATATTTAAATATTTAATTAATTTTATTTATTTAAAAAACAATTGATGTAAGGTAATTTTATTATTTTGTTTTATTTTCATAAATAAATATTTTATTTTATTTATTTGTAAAAATAATTCACCTTTTAGTATGAGTTGTCTAGGAAAAATGCTTAGATAAGTTTGTCCCATATATTATCATAAACAACTCATTTTCTTTCAAATATAGTCGTTTATAATTTATGAGCAATTTTAAAAATTCAAAATTATGATCTCCTAAATTGTCTGGTTAGAGTACCGGCCAAGGGCTTGATTTTGTCTATAAATACTACTTGTTTATTTCATGTGAAAATACACTTAATGCTTGCAATCTCTGTAGCATGAAAAGCTCTCATTACTTTCATAATCCTCATCGAGCTTTGAAATTTATTTGCATCAATCCTCTTTTTCATATTCTTGTGCTAGATTACTTTCCATAAAAGGTTGAGTTCAATTCATTATAATTTTATTTTTTTTATGAGCTATGATAAATTATTATGAAAGATATTTTATTATGAAAATGTAAGTGGTATTTGAATCACTTGAAAAAGTTTTGATCGTGAGTCATTTGAAAGGTTAAGAACTTGATCATTGAAAAAGATTGAAAGTGAAAAGTTTTTTAATCTTGAACCCATAAAATAATTAATGTATTGATAAGACCTTGCTCGTAAAGAAGAGTGTTTGTTGTTAGTTAATAATTAAACAATAGTTTAAAGAGTAGAGTAGAAGGTTTTCTAAACCATTATAAACTGATGTGTCTCTCTTAATCTCTATCTGATTTATCTTGTGCATTTTCATATTAAAATATTTGTTTTGATATTTTAAAGTGTTAAATAATCAAACATTTAATTAAGCACCTAATTCACACCCCCCCCTCATGAATGCTTTTAAGACTTTCATTGTGTGCCACAAATTTAAATCACGAGTTATTTACTCCATAAAAATGATTTATATAAGATTTATTATAAACAAATAAAATTATTACATTAAAAATATGGAAAATGTAAAAGAAAATAATTTTAATGTTTTACATTGATAAAAGTGATAAAAACATCAATATTGTATTTCTTATTTTATTTTTTATTTGAAAATAGTGAAAATTTTATAAGAGGTAACGATAAAAAAGATAAGAAAATATATTTTCTAAATTCAATATAAATTAAAAAAATATGAAAATTCTCTAATTAAATAAACCGTTAACAAAAGCCCTTTAATTATTTAAACAAATTGACAAATAGTAATTTAATTATGTGGCGTATACATCTTCAAAATTGTATATCAAAATTTGGTTATTTATGAACAATTATACTATTGAAACCCAACCACCTCACTTGCAACAAAGGCATTTCACTAGTTACTAAAATAGCTCTAATTAAGACCTAATTAAGTGCACATTAATCTACAGCACACTATAATAACTACGTCACTTTTAGTGCTTTGTTATTCGAATAAATAGTAAAACATCATCTTAATATATATTTTTAATTGTTTGAGAACAAATTGAAGTCTTAGCCCAGTCGATCAGACACGTGACAAGCGAAAAATCATGGGTTTAAGAGTTCAAAGGCGTGCTTATTTTCTATATTATAACAGACAAACTATAATTTATCACTTTTTTTATGATCTAAAAAATATTTATTGGATTCATTTATTCTTTAATTTTAACATAAATCTTAAATACTTCTATAAATTTTAATATTTTTTTAATTATTGTATATTTGTTCTAAAAATGATAATATTAACAATAAATTGTTTATGAAAATTCTATTGAATTATTAAAATTCTATTTTCTGCCATTTACTAGCCATCAGAAAATATTATTTAGGTTGTCATTTCCAAAAGAGGCCTCCATCCATTCCTTGTATTTTAAACTCTTCAATCCTTACTATCTCTTGGCTGTGACTTAGATCATGACTGAGACGAGACCTAAATGGCAGAAAAAGCACCTAATTACGGTTCTCCCACAAAATATGAGGCTTCGTTTGATTTCTGATCTTGACAAAAAACTTGTTAAAAGGCTTCTCAAAGCTTAAACACGACAGATAGAAGCAAGTGGGCATACATATGCAGCTGTATATACCCAGATGTTAAAACGACCCGTTTCCAGCTATTGTGAGAGAGGATCTCTATCGTTATCTAGCTCCGTGAGCCACAAAGAAGAGGAAAATAGGGCAGGAAACTGGAGGTAGCCCTAAACCAAAAAATGGAGGGGGGAAATCATAATTAAGCCCAGATTTGAAGTTGGAAATGTTCATTGTATATATAGATATTATTAATACCCTACAGTACAAATCTCGACCATTTCATCATGGCTTTAAATTTCCCAGAAAAGCTAAATCTCTGAAATCCCAGTACTTAGCCAAAACCCTAACTTATATAGAAAGCAGATCTGCTGCAAGATGTCCCTAAAAAACAGATGAATCCGATGGGCATAACCCAAATACGCAAGCATTGATCAAGCCAACAAAACATGACTCGACTTAAGAATTAACCCTTATCGCAGAATGATTTCCACCCATACAGAGGCAGAGCGAGAGCGAGAGAGGTTGCGTGCGCCTTGTAAACCCTCGAGTGTTAAACTGATAAAAGATTAGGATTTTCAGTACTGAGACTGCAGATATGATCAAACATGTTTAGATTCGAGGAATTCTTGAATAAAAAAAGAAGCCCTAGAGGGAGAGAGTGAGTGTTGGGTGGGGAATCACATTCTGCTACCTCACTTCCAGGAAAAAAAGAAAAAAAAGAAAAAAGAAAACCCTAGGAGAGAGAAGAAGAAAGCATTTCTGAGTGGAGGCAAAGGTTGAGTTGCACCAGGAATCATAGTTGGAATTTCGGAGCCATGTCTTGACAGATATCTCTTTTTTTCTTTAAGTGGTTGGACCATTTTTGAAGAAGTGGAAAACACCAAAAAAGAGCGACTCAATTATCAGACCAACTAAAGAGAGATAAAAAGAAAAGGGGAACGCAAAGTAGTACACAATGCGTGCAGAGGATAGAATGAAATGACTGCCCCTTCATTTTATGCGGGGATATGCAATGTAACTCATTATTTCTGCAAGAAAATTAACTGCACCACAGGCCTGCCTTTTGGGTCATTCGTCCAATCTCTAACACTCTACTTCAACTCTATCTAACATCCACTGTGCCACTTATGATTTTGATATTTTCAAGTCTTTTTGTTTAGCTGGGGACCTACTTTTCTCTAGGGAGGACCATGATAGCTGTGTTTCGTGATGGGGACAAACACTTTCGATTAAGTCTTCAGTTCCTATGCCCCAAATACATGACGAGGAAGGCTACGTACCTGTTGTCGGTGAAAGATTCATCTATACAGTTTTAGCCAGAGATGCTCGACGGTGGTACAGTAGTGGATTAAACGAACAAGTGCCGCATGGATTCCATGTTTGTGCTGGTAAATAGTCTTGCAACCAGGAATTATGTTGAAAACACTATTTAACCTTCAAAAAAGCTTTTCATCAATTGATTCTCAACAAATTCTGAGTGCAAGAAGATTATAAACTTAAACAACAAGATTCTAGTAAAACAAGATTTCTAAATATGATTTCTCTTTCTTTTTATTATCAATGATTTCTATTTAAATTAAGATTTAAACTAATTATCAAAGAATTAATTCTCAAATACTTGGTTTAGTAGCGAGGGACTCTCTAGAGAAGGTTTTCTAGACTATAAACACCAAGTAATTTTACAAATGATTTCGATTTAAGTGGCTTTATAAATATATCACCAACTTTTTCCTCACTACAATCGATAAAATTATCTAAAAATAAGTTGTCAACTCATCGTTTCCCTCCAGCCTATGGTGCTAGATAAGGAATTGGGAATGCAACCTTCCATATGCAACTTCCATAATATCATATTTAACACAGCATGCTTCTTTAGAAATATCTCCTTCAAGTATCACTTTTGAATCATAATTATGAACATATCTAATAGGTTGACTCTTGTCAAAAAATTGTACTGACTTGAGCTTTTGCCCACGGTGTCCATTGGAAGAATCCAGTTTTTCAGCTGTCAAACTTGTATCTTCATGGCCAGACATCCCAAATTCCTCACTCTTCGTCAATGGATTCTTAGGGAAGTTTTTGAAGATCAATTCAGTGCAACGCTTTAATATCTAAGGAAAACGATCAGAGGTAATGGGAGAAGCAACACCTTGTTGTGTAGGAGAGTTGAATCCACCCACAATATTGTTGGCAATATCTAATTTTCTACATGAAACCAAATCAGTATTTTGTTGCTTCAAACATTTTATTGTAGATATTTTCTATCAGCTTGACTCCATATTGAATTATTGCATCTTTGCCACTTCCATATCATCCAAGGCAAGTTCTAATTTATCAAAAAAAAAAAAAATTAGCTGCTAAATCTGAACATAAATCTCCTCTCTCTCCATGTAACATGAATTTCCTTTGTTTCTCTAATTTCTGCATCTGACCCTTGAGTCTCTCGAAGGACTTATTCAGCACTTGATCCCCTAGCTACCTCACAGTCCAAATTTATCTCCATTATCTCAACATCAAGTTTCTTCATTTCTAAAGCAATTTATTCCAACTCTTTTTCTGTTTTTTCTCCCAAGAGAGGTAATATGTCTAAACTTGCTTTTATTTTCTATCTCAAAAGTTCTCTCTATCCTTTAAATAACTTTCTATCTTTTCGATGTTTTTTTTATCCTTCATTCCTTAAGTTCTCTCTTTATCCTTTTAAATTATACCACCAAGAATATTATTATAAGTTATGATGTTAATTTTTATAAAGTTGAATTTTCGACATGGAACAATGATGATGTTAAATAAAATATTTTAAAAAATTTAAATGATGAAATTAATAAAAAAAAATAAAGTTTTTAAAAACCGCATCACAATCAGTAGATAATCAAAGCACAATTAATAAGCAAAGATTATTATGTGTTGAAAAAAAATCTATATGAATATGAGATGATGAGATAACTTGAATTGATCCGCACTTACTTATTTTTCTTTGATACTAATTATTGAAAGTACTAAATACTCAAGTATTTAACATTTTAAATACTTAATGATTGATTTTTAACACTTTTTGGAATTCAAAATATGTTTGGCACTTATATTTATAAAGAGATTACAAGCTAGCTTATACAATCATAATCTAACAGGGATTTTAATCAATTAATTAAATAAAAATTATAAACACAAATACTTTTTTATCAAACATTCCTCCATGGACTTGAATTTCAACTAATATCTCAACAAAGTAATATCTTAACAGACATGGCAATGCAGCAGTATAGGATCGGGATAGATTTACGGTGGGAATCAAAGTAGGTGCCAGGAAAATATGGTCATTTGATTAACACTAGCTACATAAATATGTGTAAGAAATTAAAACAATTAATTTAATAACGCATGGCTATGGAAAGTAGAAAATTGAAAATACTGTTAATTTCTTTCTACTAGTATAAAAAAACATTCTGGATTTTTCATTTCTAAAGCAATTTGTTACACCTTTTTTTCTGTTTTCTTTCTCTGACGATGAAATTAATATTATTGAAAAAACTAATTTTTGAGAGTTGACAAAGCTTTCATAAAAACATGTTTGGTAGCTAAAGATTATTGGCCTGAAATGAATGTAAAATTCTTTTTTGAAAAAGAATTGTAAAGATAACAAATATAAAACATGTTGGGTAGCTAAAAGTTATAATTAAAAGTATGAAAGTTTGCTCCGGTTACAATATATAATAAAATAAAATTAATTATTGTTTTGGAAACTCAAAATGCATGATATATTTTGTAGTTAAATGTGAAGTTAGTTTTTATATATGGAGACCTTCAAAAATAAATATTTATTGATCAATCTCCTGATTATATAAAATTTAATAATAAGTATAAGGTATAAAATACTTATTGAAAATGAAGCTAACAAACCAATAAAAGCTCTTCGAACTTATTATGGAAGAGATAATAATTCACAAGTTTTTGTGAGACATATGGAATCAAGAGGGAATTGATTGTAGCTTATATATCTTAACAAAATAGTGTTTGTGAAAGGAAAAATAGCACTTGTAGCTTATATATCTCAATAAAATAGTGTTTGTGGAAGGAAAAATAGCAGTATTAGATATAGTGCGACGTCTTTTGACAAGAAATGACTTTCCAAAGAAATTTTGCAATAAAAGAGACATTTGGCGATAACCTTGCACTTGTTCGGAAAATTTTTTATAAATAATTAGTGTGTCGTTCACGGTACATAAAATATTTAGCTAGAGCTGCTCCTGTATAAGGAGCGAGATATTGTATTCTAAGTGCATAATTTTGCAAATTGGTTATATTTATTCATCTTGGAGATAATTAGTTATTAATTTCTTTATTTAATTGTTAAATTCTAATTTTTAAAAGTTCTTTCTAAACTAATTATTATATCTTCTTACCATGTAGGTTATATTTGTTCATTTTGAAAAAAATTAGTTATTAATTAAAAGTTTTATTTAATTACTATATTGTATTTTTTATATTTATTGAATTATGCTAGAATTTATTCTGAAAACCAATAAAATACTTAATTTTTTAAATTAAATTAGAGTATTTAGATATTGAGTTTATAAATGATTCTGAAGCAACGCTAGGGTTGGATACAGGTATTCTTAACATTAAATGCAACGACTAAAAGCATCAATGGCATTTTGAGATTTGATTGTTGACGAGCTTCACAAGAAAGCTAATACGTAGGAAAAGACAAGTACCTCAAAATCATCACTCAGCTTTCAAAGTTTCATCTAAATTTTCATGTCCATTGATCTCCACTTTATTTCCAATAACCTAGCAGATGGGTGTTCTTGGATTAGCATCGCCACTCATTTAAAAATCTCAGCAACCAGATTATTATTCAACAATAAATCAAGAAACCTTTTCTTCTTATTCAAATAGTTAGAAATGCAATTCAATCAACTACATGGAAATTAACTTACTTTTTTATAACAAAAGATGACGATGACGGTGACAACGACGATAATAATGACAACGACAACAACAACTACCACATTGATTACGATGATAATAGCGACGACGACGGCAACAACGAACAGCACAATGACTATAATAATAAGGTTAGTATTAAAGTAGACAGGCTAGCACAAAAAAAGTTCAGATACAAATTAGCACAAGAAATAAAGATAGAAATAAGAAATATAGAGGTTAGAAAAGAAAATAAAAGGACAAGAATGGTTGAAGCCTAAGTAGTTTTTTCAGTTAAACAAAACTCCTGAATTTCGAAACAAGTCTGAGCTATTGTGAAGTTTTTTTTTTTTTTTTGTTTCATGAGATCAAATCCATCGTATTATGTTGGGTCCTTGGCTATTAGCTATTAAATTTCTAAGTGGACAGTACCATGGACTGTGACAGCAAAGGTCCTAAGCGCAGTGGACAAACTTAAAGAGAAGTCCCTCTTTCATGGGCCAAAAGTCAATAATGGTGGGCTGGACATTAAGGATAAATTGGCCCAAAAAAGATTTTGAGCTCCCATTCTATGATGGGCCTGACTCTTGAATGCCTAAAGCAATTGGAAAGGACATTCTCCTTTTTGCCTCCTCCCCTCGAAACAAAACAAATCTTTTAGCAGAGGAGGGGTGGGGGGGGCCAACTGTGAGGATTTACTCCACTTGCCACGTGTGTGCATGCTAGCGTTTCTTTATCCTTTAAGTCCTGGAAATGCAAAACCTCTGAACCTAAGACCTATGAAAACCTCATGCCACCTCCCGTTTTGACTGAGTATTTTGCACCAACCCCCGTTCTAACGTGCCTTTTTACCAGATCAAAGCCCAAGGAAGAACGTTTGAGGTTACCCTAGAAGGCACCTCTCCTTACTATTCATTTCATTTTCCCCATCTACTGGGGTTTCCAGGACGCTACTGGGCAGTAAAAGGAGTGGTGTTCGTTAAGAGCGGCGCCACCCAATGGCATGGCTTGTAATAAAATGCATTTTCATGTTAATTTGTCTGATGATTCTACTCCTTGGCATTTTCATGGTCTTTTCTGTTTTGCGTTCTGGGAAATATTTCTACGATTGAGCATCTGAATTTGCAGTGGAGAGAATATAGATCAAATGAATATATGCGGAAAGCAAGAGAAAAATGAAATCAGGCTGCCCAGGTTTAGGTGGTTTACCTTGGACTCTAGAGGATCGTCCCGTTATTGCATTCTCTGCCAAGAAATGATGCTGCCATGGAACACAATTAGCTCCAAACTGCACCTACAAATTAACATTCACCATGATTTATATTAAAATTCACGTGTTTCCATTGACCGCTTCCATTGAAAGAGAAGCGAAAGAAACGAAAATGCAAGAGGGTGTTGAATGAGGAAACGGCCAAATTCTGCTGAAGAGATATTCTGATGTAGAAAAAGAATTTTGCCTCAGATAGATATATCATATAATGAGATCTGATCCTCCCAAAAACAAATATAAAAATATAGCACATAGGAGAGACAATCTGATCATGTTATCCAAGGTTAATTTCACTGACTAACCTTGAATCCTGCAACTTCATCCTCTTATTTCTAGCACCTCACGCATGGTTCTCTCTAGAATATATAAAACGAAGACAACATCCCAGAAAAGAGAGAAAAAGAAAACAAAAAACAAATAAAGAAGGTGGACAAAAGGGCCATCTCTGTCATCTTTTATATACACACACACACACACTAATATTCAGCCGCGCGCTACGTTGTGAGTGGTTAAATAAACTAGGATAATTTAATAATATAATTATAAAAAAAAATAAAAATAAATGACAATGACTAATCTTGAAAAATAAACTTATATCAATATTATAAAAAAATACTTTCTAAATATTTTTTTAAGATGTCAGTGATTTTATTCGATAATAAAATAAAAATTAAATGAGAACATGATAAACTCATAAAGAGAAAAATAAAAACAAATTTAAAGCTCAACCACTAACAAATTAAATGTTCAATGACAAACTGAAAAAAATTCAATTTTTAGAAAGGATGAAAAAACCTAACTCGAGTTAGCATGTCGAATTCGTGACTTGAGCATGAGACTAAGATAACCTCATACAAAAGAAATGGAATAAAACAGTAAATGTCAACACTCAAGCAAACAAATAATGAAAGACGAAACTAAAAAAAACTCGAGTTAACCTAGATTAACTCGACTAATTTTTGAAACTCGTGATCTAAATCATGAGATTGAAATTGCTAATACGGAAATATTACAAAGCAAAACTCTCAATCATCCAAATACAAAAAAATGAACAAAACAAAATAGATTAAAAAAACAAAAAATAACTATAAAAAGAATAAAAACCAAATTGGATACAAGAAAATAAATGAAATAAAAAATGATGATGGATGAAATCAAAAAATAAAAAATCAACTTCATAAAGCATTAAATGCAAAACAAATTACAATAAAACAATAAGAACCAAAATTGATACAAATACAAACTAATATGACATATTAAATTTTTAAAAGGACAAGCACGGATCCCGAGATGATGAAAGAGAATAGGGACGAGAAGAGAAAATAAAAATTCATCAAAGCTCAATCCTTGCTCCACTATATAGATGCACCTTGGCATTGTGAAGAGGATGTTGGGACACTCTCATCACCATAATGAAAGGAGACATTTGGCTACAGGGAGACGCCTCACATGCAACCCAAAAAGCACGAGTTTCTCTCATTTGCTTGCTCACATTAGCCACTTTTAGGTCTTAAATAATATTTAACATTTATTAAAATGAAAAATAGTTTTTTAGTCAACTTGATTTTAATAAAAAAAAACCAGAATGAAATTACAAAAAAACCTTCGGCATTAGCTAAAGAAATTTGCTTTAAAAGGTTATCCAATCATGTTACTTTACTTTAGAAAAGTGAAAAACTCTTAGTTTTAAGTTAAATAAATTTGTTTTTTTAAATAATTTAGTTATTTTATTATATTTTAAAAATATAAAAATACTAATTGTTTCTTTTAATTTATAAATGACTAATATATTTTTATGAAAAGATAATATTATTATCCTTAATATTAAGTTCAGTGGTTTGTTTTTTAAATAATCATTATAATGTTACAATATATTTTGATCTATAGGGAAAATACTGAGTGATATTGTTTTTTTTTTTTAATATATATGTATATAGCCAAGTTGACCTAAAAATATGTTTGGTAGCGTTTTATTAAAATTTAGTTTTTTATATATTTTGGATCGTTTTGATGTGTTAATCTCAAAAATAATTTTTAAAAATAAAAAATTATTATTTTAATATATTTAAATATAAACAACACCTTGAAAAACAATTACACTTACTTTTCTAAGATAGGCCCTCCAACTTTGACAAGAGGAAAAAAGAAAAAGATAAAGAAGAGGGTACTTAGCAGTAGAAAGAAAGAATTGAACAGGAGATTGACGGATGCCAAAAAGGACAAATCTTTGAAAGTGATAAATACAGAAGTAGTAGCTGTGGCGCTGATTGATTATGTGGGAGTGAAATTGTGACGCCATATACTTTACTATACAGGATACGAAAATTGAAAAGAAGGGCTACAGTGACTCTGACACGCAGCAAATATAGACTTTTACTCATTGGTTGCTGTTCTTTATTTTTATTTTTACGAGGTCTCCTTCCTAGCCAGGGATTTGGTTTTATGGAGTCTTTTTCTTGCTCGAATCCAGGTTTTATCAGACATAGGTTTACGTGTGTGGGTGTTGCTCGGCTGCGATGAACAGCACTGGCTGTGGTGGTAGGGGCTGGTTTTGCACCCTCCCTCGGTTCCTCTCCGCAGGTGGTTTCTTTAACACTTTTCAAAATCTATCTGCAATTTACTATGTTTTCTTCTTACATACATGCTTTTGTATTCTTTAATTTTGTTTAGTGAGATAAAGCTCATCTCAAAATTTCTTAATTGTTATAATTTTGTATTAATAAATGGTTATTTCATTGTGTAGTTTAAAATTCTTTGGACCTTTCAATCAACAGAAAGAAATTGTTTTTTTTTTTTTTTAATTTAAGAATGATTTCTTTTTTCTGTATGGAAATTTGTTCACAAGGAATAAAAATAGAACTAGAGAATATTAAGACTGAACCTAAAAATCTCTCTGAAAAAAAAAAGAAAAACAAAGAATTGCACCCAATAGTGCACATTGATCAACATTTTTGTACCCAAATACAAACATTTAACACAATTTAATTCTAATAATTTTATGTTCTAAAGGGGTTTCTTCGTGTAATAATTAAGGGGAAAAAATCATCTAATATGAGAGATTGGGTTGAAACTCTGACTTCCTAGGAATATGGTATTTTCATTTCGTATTAACTTCACTTGGAGAACTATCTTGAGTTTTGATCTGATATTAGAGATATAATGGGATTTTTTTTAACGTAAAAAATACGATATTTATTATCTAATATTGATAAATATTTTATACATCCATTTTATAAAACATAACATTTATTAATTTCTTTTTACAATTTCTTTTTTTAATGATAATAGTAGTCTTGATGTTAATAAAGAATTTATTTAAGAAATGATTTGAAATAGCATAATCATCTAATAGGTGGTTTCGTGGTAAGAGCTTGGGATTAAGGGGTTTGTTCCCCTGTAATCTCAAGTTCGAGCCCTATGATTGCTAATATGATGGTCACTGGAGGTTTACATGGCCGTTAATTTCAGGGTCCGTGTGATTAGTCAAGATATGAGCAACTTAGCCCGAACACCCACGTTAATAATAATAATAGAAAAAAGATATTTGAAATAACATAAAAGAGAATTGTTTTAGAAGAGTTGGAGTAGAAAACCCAATAATCTTTTCCTTCCTAGGTTTTTAAATTATTAAAGATTGCTCGTGCACACAATATGAATTAATCCTTATCATGTAATGCCATGCCAAATTTGTATCTCCAAAAGTGAACGGCATTCAAAAGAGAGAATCTTAATTTTTGTCCTCAATATTTTACATGGAACCAAACTAGAGAGGAGATCACGAGATACACTACGGTAGTGGTTTCCTTGTGGCCACAAAGATAATCGAAGCACTTTGTCTCATGATAATTTTGTTATTTACAAACTAGTTTCTTATTTCTATCACAAGTACTAGTTCGTAATAATTAAGAACTAGTTCATGCGTGGACTGCTTATATATGATCCATTGTGATCTTTATTACTTTACTACGTCCCAATCTCATAATCAAAGTTTATCTCCATCAATTTCGAATTTATTGCCAATGTACACTTGTCTATTTGTATACTATTTTTCTGTCAAGTTTTCTTCCCTTCTTCCAATTATATTATTTAACAATTTCTCCGTAACTCATCTGGTCAGACCTTGAGTTTGCTTTTCAATAGTCACGAGTTTGAATCTTTTCAGAGTCACTGGAAACTTACATGATCGTTAACTTCAGGACACGTGGGATTAGTCGAGGTGCGCGCAAGTTGACCCGGACACCCACGTTAATAATAATAAAAAAACAATTCCTCCATAAAGTATAGGGTGATTTGATTTTGATAATCCGTTTATATGCAATCAAACAAGTTTTGTACCGTAATAATATGTTGTTCCATAATCTTGTTGAAACATATAGTCAATTGATATAATTATCTTTATTTAATCTTATTTCATCTAATATTTGAATTCTAAACTTTGTACAAAAACAAATTAATGTTATACAAAACTTGTAATGAACACACGTATTCACAATCAATATTGAAATGAACATATTCTATATGTTTTCATTGTTATTTGTGTCTACAATAGAGGATCAAGAACTGAAAATAAATAATAAATGAATAATTCTTTGTTGAAAGCAACTATGTCTGGCATCTTATAGCCTTACAAGATCATAACTGAATGAGTAATAATAACAACTATATCTCAACTGACGCCACGTGATTCATGGAGCAAATAAGTTTGACAATTAAGCAATAACAAATTGACAACAGACTTAGCAGACTTATTTTACAGTAATAGACCAACATGTACTAGTACTTTTCAACATTCTCTCCCTTAAACTAATTGTTATGTAAGTAATTAATTTACTCCAGACATCATATAGACTCCCAGTTGTTCTCGAAGTTTTAAAAGTTCCTCAAGCTTAATCGGTTTAGTCAGCAAATTAGCCACTTGATCTTGAGAACCACAGTGCACAAGTTTAATAACTTTGTCTCGAGTTAAATCACGTAGAAAATGGAAACGAACATCAATTTGTCTACTGCGTCCATACATAATAGGATTTTTAAGAGTTTGATAATTGAATTGTTATAACACATCACAATAGTGTAACCATCTTGTGCATGATTTAACTTCTTCAGAACCATTCTCATCCATACTGCTTGGCAATCACAGGCTGCGGCTGCCACAAATCCGGCTTTAGTTGTTGAAAGAGTGAATATAAGCTGTTTCTTTGAGGACCAAGAAACTGCTCCTTCACTTGGCATAAAGACATAGCCAGATGTGCTCTTTCTATCCTCTAAGTCTCTTACATAATCACTATCAGTAAATGCAACCAATTGTCTGTCCCCGTTCTTCTTGTAAAATATTCCATAATCAACAGTGCCCTTCAAGTATCTTAATGCTCTGTTAGCAATCTGTAAGTGAAATTCTATCAGTCTGACCATAAACATGCTAATAAAGCTCATAACAAACATCATATCTGGCCTTGTAGCAGTGATATACATAAGACTACCTACTATTTGCTTATAATAAGTCTCATCAATTCTGTTACCTTTTTTATTTTTTCTAATCTTGAAACCAGGAACAATAGGATTCATCACTACATTGCTAATTACAATTATATCTTTTCTAATTACAATTCTCTTTGCAACAAGATCATAGAACTTGTAACCTTTGGATTCTTTACTCACTCCTGGCAGTACACAACATCAGCTCTTGTTTTCCAGTTTGGTTCGTCTTGCATCCGGTATATGGACATGTGCTACACATTCAAACACTCTAAATTGTTCAGCCGAGGGCTTCAATCCACTCCATGCCTCTTATAGAGTAATGTCTTTCACTGCAAAAATGGGACATCAATTCAACACATATATAGTCCATTTCACTGTCTCAGGTTAGAAGGTTTTGAGAATCTTCTTTCCTGAAAATATGGACTTCACCAAGTTTATCACTATCCTATTCTTCTTCTTAGCCACTCTATTTTGCTGAGAACTGTAAGCCATGGTGAGCTGCCTCTTGATTTCATTTTGCTTACAGAACTCATTGAATTCTATAGAGTTGAATTCACCACCTCTATCTATTCTTAAACACTTAATAAACTGTCCAGTTTCCTTTTCAACGAACTTATTAAAATACTAGAAATACTGGAAAGCTTCTGATTTTTTTACTAGAAAATAAACCTAGGCTTTTCTGTTATAGTCATTAATGAAGCATAAGGAATACCTTTTCTTGCTATTTGAGATTGGTGTGATTGGACCACATATGTCAGCATGAATGAGTTGTAGCCTCTGTGATGCACGCCACTAGCTTTTCCTTAGGATGAAATCTCTGTGCTGCTTACCAACGATACAAGCAGTACACATTATAGTTGATGAGATAAGTTGTGGTAGTCTTTGAACCATTTTCTTGTATTGCAAGTGTTGCTACCCAATTTTTGACCCCGTGTGAAAATCCAAAAATTGCAAAAAACAAATACCAAAAAATATGTTCTTGATATATTTGCGTCGTTTTTAGCATTTTCAATGTCATCCCAAAATAATTTAATTTTCAAGGATCTTTTGAACGCGTTCAACTTTTAACACGTTATTTTCAAAATTATTGATTTTCCTTGTCGAGGTGACGTTGATATTGCTCGTTTTCAAAAAATACAAAAAATAAAAAAAAGTTGAGGGACCAGTTGTGGAGACCAAACAACATTTTGCCTATAAATAGGTCTCCACAACACATACAAGTGGAGGGGGGGTAATGTTGCACAATTTAGGGGAATCACAAAGAAACCCTAAACCACAAATAACCCTAAAAATTATAACCCTTTCCGCCCCTTCACCCAAACCACCGCTCACTTCCCCTCTGCCAAAAAGAAACCCAGATCAACCCCTCTGCTTTCATTTTTGGCTTCCTTAGCCGCTCCCCTCCTCCAGCCATTAGCTGACCCGACCACAACTTTCCTGCATAAAAAAAAAACCAAAGAGCCCCTGCACTCTCTTTCCATTCCCAAGGCCATCTCCTTTCCTTTTCCTTGGCTGACAGCCACCTTCAGCTGCTCTAATCACCCCTCACTCTCCTCTTCTCTCAGCCACCAAGAACATCGCCTTCCAACCCGTAACCAACATATCTTCCCTCATCCTTCGACCACAGACCTACGGTTTCCCTTCTTAGCACTAGACTTCCCTTTTCCAGCCGCCACACCAACACCCACCGATCTGTCCTTTCCTTCGCCTCAACACTGCCAACAACCTCTCCCATCTCCACAGCCGTAAAGCCAACCGAAACTGACGACTAGACAACACTCTTTTCTCCTCCATCTCTGCTGGCTAGACACGACAGAAGCACAATCGCCGACAACTTCTTGGTCATACAGTCCGCCATCTGAAACAAAGAAGGGGAAACAAAAAACAGATCTGTAAAGAGAGAAGCAGATATGAAAACAAGGAAATAAAAAACTAAAATCAACTGGTTGTTGCGATTTTGTTGTTACTGCAGGTCATCGCCAGCGAGAAAAGGAAGAGGGGAGGAAGTGGTGCCAAATCCCCTTGGTTTCTTAGATTTTCTTGCGGCGGCGCGTGACCCTACTGTTTCGGTGGTGCAAAAGGCCTTCCCTGTAATTCCAGATTGTTTTGGGGCTATGTTTGTAATTTTTTGGTTTGTTTAATGTAGTGTTTGTTTTATTTTAAATTTTTTGGATTTGTAACATGTAAATGTGGGTGTATTTTTTTTATGGATTTTTTTTTTATGATAAAGTCGCAAAGACAAAAGAAGAATTTAATGTTTGATTTGCTCACGGTTAAGGATTATGAACTTACATGTAAGTCGTATTCCTAATATCCGATGAAAAGATAAAATTTTTAAAACTTCTTTAACATATCAAGTCATGAAGCAACTTATCTCAGGTATGGTGCGTTAGGGGTGCTAATATCTTCCCTAGCCACAACCAGTCCCTTACTCGCGAATCTATGACAAGACCAGCATACCCGGGTTTTCTAGTAGCCCTGAACCAAATACTAGATGGCGACTCTCAAGAACCAAAGAACAATCAAACGAACGAAAAATCACCAACAGACGCTGGGCGGGTGACGTGCGACAACAAGGTTCTTAGTCCTTTATGACTAAGATTACCATATCTGCAATGCCATAGATGTGAAAGATCTTGTGCAAGTGCATGAAAACAGGAAGCGATTTTGACTTGAGCCCTTGCAATTAATACAAACATTCTATTAATTATCATCATGGTTTGAATAATCATACCTCTCATAAGCTTATAGATTTTGCACGTCTATGATTTGATAAGAATTGCCAAACCTTTTTCTTGTAACTACCCTACACTTAGAAGATTATTCTTCAATTCAGGTATATAAAACACATCAGTGACAACATGATGTATGCCATCCAAATACAGGTTGACTTTTCCTTTCCCGAGTACTGTCATTCGTGTATTGTTCCCAAGTTTCACCAGCTGCCCAAACTCTTTATTTAACTCATAAAACATAGCATTGTCTCCACACATATGATTTGAACACCTAGAATCCAAAAACCATGCATCCTCATGATTATTTTCTTACAATTCCACATGAGACATTAAGAATATCTCTTCTTCATTATCCAATACAGCATAATTTGCCTCATTGTTCTTAGTGGGACATTCATATTGAAAATGGCCAAGCTTATGATACCTATAACACTCTATAGTGGTTTTATTAAAGGCATAACGTCCTCTGCCTCTTCCCTCTCTTCTAAGAACTCTTTTGCCTTGGCCTCTACCATAAATCCTATATTTAGATGTCACTTTTAAGGCTTCTTCTTCCCCACTACTTTTCTGGAATTTTTGTTCATATACAATCAATGAGCTTTGTAACTCATCGATTAAGAGCACAGTAATATCCTTAGATTCTTTGATTGAACAGATTATGTAATTGAACTTGTCAGTCAAAGATCGAAGGATCTTCTCCATAATTGTTACATCTCGCATTTCTTCCCCATAGATTCTCATTTTGTTGGCAATAATCATAACTTTAGCAAAGTATTCAGTGATGTTCTCACCTGTTTTAATCTCAAAGGTTTCAAACTCTTTCCTTAGCGTTTGAAGAATAGTCTCTAGATTGTTCTCACCTGTTTTAATCTCAATTGTATGAATCCAAGGCCTTCCCAATAACATACTATAGAAAATTAAATATCCATCACTTGTAGTGTCACCAAGAACATATATAGCCTTACATATAGTTCTACTTCCAGAGTCCTAATTATCTATTTGGGTGAGCCATTATATGTTTTTGTCGTCATGACACTAGACTTTATGTGTGATTCATTGACATGCATCTCTTTCAGCATATATTTTGGCAGCATATTAAAAGTCGAGCCATTGTCAATGAACACTTTGCCTATAAGCAAATCTTTGCATCTAATAGTGATGTACAAGGGTTTGTTGTGTTCGATTCCCTTAATATCCAGTTCATCTTTTATGAAATACAAGTAATTGGTTGCATGGATTCTTCATACCAGATGTTCCATGGTTTTCTGCTCAATATCTGTAGGTATATAAGTTCAACACCTTTTATAAGGCATTTTGATGCAGCTTTGAGCTGAGTATCAAGGGTATAAGGGAGATCCTGATCAAGGTTTTCTTTAATTGATCTATTATGCAATATTCACTATGCTTTATCAACTTCAGGAAGTCATTCGAATCATCCTTAGTCATAGGTTTGTTAACCTCAAGTTCCTTGTCAAGATCTGCCACTTCCTTACCTTTAGCTTTTCTTAACTCTTTGAGCGTGAAAGAACGACCACTCCGGATTAGCTCATTAATCTTAGTTTGGAACATGGGAACATAAGGTTTAATGTTAGAGGTACAACCATAATTGTAAAGCATTGCATTATTTTCTTTTTTTTTATTTGCATAAGAAGGTTTAGTAAAGATCCGCTTGGGTGGCCCATTAATTATTGGTTGGACTCTACATACTTCCAATTATTTCTCTTAACTTTCCATCATCCTTACCTCATTACTACCCTTAATAGCTTTAATACTTAAGTCTCTTATGGTTAGTATTCTTACAACCTTTTAGTGAAACTTAATGCAAACCTCAATATGATGTCTTTTTTTTTTCATGAAACTCACAATGGTCACCTCTCTCTAAGTGATACTCAACATCCATTTTTAGAAATCTTGTTTGTACCAAAACGTCGTACAATCGTTTCGTAGATACTTTCAACATCTTCTCTTTACCCCCGACTTCTACCATACACACTTCATTGTTACTTGCAACATGGTTAGGTAACATATTTGAATTAACATTGAGCGTATCTTTGAAAGTTACTCATTCTATCTTGATGAGTTCTATTTTTTTTTTTCTAAAAGTGTAGTAGGTTTCAATACCATGGCTGGGATTGCCAGCGTGGTATTCACAAGTCAAATCCAGCATATACCAGACATGAAAAGATGGTTGTAGTGGTGGTACAAGGATAAGAGCTATGTTCCAAATACTCAACAATTTGACATACAAATCTTTCAAGGGCATAAGTAGAGGTGGTATTTGTTTCAGGGTATTTCTTATGTTTTGTCTTATATGGTTGTTCTAGTTATTTGATTGACTGGTTTGATTCATGACAAAAGGCTTGACAAAGTTAATGCTGATAATTTGAGAGATAAGTATCCGAGGGTTATGGTAGTTTACTTTCTTGCCCTTATACCCACCTTCTAGGTTGTTCATATAACTCTCCCTTATCTTTTTAGGCAAAACCTTTCTTTCCACCAGCTCGGCTATGCATCCAGACTTAATCCCCTACTCTATTTTTTTTTTTATCAATACATGCAGCATTATAGAAATATCGAGACATGCTTCCCATCAGATGCTTATAATAAGAGGACTTGAAGGTATTGGAGAACAAAGTCACCATCTCTGTTTCTATCAAAGAAGGTTGGATGTGTGTGGCATCATCTCGCTGTATTTGAGTATACGCCTTTAGTGACTTTTGATTTCCCTTTTCCATGGTCATTAGTGTTGTGGGTGTCGCGATGTTGTGGGCGACGACGAGGCTTTATCTTGCCTCTTGATGAGATGTGGTGTGTTGGGAATGGTTTTGGGTTTAATCATAAAATTATGATTAATGTTTAGGAGTCGCCACCTAGTATTATAGTCATTAGAAACCTATGGTCTACGAGAGTTTGGGTAAGAGATTGGTTGTGCAGGGGTAAGTTGTATCACCCTTAGTGCACCCTACCTAAGGTAAGCTGCATTGTTGTTTGATTGTCTTTCCAGGTCGGGTTTTTATTTGTTGGTCTCGTCTATGGTTCAAGGTAGATCTTTCTCTTCATGAGAGAGTTTCTATCGGGTTAAGTCCTAACCGTTCCAAAGTCAAAATTTTAGCATCACATTTATTTTACACTTTGTATCTTTAATATATGAGGGTGTACTCTATCGTGTAGTTTTACACTATATATGTTAAAGTCTACATCTAAACCCTGAAATAAAGATTGGAAAAAGAATTTTTGATATTTTGACCAAATCTTAATGGATAATAATAAACTAGTTATGGTATCCATTTTTTTATTTTAAAACATGAGAAATATACAACTTTTTTTTAATTAAAATATGCTTGAAAGTTTTTTAGGATTTAGCCATATACATGAAAACAAAATATTTTTTTTGTTATTTTTTGAAAAGGGAAATTAATTTAAAATTTTTGAATTTTTTTGAAATATTTCAGAGAAAACCAGGTATTTTAATACCGGGTTTGTATCTTACAGTATAAAAATACAACCCAATATTAAGCAAAATTGGTAGAAAAACATAAGAGAAAATCAAATCAATTTTGAAAGGATTTTTTATTTTTTTTGGAAATTTTTCATTTTTTAAAATATATAATATTATAATATGTATATAAATTATATTATAATTAAATATATATTAAATATTTATATGGTTTGGGCCGGCCAAGATAATTAGGTCGAGCTCAGCCTCAGAAAAGGGTGGGTTGATCACGGCCCCACTTATATATATGTGTGTGTGTGTGTGTGTTGGGGGGGTTCGGCCCAACGTTGGGCCAGAATTGGCCTTACGGTGGAGAGAGAAAGAATGAAGAAAAGGCAGCCGAGAACCAAAAAACAGGGGGTCATGATTTTTTCATGAATTTGGACCCGATTTTTTTCATGATTAGGCCATGGAATCCATCTATATTTATAGGGAGTGAAAGAGGGTAATCTTATCTTTATTGAGAATTTTTGGCCCTTGATTAGGTTGGGAAAGATCCCAATTATTGGTTTAAAGTAGACAATATGAATTGTTAAATCTGACAACTCAAGGCTACTTGAGTTGGCCATTTTAGGCCGATGCCACAACCTCTGTGGTGTCCATCAACCTGAACGGACCACATGAGATTGTAGAGAAATATCAAGTGATCATTTACATGCAACTGTTGTTAAATTTATTGGAAATATAAGGCATTAAATGTTTTTAAAATTTTGTCATCTAAGTAGCTTTTTCAGGCAAAAACAAGGAAGACAATGTACAGTGACCAGAAGACGTTTCATAGGGTCCTTTTTTTAATGCAAAATGATGACATTTAGCCTTGAATTAGGGATTTTAGCTAAAGTTCAATTGAGTCTTCTAGCTTCTTTTTTTCCTTCAATTGCACCCTTTATTAACCCTAAATTTTTTATTTTTCTTCAATTGCACCCTTTATTAACCCTAAACTTTTGATTTAGTGTAATTGAGACCCTGAGAAATGTTAATTTGAACCCTAGATTTTGGCACTTTTTGCTCTTTGGTCATTTGTCTTGGATTTATGCAATTTGATCTTCAATTGACTATCAAACTTTTAATTTTCTTTAATTTAACCCTGATTTTTGTTAATTGAGCCTTTATAGTTTGGTGCCTTTTGCAACATGGTCCTTGTATGTGAAAGTTTTCAATTTGACCCCTAATTGACCTTAAAACTTTAATTTTCTTGTGATTTTACCCTTGATTTCAATCAATTGATTTTTTAAAAATTAAATTTGGTCTCTTAAAAATTCAAATCTTCTCAATTAGGCCCAAATTAGGCTCATAAACTTAATGTTTCTCCAATTAAGCCTCTAATAAAATTATTTTGACCCTTTTAAAGTATAATTAAGTCCTTGCACTTAATTAAATCCTTCAATTAGACCCAATTTAATTCTTATGGATCAACATTTTATCATTATGGATCACTCTAGCCATCTTGCTTTAGTATGATAAGAGATTGGTGTTTTGGTACTCTAGTTCGGTGTATATGATGAAGTCTAACACTCTAAAATCTTTTGGACCACAATGTTTGGCACCAAACATATTTCAACTGCTCAGATAAGATCAAACAAATCATTTTCCTTGACTGATCTCAATCTCTTTTCTATATCAGACCACTTATAATGGTTTATAGAACTAGTAGATCTATCAACAGAAGGTCCTTCAATTATCAAATCCACAATGGTTGGAGCTTGAGATATCTAAGGGATATGAGTTGTTGGTGCTCCTACAAGAGGTTGTACAGACATTCCTTCCCTATTCTTAGACCTTAAAAGTTGCTTGAGTAAATTGATCATTCGAGCAACTTTATTTTTCACGAACTCTAACTCATTCTGATAATGTGATTCCAGATGAGCTCTATCTTTGTTTTCCATTCTTTATTTTTTCAATTAGGTGTTGTAGACCTTAAACGGGGGATTTATGTTTCACAACATGTACATATATGTGATGATTTACAAACAAATGCATGATTAAATGCAATAATCATGATGCATATGTCAATGTATATTGGATATGGATTAGCTTTTTCAAACTAATTCACGACTTTCATAATTTATTGAGCGTGATTTTTAAGTCCAACTGGTTGTTGTAAAGGAGCATTTCCAAGTTCTTATCATGGTGGTACCCCAAATCACATTAGAAAGAAAGATGGGTTGTGACCCTCTCATAAATAAAATAGTTTGTGTATTGTTTGATAAATTTTAAAATTCAAAAACCCTATACATCATATTCAATAAAAATAATAACTTCCTTTTTTTTCTACTCTTGGCCAACCACTCCCCTTAATATTTCTCAATGTTTTCTTCTATATAACATCAACTTTTACCTTTATTACAATTCTTTTTTACATATATTAACATTCCTAACAACTAATTTAACATAATCCTAAATTTCAAATTAAAAACCCTAATCTATAATATATCATATTTATTCAAAATTGATGTAAACTTCCATCAAACTTGATAAATCAAGTGTGGAACTACTAACAAAACAACAATATAAACTCAAATGCTAACCAAACAAAACTTCTTCAAGCTTTCTCCTTATTTCTTCACTTTTCTTTGCTTCTCACTAAAATCTTAGTTTCCTCTCACTAACCTTTATTGATTCAAGTGTTTAGGTGTTTAAACTCACAAAATCTCACAAGTTTTCTCTTAATTTCTTGGTTTCCTTCAAGTTTTCCTAAAATCAAGGTAAATGAAATGATGAATTTTCATTCTTGTTTCTCCTTTATAAGTCAACCACACATACAAAAATATAGGGAGAAATTTTGTTAATTCCCACTATGTCTTTTCTTTTATACCTTTTATGTTTCCTGAGCAATATGTTTCATATCCTAAAGCTTGTTTATACCAAATTTAACCTAAGCAATGCTTAAACTTATTAAATTATATTCCACAACATTTCTTTTTAGATATATTTCTTTTATTTAGTTTTTATTTGTGTTTCTGTATATTTTTTTAGTTTTTCATCCATTTTTCATAGTTTTATTTTAAACTAAAACATAAAATTTTGTTTCAAATTTCCAAAATCTATTATCATCCTCTTAGTGTAAATATTACATTTACTATTTAATTTGAAATCCATATAGATTTACATACACACTCTATGCTATAATATTTAAATTAAAACATTATTGATGAAAGGATAATAATAACACTAAGAAACTAGTCATTGAAATGTGAAGTCAAACCACTTATAACTTTTCTAATATTTGAGCGACCATGACAAGTTGCTAGATATTTTACTTAATCTTTAAATATAAATCAATCAATTATTGAATTGATAATGGATTGATTAATTTAATCTTATTTTATTTAGAATTATGATTTATATTTGAGCCAACTTATTAGAGAATATAATGGGCCACACATATAAGAATCAAAAATTAAAATAGAAAGATTAGTCAAGTGTGACTTGATTGTAAATAAGTTTTAGAAATTAAGGATTAAAATGTAATTTATATAGAATTATAATTCTAGACTTGTAAAAAATTTTACAGGGACTTGATTGAATAAATTTTTAAAATTATTCTAAAATAATATACGTGATATTATTTAGGGGAAAAATTTATATTTTTCTATTTTTAGTGTTTTCAAGTTTTTTTATAAATAGAATGTTATACCTTTTTTTTTCTACCCAAAAGAAAAGAGTTAGCACTTAAAGGCATCACAATCAATCTCTTCTATAAGGGTTTAAGAAATTTTTCACCGATAGTTCATGTGAATTACTATTAGAGGTCAAATATTTAGACGACTTGTGGTTTGCGACAACTTAACCTTAAAGTAATTATTCAAAGCAAAAAAAAAAAACTTGATTTTTATGTAATTTTCATATAAAACCTAAATAACTCTATATTTGTCTAACAAAATTTCAAAACTACCCTTTTTTTTTATTTAGAAAAAGTATTATTTCTATTGCGTAGAAAACCCAACTTGTGGGAAAACAATACCATTGTTTACCGGCTTTGTGCAATATTAAAAAAAAAAACAAGCGGTTGTAAGCGGGGAGGGGCTATCCTAGTAACAATATGCTAATAATGGATGCAATTTCGCGGGATAAGCATGCTGGTGTCGTTAGGTTCCTTATTTATTATCTTGACTGCATGTAATTCGGTCTGATCTACAAGACCTTCCTGTGACGACTTGTCCAACGTTACTTGTATATATGATATTCAGTCAGAGATGTGATTAACCTAATTAATCTATAAGTTGATTTTTTTTGTGATATCTTCATTTCATTTTATAGGTGTGGGCTTTTCGATTTGGCTTGTTTTCAGCACCACAAGTCAAGGTAACATGAAGCTTCTAAGGATGGGGGAAAGTAACATGGTGTCATGTATTACAGGGCTCGGTTAAATGAGGTCGTCCAAGACTAGGTAAAATTAACACTACCTTCGTGGAAGGACAACCCGGTATTGCCAATGAAGTATTGGATGGAGATGCGTTGCAGCCGCCGCCGCCATTACCACACTAGAACAATTTAAAATTATAAATAATTAATTTTAAAGGGTATAATTTAATTAATTAGATTTTGAGTTTTCTCTTTAAAAATTATCGGTTCGAGTCCTATAAATTTCAGGACTGTTAGAGACTTACATGGTCGTTAGCTTCAAGACCCGTGTGATTAGTCGAGGTATACGCAAGCTGACACGGACACCCACGTTAATAAAAAAAAAAAAATTGCAACATGAAACAGTCTACTTCAAGATCCCTGATCTTAGTTGTGTCTTTGGTTATCCGATCGATGAGTCAAATAAATTGGTTAGTTTCTTTTAAAATTAGTTGTTATGTAAGTGCTGGAATGAGACAGATGATCTTGTTTCAAAATTGAAAGTGACGAGAGGGATTCTGTTCTTCTTGAGACTTTGCAGGTCTGTCCATCAACTGCTAATTCACTCTTTGAACTTTTTACGAGAGGGGGCGTCGCTGATCAATTGGATTTTGATTGGAATTGACTTTTATGTTCGTAAAAAGCTGTGTTATACTTTTTATAACATAAAGCTATCTGTTTTACTTTCATCCATCCTCCATAAACTCAGTAGGTTGAACATTTCACCTAACGGTCGTCGGGAGGGTCAGAATCCTTTTTTATCCCATTTTCTAACTTTAAAAAAAAAAAAAACAAATCCAAAAGAAATATTCTAAATGCAATTCAATCAATTTTATGGTCATTTATTGATTTTTTTTACACTTTCACTTATTTTATTTTGTATGACAAGTTTCATAAAAATAAAAAAACAATAAAAAATGCATATAAAAAATAATAAAGATTGGGAAATTAAATCATAATCAAGGACAAAGGGGAACTAATACAAAGAAGTATCACATAGCATAATAGAGATTCAAACAAAAAGTGATAAAGATTATAATTTGCCTATGACACATGGAAAGTTATAATGAAAGTGATTGAAAAAAAAATATCAATCATGGTCAAGAAAAAAAGAAAAATATCCTGCACAGTTTAAAAAAGACAAAGTTGATCTTTAACAAAGTTGATCTTTAACTATAAATATCTCAAAATTTAAATTTATCATGGTCAACAATTAGGTTTTCCTTACTCCATTTTACTATTTCATTGATTTTTTTTGAAAATACCTACCAGATTAGATTGTGATCTACTGAAAAAAAAATAATTATCCACCAGATTGTGATCTATCAAAATAAAAAAAATAAAAAAATCACAAATCAAAACTCCATATTAAATCTGGGTTTGTTGAGTTAATTCCATATTAAATTCATGTTTGTTGAGTTATTCCTAAATTCCTAACTTCCTTTTCATTTCTTGTTTGTGTTTGTAATTTTAAATTTGGTTGTGTGAACTCCGTGATCTAATTTTTTTTATTCATTTTTATTTAATTCAATAAAAAACTAAAGAGGAGACTTAAGAGTGGTAAAAGACAAGAAAGTTTGAGAATAACATCGAAAAAAAAATAATTATAAGTGAAACATAAGTGGAGTGACACATATTTAAGCGTAAACATAAAGATATGGTGCATATGAATATAAAAGTGGAATGACAACTCAAAAGGAAGGGGAATTCAAAGTCGAGTCAAAATTTTGGTTAATTTTCTTTATAGAGATTGAATTGGAAGCAGGATGATCAAGTTACCTAAAAGAGTACCTCTAAAATATCAAAGAGAAAAAAAAAGTCTCCACTAACATTAGAGATAAATTTGAGTCACAACCACCTTTTAATCATGATATTAAATTTTTCTCATTATTTAGTAATATGTTATATAGCTTCTCAATGTTCACACAAAAGAGTTATGATCTTGTGTGATTATAGAGGTACTGTGAAAACTAAAAGCAACAATGATGATGAAAAAATTTCACCACTTAAGGATGCTAGTGATGATGAGGTGAGGTAGAGTATCTGGTTGAGAGTGAGTTACTCATGGTTAGGTGTGCACTGACTGTTCAAGTTGAAGAGGATGAGTTAAAGCAGCAAATATAAAATATTTTTCATACTAGAAGCCAAATAACAAGGTGACGAGTGTTGAAGTCATGTAAATTTAAATCCTTAAAATTAATTATTTATAGTATAGAAAATAAGGGTATTGTCCTATAGAGTTACAAATATTAGAACTTCGTTACTTAATCAAGACAAGCTATTTAAATTTAGATTAAACCAAACCAAGTCAAGATGGGCTAAATATATTAATTTGATAGAGTCAACCAATATGCAATTTAAATGATAAGTAATTAAAAGGAGGGTTTTTTTTATTTATGATCTAAACTATTTAAAAACAACTTATCAAGCTAAGAAAACAAAAGAAATCAAATATGAAAAGCAAGACGCAAAATGTAAAATATAGAGAGAAATTGTTCTAACATCAGTTATAAAAAATATTTCTTAAGGATAATTAAACATCAATATTTAAATTTAAATATTTTTTCTAATCTAATTTATGATAATAAATAATCAAGGTTTTTTTTTCTATATATCCTTACTTTTTACTTAACCTAGAATATTTGCGCATCAATCATATAATAACTTTTATTAATCACATGAGATTTAATCATGTGATAGCATTAAGATCAAGAGGTGCAATTGATTCATTTTAATTAAATATCATGAGAAGCTAATTTAATAACACTTATATTTTTCAAATAATAAAACATGAGAATATTTTCTTTTATTTCTTCTAGCACCATCATATTTTGGCAATTTTTTTTATAATTATTTTTTTATACTTGATTTAACCAAAACTAATTATACTCAAATTCAACATAAAACTGCATCACGTAACCATTTTTTCTCAAACTTTTCAACCGTAAACCCATATAAACATCACACATATTCTACTAGTCTTTGACCAAGGAAAAGAAAACATATGAAAAAGTTAAGTCTCATAAAACATATGAAAAATAAGGGAAAGATAAATAAGCTAAGAAAAGCTTATTAATAAATAACATGTTTTAGGTTGAATTTTTGAGCTCAAGTGATTAAATTCCTTCATGCCCTTATCCTATTCACTCACACATGTAATGTAAAAATAGTTTCTACGGGATATTAAGCAAGTTATGAAAATACATAACCTTTAAATGAATAAAACTCAAGAAATAATAATGTTAGAGGCTCAAAAACTTATAAAAAAGTAAAATAATATACTAAGTTAGGATAACATACTAATAAAGTCAATCTCTAGATCAATTATGTTTTAGATATTATAAATAAACTCATTTAATTAGTTTATACCTTCATCAAATTCAATTAGTTCAAACCCATAATACATCTTTTCTCATCAACTATAAGTAGATCAAAAGATAAAATCAAATATTTAGGGCTTAGAGCAAAAATCTAGCAGAAAGTTTTTATTGAAAACAAGCACTCATTTCTAAACTAAAGTAAATCACACATGTAAAGAAAAAACACAGAAACACAAATAGAATCGACTAAACTAGGTAAAACATGCATAAACACACCAAAAATAAAAAAAAAATAAAAGAGAAAAGCAAAACTAAAACTTCTTGTTATCTTTTTTATGTTGGGTTGCTTCCTAAGAAGTGCCTTTAAAAATTTGATAAGTATCGAAGTTGATCAAATTTAAACTTTTAAAATTAATTATTTGTATTATAAAAAGTAAGGTTATCGTCTCATAGATATACATGTATTAGAACTTCACTAGTTAATCAAGACAAACTATTTAAGTTTAGATTAAAGCATATCAAGTTATAAGAAGTTTTCCTTAAAGGTAATTAAACATCAATCATTTCATTGAATTTAAATATATTTTATAATATGATTAATGATAATAAATAACCCAATCATGAAAATCATGAAAAAAAAAACAAGTTTCTTCACCTATCCTTAACATCCATTCATCAATTAACACATCAGCACAACTTCATTTAAATTGCACGGGTGGACTTTTGATGCATTAGTTGGTGATGATCTTTTTATTTTCTTGTGATGGCCAACTACTCTTTTGACACTTTTTTAAATCGGGAGGCAAGTGCTGTCCACTATCCATAGCTTATAGATGGAAAGTGGACACGATTGAGGAAACCAGGGGAGATCTACTATCTTCGTGGTCTCTCCAAAAAGGGCTTACTTTCTCCATTTGAAAAAAAGGCATTACAATTTCCTAGTCATCACCACTTCCGGAAGATATGCGAAGTCTCACGACCTTTGGAATTTGGTTCCACCTGCCTTTGGAGCTAATGCAAACACACACAACCATTATGGATCTTTGTCCTCCTCTTCTTGCATGGAGTCATGTGAACAATATTAAGGGAAGGAGGTTTTACCTTCGAAGTCGTTGTCGTTGTCGTTGAATAGGGCTGCCCATGCCCCCATAGACTTGGCAGTCCCATGTATTTTTTTAAGTTGTAGAATAGAACATGCATACCTATGACCAAGCGTAAAAATGAGATTTTGTTACTAATTAGTACTGCGTTTACATTGTTTAAAAATCATCAAACTTTACATTTGTTTTTTAAAAATCATTTACTCTAATTCCGAGATGTGTTTGTTACGGTGATTAACAGTAGCTTTACAAAGTATTTTTACCTTGTAAATATATCAAAATAATATTTATTTTTAATATTAGTATATTAATAAGATCTAAAAACATAAAAAAATAATTTTTTTTTGAAAAGTTATAAAGCTTTGATTGCACCTAACGGGTTCTTATTCTAGTAATTAAGTGTAGGTGGACAAGGCAGGTAATAGAGGTCTTTGTAGTCCCTCAAGATTTCCTATTAGAATGAGATCGGGTACTAATTTACCAATCAAATGAATTTATATTCTATATGCAACTCATCATGTAATAACAATCTCTTTTCCGAGCATTCTATAGATAGTTGAATATTCAATTAATCAAAGGTGGAATACTTTTGATAATCATAGCGCTGAAGGTCAACTCAGCACACATTAATGCATTCTATATTGCCATGGATATACAGACAAAATACAAATCCATGCATCTCCTGAATTCAAATTTGTGCGTTGAGTTGTCTTTGAATTATTTTAATATTTTGGAAGGGGACGGGGAGGGGTTCTCCTCGTTCAATAGTGTGTTTCTTAAGGCAGCCATCCCTACTGGATTTGATCCCTGAAAACCTGCAGCTTGGACAGCCGCGTAACGTGAGTTCTGGATAAAATAAAAAATATCTATACACAAATTAAAATAAGTTTCATTTTCTTATCAGGAAAGGAGGAGATATTCTATAGCCTAATCCAAGATATGTACTATAGTATAATCTAAATCCAATAAATAGTTAATTGGATCATAATCAAGCTGGCTCGAGGATTGCATATATATATACATCTACGTCCTGAAACATTAGCAGAAACCGTGTTTTCTGAGATGGTTTTATCAAATACCAAATCGCTCTCTGATTAGCAAGTTAATTTCAAAATGGATCTTGTACAATCATATAAAAAAAGGAGACTCATTCCATACTTCAAGGGTGATCAGGAGGATGTGGGCTAGCGACATAAGTGGTTAGATGTATATTAAAGGAGAGGGAGGGGAAATATTCTGCAAATATTTGAGAGGGCAATTTGCTTATATATATATATGTACAAATTTGAGCGCAAACACACCCATATACGATAATTAGTGAAGTGTACCGTGGAGCTAAAAGCCAGATTGTCAACACCTCCACTTTCAAGAATATACATAGATAATTTTACCTTTTTCTTGTACAGATGGGGCGTAAGTCTAGATTATGTATTAGTAGGTGTATAAATGTAATATAGTATTAGTAAGACATCCTTTTTATAAATATACTACTTACTCCTTCCAATAAATAATTCAAGGTTTGACAATCTGTGCTTTTAATGACCCTTGGTTCCTTGAACGCAAAGGGAGTTCCATTGGATGAAGAATGCTCGACAATTCTGCTTCCTCTCCGCTTCTGCTGGACCTCTCTCCTTCCTTCTCTCTCTCTCAAAGAAATAAATTAGCATAAACCGTTTGTCTCATGGAAGCAAGCACAGTCCGATGTCAACCTTTTTCAACATTTATTGTGCTACTCCTCTAGCTATAGCAGCACATTCAAGCTGTCAATCTAATTGCAGTTCTTTCTATCTCTTCAATAATAAAGTCTCTTCTCTATCCATGCCATCACATTTCATCTTGAATCAGCCTGTTCATCATGAATATAGCCATGAAAATCCCTCAGTATTCCTTTAGTATCATTGCCTGGCTCTTTCTTTTCCTCTTCTTCTTTCACGGTTGGTGCTATTTCTTTCTCAACAACAATAATATCATCCACAACAATAACAGCGTACATGTATCTCCTCGCACATTGAGCAATAGAAAAATGTTGGTTAGCAATGTTGACTTCACCGCTATCATGAGCAGGCATCACCAGAGGCATGTGCCGATGCACCCCGACCCAACCAGAGGTGAGATTGATCCACTTTATGGCGTTGAAAAACGACTGGTTCCAACTGGTCCAAACCCATTGCACCATTGAGGTGGTAATTTTTATTAGATATCCTCTTTGTATTATTCATGTTCATTAATGTAACCACCTTATGTATTCTTCTTCTTCTTCTTATAAAGAAAATCCAATCTCTAGTGTTGGAACGAATCTATGAAATTAGTTGTGTGATTCTATTCTTGTTAGTTTTGAAATTGGGAAATCCTAATTCAGATTTATTCATACTTCATATATAGAGGGATCAACTGTTTCTTATTTTAGTATATTTGTTTATGATTCTTTCAGTATTCTGAGTGGATGTCTAATGTCTATGTTATTTTGTCTACTTGTTCATTTATTCGAATTTTTTATACTTAGTTTGTACTCTTTTATTATACTATTCTCACAGAATTACATGGCTGGTCTCGCAAGTAATGTACTTCAGTAATCAGTTTATTGCTATTATTTTAGTGCGGAAGAAGCAACAGTATCTGAGAAGGCACGGCACGTCGTGGGAACCGCAATTTTAGCATCCTTGCTTAAGGGGATTAATATTTTATATGTAAGATTACTTATAGCAGTAACTTTGAAAACATTGTGTAATAATTCATGTGGTAAGCAATAGATGTAAAGGGTTGACTAATAGCTTCAGAGGGATTTTCAAGCACTGTGTAAGAGTTTCAAGGACTTATCTTCAGCAGAAACCCTGAGCTCGAAAATACATGCATACCGCAACCGCAACTTAGGATGCTTCTTCGGGAGGCTGGATTTTTCCGTCATGGTAAAAGGGACAAAAGCCAAGAGTTAGTTTGTTGTAGCCTCCCTCCCTCCCCCCTCTTTCTCTTCAAAGTTTCAATATTGCAGGGTTGGTAATAATTAGTTCAAAGAAGGTTAAACCACTTCTTTCTGTCTTTAGACTTTGTGTTGATTTTAGCTTACTAATTGGGCTTCGCGGCATCCGCACGTGCTAGCTTATTACAGGGGGGGAAAAAACTAAAAGGACTATGCTTTTTCTTGTAGCATGTTTGGAGAAATACTGCAGATTCCTTTCAAGTAGTGTATTGATAATTTTATTCTTCAATGCACTAAACAATTGCCTTGGCTATAGTAGTAGATTTGTTTTTTTTTTTTAAAAAAAAAATCAAGATATCATTTATTAATTGATCTGAATAATTTAGTAAATTTAAGGTTTTTTTTTATGTAATGAAATTACTTCATCATCATTAAAAGGTAAGAAAATAGATTTTTTGTCCAATAGCTCTCATGTATTTTCAACTCTATTTTGTAAAGTTAAAGAATGATGATGCTTTTAAAAGCTTAAAAATTTTGACCTTACAGAAAAAAGTTATTTTTAAAAATTTTATTTTTGTGTATTTTTTCTATTGTAAAATGACATACTAGTCTTTAACTTTAAAAAATTTAGGCCTCCCGTGTTTTTATTTTTACCACATGTTTTTTCTTTTTATAATATTAGGATGGTATCAAGGGCTTTTCAATAATTTAAATACTGAAAGAGAGCGAGACCAGCATAAAGATAGAGGTGAGTAAAAATATCAAAAAATTAATTAAATTAAAAAAAAATAGAAAAAACTGAACCATAAAAAAATCGATTAGAAATTTAAAAAAACCAACTGGTTCGGTTTCATTTTATAAGCTTGAAACCGTAAAAATCAAATCGAACCAAACCCAAACCGGAAACAAATCGAGCCAAACCAAAAAAACCGGGTCAAACCGAACAGAAACTGGTCAGTTTGAACCGGTTTTGGTTTTAAAAAAAACCAGTTTAGTTATTTTTTTATAAAAACTGAACCAAAAATAATTATCCCCTTTTCTTTTTTTTCTTTTATTTATTTATTGATAAATAAAACCTAATGAATGCAAAAACCAACCAAATGATGGGACAGAACAAAGAAGATAAAGGAGAAACTTTTACAGGAGAAATCAATAAACAAATAGCATAAAATTAACGATCACTATGCTGCGTATTCTAGCAATAAAATATCCATCGCCTTCCATTGTCATCTCCTTCTCATCCAATAGAAATGTCACCTGCAAAAATAAAATCAACATATTCCCCCGAAGTAGCAATTAATGAGCACAAACACCAGCCTCATAGTATCCGGCCCCATCATATACCATAAACAATCACAACCTCAACTATCCACCATGTCCCAAAGTAGTAGCCCCTTCCTCTATTTTCTCACAAATCCATCCACCAACATCACAAATCCAACCACCCCCAAATTACTAATATCAATCTAAATCTATCAATAATGTTAACATTCCTATCTTGGTTCAATTTCTCGTGCAACATCGTTATACCTAGTAAGTAAATCTACACTAATTTTTTTATAACCCATTTATGGTTTAGGTTAATTTATTGAAATATTTTTTGTATTATTTGTAGTTTTTTTGTATATTTAAGTGTTATACAGTTTTTTCATATAGAATTTTGTTGTATTAATATATTAATCATATGTTAGGATTTATTTGGGATTTGGAAAAAAATTAATTTCATTTATCATTTGATGGAATTGAGTTTGATTTTGTAATTTAGGTGTGTTATAATTGAAAAAACCATGGATATTTAATGGATACCAATTATATTTAGTCAATTTTATTGTCAAGATGGAAATTTAAGAAAATTTGAGGAAATTGATTTTTTTATGGAATTGATAATAATTAGAAGGTATTGATATGACAGAAGACTCGGACAAAACATAGAAATCATCTTTACTCTGACCGAAAAGAATTAATGTCTTGGTTTTGAGATTCTTAATATAAAACACAAATGAGTGAAATTCAAAACAAACATTATTATCTAGATCAATATAGTATGACCAATATCAGATATGAAAAGTCCCTTATAATCATGAACATGCAAGTGATCATTATCGAGATATGGTTCTGACCCCGTCAGATTTACAAGATCAGGTGTGACATGTTGATTCACACTAATATCAAGAAACCAATCCCCATAGTTTGTTGTGGAAATATTGTTGAGCACAAGATTGGCATTACGTGTTTTTCATGGCTTTGAAGCTGGGCACATTGAGGGGCTGAGTGACAGAAGGTTTAGCACAACTAACACCCGACATTAGACCACTGTGAAGAGCCATGATTCCATCGATTTTATTGTCAATTTTGTTGCCTCCAGTTGGTGTTTGAAGACCTATTAAAACTTTAAACGTCAGTTATGTTATCAGAGTTGTTACAGTTCCTGTTAGCATTATCACGCCAGCCTCCACGGAAGCGTCCTCTGGCACAACTAAAATTGTAATTATTGTTATACAAACTAGGAGTCTGATGTTAGGCAACATGGGTTGATGGGGGCTGGAGTGATGTGGGAAATCAAGGAGTGGTGTTAACAGCACCTATGGATTGAAATGAGGTCTTTTGAAGGAACTCATGAGTTAAAAGATGACTATAAAGATTTGCATACGAAAAAGGTTCTGCCTTGGTCACAAGGCTTGTTATCAAGTTTTTGAACTCACCCCGAAGACCACGAAACATATACAAATTAAAGTTCTCTAGGGAAACTGGTTGGCTAGCAACAACTAATTCATCAAATAATGCTTTTGCTTTTTTAATAAATATAGTGATGGAATCATCATCTTGTCAAAGATCTTGAAAAAACCATAAAGTTGCATAATACGAGAATTAGATGGAGAAATGAGAGCTTGCTTAATAGTACATCAAACACAGTACGCGGTTTGGTAATTGACAACAAGATGTTATACATCCATTGAAAGGGAAGAAATTAATGCACTCAGAGTAAGTTGGTCAAGTTGTTTCCAACAAAGAAAATAATTATTAACCTGAAAAGAAACACCATCAGCAATAATTATATGAGGAGGAGGACATGGTAAAAAGCCATCAACATAGTGGAAAACACCTTATCCAAGGAGATATGGTTTCATCTGTATTTACCATTAAAGATAATTCATGTTTGTAAGTTTCAAAGAAATAACTTGATGAGTATTGGAGAGGGGAACAATTAAAACATTCACAACAACAATAATAGGGGAAGAGTGCAAGATTGAAGCATCCATGATGGCAAGATTCATAGCAGTAGCAAGAGGGGAAGAGTGCAGAACAGAAGGAGACGAAGAGGTTTAAAATTCACGACATTAGAAGGGAAAGCTTCCAAAACAGAGGGCTAAGAAGAAGTTTGCACTTATGGCTAAGAAGAAGAGTCCATTAAAAAGAAGGAAACAAAGTTTTAAAGTGTTATGGCTCAGATACCAAGTTGAGAATAACAAAAGGCTTAACTTATTAGTTAGCTAACTTTTATATTTATACATGTAGGGTAATGTACGATAGTTAATGTAGAGATTACAACACAAGAATAATAAACCTTTTCTAATTATGTACTAACGTATAATATGTAATATACTATAATAGTGTTCATGCTAAAAAATGATGGACAAAGGTAGTGTTTCATTTTATTAAAAAAAAAAGTTAAACATTAATGATAATTGTATTATTATTGATGAAAGCAAGGGCATATTATTTCATTTAAAATAAAAAGGGGTATTAAAGTATAAAAAAATCACATTATCTTCCACCAAGAAATATGATAATTTTAAAGGAAATTTAATGTCCAAAGCAATCTCCAATTGCTTGGAATTTAATATTTCCTTACAATTATATATCCTTGGCATCTTAGATTACTTGCTAGAGGATATTTAAGATATCCCCATACTAAACACCCCCTTAAGATTAAATAAGTTAAATTGAGTCATATAAAAAAGTCAGATCATAGACATTAGGTTTGAACCCAAATAGAACACTAACTACACACACACATGCTTGGTATCATTGATCCTTTAAAAGAAATGTGATTATGTCAGACAAGAAGCACAAAAAATACATGTTTATGGGTACTTGAAAGCCAACCCATAATGGGTATAGATTAGGCAAACAGATTGGCTACCACCTAAATATGTTCTCGAATTACATAGTAAGGTAAAATTCTATCTAGAAATAATTAATTAGACTTTTAGAAGAGATATAAAGACATAACCTAGCATCTAAAGGTTATAGGTTAAGTATCATGTTTATTAACTACTATTAGCCATTAAGGTACTACATACTCGTTCTATATGAATGATGTCGTGGTTATCATCCTTCAGCATCAGATTTGAGTGTGGAAAGAATAAGAAATTCCTTTTTTATGATTTAAGGATTTGGAGTCGTCACCTATTGTTTTGGCCACTAGGAACCATAATTATGTTTTGGAAAGACAATATAACCTCTAATATACTCTACCTAAGGTAAGTTGTAATGTTCATTTATTTGTTATTATTATGGCTTTGTTATATTTTGTCATTCCAAATCAAAAATATATTTTATTATATTTTTATTTTTATTTTTATTTTCTTAATACTAGAAATACATTTTACGTATATATTCAAAAATTTTGATATAAAATTTAAATAAATTTTTTTATGGTGTTTTTGAAATGTATATCAAATTGTAATGGATATTTACAAACTAGTAAGGTTGGTGAGAAATTTGACTTCCTACCAGCTCTTGATGAAGAGGAGGAAATATATGAAGATTATCAAGAACTCAAGTAGTGGCAAAGCCTCCATTTTCTTTTTGATGGTTCTGTTCAAGTTAGGCTTGTGTTTATTTATCTATGCCTCATTGCTTAGATATGATGTTGTAGGTTTTGGAAGGAAGTCAAACTTTTTCCCAAGCAACCTATATTTCTATATGCAATACTTAGAATTGCATAAATAATAAATATAAATTCTTTTCACATTTATCATAAGAAGCAAGATTGGATATACATGCTTGTTATCGATGAAGCTTCATACTTGTAAGGATTCATTATTTGCGGTGAAGCCAAGTTAGATTTTATCTTTCCAAAGTTCTCACTTAAAAGACCAAACCTATAGGAACTCTGAGTGATTCGGGAAATTTTCTAGGTTTTCACTAATAAAAATCATGCTCGTGTACAAGATATTATAGAAATGCTCAATTTTCTTCCTTTATTGACTATTAAAATCTCCCATCAATGTAACCTTTTTTTATCAACAACTCAAAAGAGAAACCATAATCGTACACAAGTCAATCAAATAGCATCAAGCTCAACCTATGATGTTTATTTTCCTATAGCTCTATGTCCTTAGATTTCGTCTTTCATTGTTGCAAAAGTCTCAAAAAAGGTGTTTGGCCAATGATTATGTAAATGATTTCTCATAAATTAAAGAGTAGTTGAATGCTTTAAAAGAAGTAGATTTGTGTGTGCCCATGTAAGAACAGTTGATATGTGATTAGCCTTTAACATAGTAAACCTAGAAGAGTTTAGCATCCTAGAATGCATCAAAAGTAGTGATACCCTATAAGTTGAAACTCTTTTAAAGTGGTTGAAATAACTTGGAAGCCGAGTGAAATATTAAAAAAATGCTTGGAAGAGGAGAATGAAGAAATGAGGCACGATAACTTCTCTGTGGGGAAGTGGGAGGGTATCACTTGTTTAACCTAGCAATCAAACTGGCTGAGTTGAAATCTGGATTAAAGTAGGTGAAATATTAGAAAAAGTCCCTACTTCAAGAATTTGATGAGGAAAATACTTTTGTATCCCATTTGAAAGGTGGTTTAGAAGTAATCATTGAAAGAGAATGAATCCCTTAAATAAGTAGAATCAATTGAATAGATGAATGATGAAAAGGTAGCAGAGGACAAAATGCCGAATAGAATTGATGAAAAGCTAAGATGAAAAGAAGTCCTTTCGATAAAACAAAATGATTACATTACTAGAGTATGGAATTTTTACTAGAGTCATGTTCATCAATACTTGCATTGGATTGTTGAAATCTCTGGAAATACACTTACATTGACAATGTTATCATGGAAATTAAAGAAAAAAAAAGATCATTAAAGTTGAACGACGTCCTTGCGCTCATCCTTATAGCTGCACTCTCTATATTTCTCCAGTCTATTTTACCAAATTTACGAGGTCTAAGATAAGATGAAACCAGAAGAAAACATTGTCATGTAATTTCATATTTTTTTATCAATATCCAATCATCTCATCAAGTTCTTAACATGGTCATTACTTGTCAAAATAAACTCCAAAACCCTCAATTTGTCACCACCACCACTATTTCCAAGCTTCATGAGATGTTTTGTATGAAGTAAGAAGTGGGGTGATAGTTGTGCAGGTCAAGACAAGAATGGCATGGAGGATGAGTTTGTCTTGGAAAACCCAGTGAGAGTTCGCGGCTTTGGAGATAACAAAGTTGGTTGTATCAATGGCTGGACATTCTTTTGCACCAGTGACAAAGTCAATGAGATCATAACCAATAAGTAATACCTCATATTGAGCCCTCCATTGAAGAGAGCTGGAAGGGGTGAGTTTTTTGTTGATGGTGGTGGTGGTGTTGATGGTGGTGGTGGTATTGATGGTGATGATGGGTGAATCAATGGTAGATGCAGAGATGGAAGCCATGTTGCAGAAGATAAGAGGAAAAAAAAATACTCGTTAGAGATTACAACTCTGATACCATAAAGAGGATACAAACTGTTATGGTTGTTCTTACTATAAAAACACACACTTTTCTCTGTACATACTTTGTATCTTTATACAACCGAAGAGCATAAGTTTAGGCATTCAAAAATATGTAACGGAATAGAAAACTGATTCTAAAATCATGGAATAGACAAGATCTGGTAGTAACGTAAATGGTGACAGCTAGACTGGAGGTGGCACTACTGTGATTGCTGTGATTTCTTTAGTTTTCTTAATACGCCCCCGCAAGAACGGGCCACCATTAGTTAGGCCGATCTTGTCTCGTAGATATTTTGTCCGTTGTCTAGAAAGCGGCTTACTAAGTAAATCAAGGAGCTGGTCATTAGTGTGAACATGGCGAACATGAAGAAGTTTTTTTTCAACCAAATCTCGCACAAAGTGAAAGCCTATTTGAATGTGCTTCATTATTGAGTGTTGGATAGGATTAAAGCTAAGCGGTGCCAAATTATCAAAGGGGGGGTGTAGAATGCTTCTTTCTCGTTTAGCTATGGCTAAAGCCCTGTATTTAGCTTCGATGAATGACCAAGCAATGACACGTTGCTTTTTTGAGCTCCATGAGATAGGTGTGGGACCAAGAAAGGGAATATAAGCTGAAGTTGATTTTCTTTCATCCAAGCTACCACCCAATCAGCATCCGAGAAACATGTCAATGCTGGGTGTGAAGTGTTCCTGATATTTATGCCATGAAAGATAGTGTTCTTTAGATAACGCAACAGTTTTTTAGTGGCTATCCAGTGAATCTGTGTTGGACGATGCATAAATTGTGAGAGTTTATTGACAGCAAAACTGATATCAGGACGAGTTAAGGTTAGGTATTGCAATGCACCAATCACTCGTCAATATTCTGTGGGATCAACTGTTGAGGAACCATCTGCTAGCTTTAAAGGAACCGAGACAGAGAGCGAAGTTGTGACAACTTTAGCTCCATCCATACTTATTTTAGCAAGCAAGTCTCGAATATTCTGATGTTGATTTATAAACAAGCCATCTGCAGTAGGGATGACTTCAATGCCAAGGAAAAAATATAAGGGCCCTAAATCCTTGATGGAGAATTTATGTCCTAGCTGGGCAATAATGCTTGCAATAAACAGCAGGTTGTTTCCAGTGAGGATCAAATCATCAACATAAACTAAGCAATAGGCAAGTATTAAACCATCAGAAAACACAAAGAGAGAAGAGTTAGATTTAGCATTGATGAAACTAAATTCTGAGAGTGCCAATTTGAGAGCATAATACCAAGCACGAGGTGCTTGTTTTAGCCCATATATTGCCTTTGTAAGATAGCAAACATGATTTAGATTTTCCAGACTCTTGAAACTAGATGGTTGCTTCATATAGACTTTTTCAGTGAGATGCCCATGAAGAAAGGTATTATTGACGTTTAATTGCTGGAGAGACCAACCTTGCATAATGGCAATGGTTAAGACAATACAAATGGTCACTGGTTTTACAACAGGACTGAATGTCTCTTTGTAATCAAGTCCTGGTCTCTAATTGAACCCTCTGGCCACTAGTCTGGCCTTAAATCGATCAATTGAACCATTCGTATGCCTTTTAATCTGAAACATCCATTTACAGCCAACAATATTACAATTATAGGGAGGTGGAACTAGGTGTCATGTATTATGAGACATTAACACGGTTAATTTAGAGGACATGGCAGTGCGCCAGTTGGAATCAGTGAGTGCTTCAGAGACACTTTTAGGTTCCAATGAGGGTGGAAGAGTGTGTTTAGTGACTACAAAGGATTTTTTTGACTTGTAAATATCATTCATAGATCGAGTGGTCATTCTATGGGTGCGCGCGTCAATATGCTCAAAAATAGCAGGGGCTGCACTTCTAATGGAAGAATTTAGCTAGAAAGTAAGGTAGGAGAGCAGGGAGTACTTACCTAACGAGGAAGAGATGAAGGGGATGATCCATTCGCAAACGATGGTGAGGCAGCAACACCCAATTCTAGAGATTCTATTGGATGAGGAGAAGGCAGGGGAATGTGCGGCAAAGAGATTTGAACAAAGGAGTCTTTGATGGATGATGAAGGTGAGATGAGCATGGAGGTGGTAGAGGATGATGTCTGAAAAAGAAAGGTCCCTTTGTGGAAGATGACATGTCGAGAGTGAAACAGCTTTCGGGTTTTGGGATGAAGACAAAGATATGTATTTTGAGAGAGGGAGTAACCCACAAATATGTATGGTGTGGCCTTGGGTTCTAACTTGTGTTTATTATAAGGTCTGTTAATGGATAACATAGAAAGCCAAATTGCTTGAGTTTGAGATAGTTTGGAAGTTGTTTGAACAATTTTTCAAACAAAGATTGAATTTTCAAGGTGGAGGTGGGCATTCGATTTATAAGGTAGGTCGCAACTTGAAAAACGTATGGCCAGTATGAGAGAGGCATGTGAGCATCTGTGAGTAAGGTGAGACCAGTCTCAACAAGTTGTCGATGACATCTTTCAAACATACCATTTTGTTGTGGGGTATAGAGAGCGGTCATATAATGACTAATTCCATGAACTGAAAGGTAGGATTTGAGACCAATAGAAGACTCTTTATTTTGGTGTTAAACTTATTTTCCACAAGATTCTGAATTGTGGAAAAATTGTTTGAATTGTTGATTTATGAGTCATTGGATAGAGCCAAGTGTATTTGGTATAGTGATCAACAAAAATAAGATAATATTTAGAGCCTTCAATACCAACGTCATATGATGGGCCCTAAACATATGTATAAATTAAATTCAAAGAAGCAGTGCTAATAAGACCATGATTATTAAAAGTCTAACGATGGGATTTATTTTGAGAACATGAAGAACAAAGAGATAAGGATTTGTTCTTATTTGTGGGTAAAGAAAAAGTGTGAATTAAATGATGGACCAATTTTGACAATGGATAACCAAGTCTTTTGTGTCATCCATTAGGGGTGGTACATTCGTGGACATAGGTAACGATATTTTTTTAGGTTGGAGGTAGATCTTCTAGAAATGGGTGCACATCATCTTCACAATCGCCTTTGAGTAGTGTCGCCCCCGTGATCTGATCCTTCACTAGAAAATAAGTACGATGAAATTCAAGATAAACATTATTATGTTTGGTGAAATAATGAACAAAAATAAGATTTTTTTGAATTGTAGGAACACATAGAGTATCACGTAATTGAAAGGCACGTTTAGACGATGCAAGAGATAATGAACCAATATGAGACACAGGCAAACCTGATCCATCACCAATAACCACCTCATCAGTACCATCATATTCAAAATTAATCATCAATTTAGAGAGATCAATGGTCATATTATGAGATGTCGCTGAGTCAACCAATAACTTTTGTTTCTTCTCTTGAGAGGATATTGCACAGTATACAGTGAATTCAGTAGAAGGCATTTTTGGGCAATTTTTGGTTGTATGGCCCACTTGATCACACCATTGGCACTTAGGCTTAAATTTCCTATAACCTGAAAGTGAGGGCTAATTTTTATTATGCCCATAGGTGCTGCGAGTCTTGTGAAAGAAGGGCTTAGTGTTTGGTTTATACTGTACAGTGGCACCACCTTACCAATAAGAGTAATTTGCAATGGGAACAAATGTTATTGCCAATTGATTCTTCAACTGTCGAAGATAACTTTCATGACCTATAAGAAGATCATGCAGGTCTTTAAATTTCAGAGAAGTCTTACAAGCGTGAATGGGTGCCGTAATTTCTCTGAATTTGGGGCCTAATCCATTTAGAATGTAGAGGGTTAAATCATCATCTGAAACCGGATGATCGATGATTGCAAGTTCAACAACAAGCATTTTAATTGCTTAAAGGAACTCAGTAACTGTGTGATTTCCACGAGTGCTCAAGGTTAAATCTTTCTTAAGTTGCATCATTCATGTTCGTGATTTTCCCGCATAGAGACGGGTAAGTGTTGTCCAAGCTTCATGAGATGTTTTATATGAAGTAAGAAGTGGGGTGATAGTTGTGGAGGTGAAGGCAAGAATGGCATGGAGGATGAGTTTGTCTTGGCAAACCCAGTGGGAGTTCACGGTTTTTGAGACAACAGAGTTGGTTGTATCAATGGCCGGACATTCTTTTGCACCAGTGACAAAGTCAATGAGATCATAACCAATAAGTAATGCCTCATATTGAGCCCTCCACTGAGATGGTTGGAAGGGGTGAGTTTTTTGTTGATGGTGGTTGTGGTATTGATGGTGATAATGGGTGAATCAATGGTAGATGCAGAGATAGCAGCCATGTTGCAGAAGATAAGAGGAAAAAAAAAAGATACTCGTTAGAGATTACAACTCTGATACCATAAAGAGGATACAAACTATTATGGTTGTTCTTATTATAAAAACACACACTTGTCTCTGTACATACTTTGTATCTTTATACAACCGAAGAGCATAAGTTTAGGCATTCAAATATATGTAACAGAATAGAAAACTGATCCTAAAATCATGGAATACACAAGATCTGGTAGTAATATAAATGGTCTAACTTGCCTATAATCGCATTTATTTCTTTAGTTTCCTTAATAGGGCCTAGGCCTTCATATAATCCCAATTTAATGATCAACATTTTTCAAATGAATGAACTTGTACCTCATTCACTATAGGCAAAAGCTAAGGAAACAAGCAAAACTATCAATTTGAAAAGCTTGATGAAAAACAGAAATAAAAACATACGGGGGGGGAAAGCAAACTAGCTAGACTAGGCCCATTTATGCCCCATCTAGAAATGTCAAATATTACTTAAATGTTCTATGTGACTTCTAGGTCCAGGGCATACGTCTTGATAGATTTACTTGCTCGTATTTAGTTTTGGATTTTCATAATTTAATCTCTTACACCCACTTAACCCTCTTTCTGACCAAAAAAAAAGAAGCAAGGCCCATTTATGTTAGTTTCGTTCTAATATATATGGGTTCCATTCCACAGATTCTCTAAAAACCAGTTTATTTTCATGTTTCATGTTTTGGGTGAATCATAGTATCTAATTGTTTGGTTATAAGACCCAGCTGTGTTTTTATTAGTGGAACCATCAATTTATTGATGTTGGACCTCTAAAAAAACATTTTGAACCTTTTTTTTTTCCTACTTAAGAGTGTGGTAGAGGTTGTGTTTAAAAGTGTTTTTTTGCTTGGAAATGTATTAAAATAATTTTTTTAAGAAAAAAGTAATTTTTAACATTGGTGCATCAAAACGATCCAAAAACACACAAAAAATTAATTTTAAACAAAAAAAATTACATTAAATTTTGGACAAACAATATTTTGATCGTATTATCAAACGCCCCCTTCATGTGAGTGTGCAGTAATAGATTCCTTTGTTACTGTTGAGAAGCATTGAATGACCACTGTAGTTTTCTTCTTTTTCATTCTCCTTAACTATAATGACGAAAGAAAAATGAAAACAATTACATAGACAAACATTCCTCATGACTGCAACCAACAATCCCAGAACATAAATCGAACTCAAGCTTTTTCTGGATTGTAAATCGTGCTTCCCTACGACAATAAGGTTGTAATTTCTTTCTAGTTAGTTTGATTTAAATTTAGACCAATCTGCATGAATGCTTTCTCATTCTCCTTTTTATTTACTGCTTGCAAATCTTTATCTATTTATATAGTTTCAAAAATTAGTGGGTTTTCTTTTCTTTTCTAAGATTATTGTTGTTTGATTTCAGATCTTTATCGTATGATTGCTATCACTTTAATTATTGTTGTCTTAGATTAATGTTCTCAATCATTAAACATAAATGAGGTTAAACAAATGGCAGACACTATTCTAAACAAAATGACTTTTCTTTTTTTGATGTCTTTTCTCCTATTAACATTTAATCTAAGCTTCAATTCAATTCATAAACACTAGTGGTTGTAATCATTTTAATTTATATATAGTCTTCAAAGAGATGCTACTATGATTTCACATTTGAAACTACTTTGAGATTGATTGATTTGTTTTATACAATGATACTATAAAATGCAATGTCTATTATTGTTTGCACTTACAAATTTTTCATTAAAATGGAATGTATAATTGCAGAGAACACCAATTCATAAAGTTATCAAACATTTTTATACTTAGTCAATACATCTAATAGCATTTCACATATACATAAAACAGCTACCTAGAAACAAATTGAAGACATTTTAGGTTGGCAGGTAGATTTGAAAGGTAGTTTTAATCTTTAGGTTCTGTTACTGCAACATCTTGGATTAAAATTTTATGTTTTATTTTTGTCATGAATATATTATCTTGACTTCTATTAGCCAGCTACCAATCCATTTAGTTCATCTCTAAAAAGGTTAGATGGTCCTATAAGTGAAGCCAGATTACAGTAACATAAAACTGTATTGAACATGTGAAATCGGTGGAACTTTGGTCCAGCCAGATCTCTCCCAATCCACAGATAATAGGTGTGGGATGTGGTTTAGTATTGTGGTGAAACAGATTTAGGACTTGTTCTTTTTCTTTACTATTGTCTTTAGCTTTGACCAAGCATTTTATTTTGTGCTAATTAAACATGCTTATATACACGCACCTTATAAATCCTTATGTTACTTATTGGGAAAAAAAAAAGAAGGAATAGGTAGTCTTCACCTGTGTTCTGTCATTATCCATATACATATATCAATGTTTTTTCATGATTGCATAAGTTTTTTCCAATAAAATGAATTACACATTAATATATCTTGTTGGGTTTCAGATGATCTATAAATGTTATTGAGGTTGTAGGCTTTTTACTTTTATTTTCCTCTTCCATCCCTTTTAAACATTAAAGGTTGTTCCTTTTAGGTAATTATTTATTTTCTTTTCATTACCCTTTCAAACATAACAATGGATGGTTCTGATACTCATGATAAAGTTTGTTAGACCAAAGCAATGTTGCACATCTTCTGTGACATTTGCATTAAAGCTATTAGGAGAAGCAAAACTTTTCTTTAACAAAAGCACAACTTAATAACAAATGGGATGGAATTTAAAAAGGATTGGAGGGTGTGGAAAAAGTTAATATCTAAAACTGGAGTTGGTTGAAGTAGTGAACTTGGGATTATTTCTACAACTAATGAATGATGAAAAGAAAAAATTTCTGGTCAATTGTCTTTATCTTAATCTTTTCAATTTAATTTGTGTTGTTGCATTATTTAATTAATCTTCTAGCTTTATTAACTATATCTAGCTTTCATTATATAGGAAATAAAAGGAGCAAAGAAGTTTAGGCATTCTGAAATTTAGCCCTCCTTATGTGCCAGGTATGACATCATATTTAGTAACATAGTGGCCACAGGAGAATATGTTTGGGCTACCTCTTACGGAATGTTATTTGATGAAGATAACAGATGTGCTAGATTGAGGATTACCAATAACAATGAAATAAATCTTGAAGAAGGAAGTTGTGATTCAACTTGATGGATTGTGGTTTGAATATATGTGTTCTTTTTAGATATTACTGTTTCAAATTGAATATATATATTTAAAAAAAAAATTCTTTCATTGAATGATGTATATGAATATTACCAAGCTTGAATTGAAATCCGTTCCAAATTTGATCCACAATATAAATATCAATAATATATATGTAAAATATTTATAGTTTAATATTGAATATGTAAACCCTAGAAGTTCAAAATTTATAATAAATGGTAAATAAAAGAGAAATTATTAAATGAGCTTAAATTTATGGGAAAAAAAGGAAAGAAATACATTAAAAAAAATTAGTGTAAACCCCAGATGAAACTAATAATATTATCGTGAGACGATAATAAACTTGTAAATGAAATAAAGGATGGAAATCTAAAATGAATATATTATGGAATAAGAAAATGGTCCCTAAGATTTAGTTGAGAAATTAATATCGTCCATGCAAGGATGACACGAGAAAATTTGAATTTTTGGTGTAAAATCATATACTAACAAATTTTACACTAGCAAGCATAAGTTTCAATCCGATCATTGGATCTGGCTGATATTTTACGAAAAGTCTCCTAACAAGTTGTGCTATCTTTAGGTAAAATGTGAGGACGATCGGAGTTCAAAAGAACCATAAGAGAATGTCAGCAGTTGGGCAGAAAAGTAAAATAAAAACTTATTAATGGCATTTTCATAAATAAAAGGGAAAAAACTAGAAATTTTAGTTATTCTTCCTCTAAGTACAGCCAACCAGAGTTGTTAGGAGAGAGAGGAGGAGAAAAGAAAATTTTAGAGAGTTTCACACCAAAAACCTTGAGAGAAACTAATGATTAAGGCAAGATAGTGAGGGGATAAGAATCTAAACACAATTAAAACAAGAATTAAGAGAGAAATCATGTGAGGGAAAGGAGAGGAAAAGAAGAAATCCATGGCAAAAAAGAGGGAAAGAAGGGATGAACAAAAAACTTTGACTAGTTAGCATTCAAAGTTTATATTTTTATCGAGTAAGGAGTTTCAAATTATTATACAAGTTTAAGTGAAGAAATCAATAGATTTCATGCTTAAAATTCAAATTTGGATAGGGTTCAATGATGTTAAATTAGGAAAATATTGAATTGTTGTAGTTGGATGTGTTATTGATGATGTGGTGGTTTGGAAGGATTTCAGGCCACTATACATCTCAGAGAATGTGTGGGCAGAATACATTCAGCACAGGGCGTTTCACATGATGGTCACAGTCCGGTGTGAAGAACTGGAGTTGGTGTGTTCACGGTTCTGTTACCATGTACACTAGCGGCTTCATTTTATTCGTTTCGCATGTGAAGCGAATGGTAAGATTTTTTTTAATTACATCCATTTTTTTAATTGTTGTTTTGTATAAATATATTTAACTTGCAATATTTTTATCTTGCAGGCTACGATTCTTAGAGCTTTTCGTGAAAACACAAGTGCAGAGTGATGACCGCTAAAAAAGGGAGCAACAGTTCGCGGATAGCTGAGCTCAACACTTTGTGGTATGTTGTTTTTCAACCATTTTTTTCCTATGTTATTATTTACTTGAATTTGATGAATTTATTTTTTCTTTGTAGGAGACATATAACAGCCGGTTGAAGGAGAGATACGAGAACGATCCTTCGACCCACCTGATACCGATCCGGATTTATGGTTGGAGGCAGGATTGTCTGGTGGACCCGATTGAAATTGGGTGTATAGACTCTCTAATACTACAATCGAGAACTTATAGACGACCCATGGTGTTTCGACCGTTAGATGCTTGCAATCGGTCCCAAGCACTCAAACTCCAGAGTTTGAGGCGATGTTGTTCCTATGAGTACAGGATCGAATGACCCATCTCAATGAAAAATATAAATGACTCACTGCGAATTATGAAAAATTTTGTCGAGTGGTAATGGAGATGAGATCCTAGATGGGTGGTACATGTGCACCCCCTAATTGGCCATACGGTTCCGACGACGACCAGCCTTCTCCTCCCCCAACGCTACCTCTATTTTAGTTTTATTGTATTTAAACATACAACTATTTAAATTTGTAATAAATATTTGATTTTTATCAAGGTAATTTATTTTTATTTATTGGATTTTTATTATTTTTACACTTTTGTTCAATATATATTTTTTAAAAAACATAGTTTAAAATAATTAAAGATGGTATTACTGATGTAATAAGTCTATCAGTATATTTCAGATAGTTGGAAAAGAATTACAACAAATTTCATTACTATTGTTAACTCACCGATAAACTTATTCCGTCGGTATATTCCAGATACATGGAAAAGAATTACATCAAATGTCATTGTTACTGTTAACTCACTGATGGTGTAAGTTCATCTGGTATATTCCAGAAAGTTGGAAAAGAATTGCATCAAATGCCATTGCTACTGTTAACTTATCGACGAAATACGTTCGTTGGTTTATTCCAGAGAGTTGAAAAGGAATTACTGTAAATACCACTACAACTGTTAACTCACTGACGGAATTACCAATGGTATTTTATCGGTAATATGTAATTTTACCGATGAAATTACATATGGTTCAACTGTCGGTGATATGCTAAATTTTATTGAGGGAATTACCGACAAAATGAAGCGAATAATTTTTTTACGCGCATGTTCTGTATGTAAAGCCATTAGTAAATTTATTAACAACGGACTCACCGACAGACCATAAATTACCGACAAGTTTTTTGCCGATGGACATTTTTCTTCTATAATCCTGTTAATAAAATAATCACAAATAGACTATTAATGTAAATATTGACAGAAAATTCTATCAGTAAAGCTGTTAAATTTGGTAGTGTTAAGATGTATGGTATGCTTGCTTTCACTTTGGTTGCACCTTATAATTACAATGTTATCCTATTTGTTTCTCCTGTTGACCTTGATATTGTTGCTAAAATTCACTATGCTTTATTTTGAGGTTTAACTGATTTTCCAGCTATGATGCTAATTTCAGGTTCATGTATTCTCATATCTAATGCCCATTTCTATTTTTCATGGGAATGGATGGTTGTGTTGTTTTATGTATGGTTCTTTGTTTCTTGTAGACATGAAATGTTTCTTCTTCGTAACAAATGGTTAATGTCTTTACCGTTCAAAATTATGTTATATGTCTATTAGAGAATAATATAAATCATATCTTGGGACCTTACCTAATAACTTAAGCTATTGGGTTAAGATGGTTATTTGACATGGTATCAGAGCCTTGATGACCAAGCGATCACGAGTTTGAATCTCACCATCCTCATTTATTTGATAAAAATTAAGCACAAAGTAGTGTGAGTCTGTGCAAGTTTCAAACTCGAATGGCTTTTACTTGAGGATGTGTATTAAAGAATACTATAAATCATATCTTGAAACTTCACCTAACAGCTTAAGCTATTGAGTTGAGATAGTTTTTTGACAATATTTTCATGTGTGATGTATAGTTAAGCATACCATCTCAATTAATAATTTATTATTTGTAATGATTTATTGTTCTGTGTGTGTTTTTTCCGGTTAGTTTGCATAGAAAGTCTGATTCTATCATTTCTTTTTCCATATCTGTCTTGCCTTCTTTTATTCCTAGAGGGCATTTGTTTCTACGTTTTTACACTTTTTTTTTTATTGGTTTCTTACTTGAAGTTTTTCTTTACCTTTCTTTCTGTTTTTCAGTTGTGTTGTCCTGGGCTTTATTGTATTTTTACCTATGGCATATTAAAACACATTCAATGTCTTTTTACTCCTCACCACACGTCAACTAAAGTCAAAAACAAAAATGCAGGAGTAAAAAACAAATGGATGGCGAGACTTTGGTCACACAAAATGGTGGGTCCGTGGGGAACGAGAAGCATGCGAATTAGGCTAAAGTTGGGAGTGGAGACATTTTGGATGCCCACTTGTGCCGCCCATAATGCTTCTTGAGAGGTGGAAAAGACATGGCAAGGAGTGTAGACCCCCTCAAGCCACTTAGGCTGACTCAACCACATCTTCTCCTATATGGGCATTCCCCCTGCTGAAGTCTTGACACGTTGAAAATCATCAAACTACGCCACCCAACCGCATTATTCAAAGTGGATTTCACCTATTAAAAATATAATAAACAAAGTTGTGTGGTGGTTCTACTCTTCATTATTTATTATGTATTCTCTCTCGGATCATTAAGGATTTAAATAATAATTTTTTAAATATTTTTTAATTCGATACTCTATTTCTTGTACAAATTTTGTACAATTGACTTAGCCTTGATTTCTCAAATCTAGACTGATAAACGATATATTATTTATTATATATATATATAAAAAAGGCTAGATGCATGGCCTGGGTTTTTCTACTTAATGGCTCAATGTGTTGGCCATGGGACCGCCCTGGTGGGCATATATATAACCCTTTTTTAAATATATTTAAGTTATATATAAATTTATAAATTAAAATACTGAATCCAATTGAATCTATGATCCGAAACGTAGCTTTGACAAGTTAACCCACATCACCTAAAATATAATTTTTTTTATTTGATATATTTGTTTTATCCCTCAATTTAAAAAAAATACAATTTCTTCATTTGTTATCGATGAACTATTTTTTTATTTAATTTAAAATTAAAAAATTAATCTCATCATTTATTATCAATGATCTGGCTTTGATATCTATTAAATGAAAGTTTTTTTTTAACACCCTTATCATGAATTTTTTTCTTTAAAAAAAAGGTTTTGTACAAAAAATTTACATGCACTCTATTATCATATAAATCAATTAAATGAAAATTAATCTATGGGATAAAAAATTTATTGAGTTTGATGGCGTGCATGACTTGAGTCATGAGGTTAGTTGGTTCACTCGAATTCTCATGGGCTTTAAAAAAAATACGTATTTTTTTCATCAATTTTATCCTTATTGAGTTAATTGGAAATTTAGCTTTCTAATTTGGTTTTTTTTCAAGATTGTTCTAACAAGTTTTGCATGTTAATCCGAGTTAATCTAAAATAGATTAAATGTGTTTTCATTCCAATATTAAAAAAAATATTTTTCAATAATTAGATTTTTTATATATATTTTTTTAAAAAAAATACTTTCCCACGTGGCACATCGCAAAACAATGGGCTAGTATCTATTTTACTCGGTTGGAAGAGGAACTTCTTCCACCACTTTAATATTATTATTTCAGCAGAATGGATAGTTATTAGTTTAGTTTCTTAATTATATGGTTTAGTCAAAGAAATTTGAATGATGTGATCTCTCTAGAAAATTTTATTAGCATTTATCTTCTTAATAAATAAAATAAAAGATAATTAATAGGAAAGGTTTAGCAAGCATTTGGTTTATTCTGACTTCTTTCTGATTGAGACATAATCCAAACAGGTCCCTCCCATTAGACTAGATTTGATCAAATCTTTGCTTTCTGTTTTCTAATGCCAATCTCCTCTTATTCAATGAAACGTTATTTTTGCACAATAGCTAAGCACACACATAAATTCAACTTCTTATTTATTTTATTTTGAAGAAAAGTTCTATAATTCTTATATAAATTTCTAATCCATTGGATGGATAGAACCAAACTTGACTTTTAATAATTGTTTGAACAAGATTCAACATGATTTGTAAAAATAATGATCTTCATCTATATAAATCCGCAAATTACACACCTATTTTCCTCTCCCTTTATAAAAAAAAAAAAAAAAAGAAAAAAGTTTTGAGATTATTATTGTTGACCCGTGTTCCACTGTGGGTCAAATAAAGTTTTTTAACAAAACAAAATAATAATATATAGTAGTTGTCAACATGTTTTTAGCATAAAACAATTTAACCATTAATTGTTGTTAACACTAATTAAAACCCAAGTCTGGAAGCTTATAGAAAAATATAGGTTAAGATAATTTTTTTTTAAAAAAATATATGTTTTATTTAGATATAAAATAATAAAAATATGCATGTTTATGAAAGCCACCAAATAAAATTAAAGGGGAAAAAAAAGCATTATGAATGGTTCCGCAAAAAGAATGCTTGATAATATTATAAAAATAATACTACAATCTTTTTCAAATGTATTTAATAAAATGATATCTAAAATAATTTTTTTAATTAATTAATCTCAATGAATTATAATTTAAATTGAAGAAATAATATAAAAAAACAACAAAGAACAAAAAGAGATCGGATGCATAGGTCTAGCTAGTCTAGTGAACCTGGCCTGTTAGAAAAAATACTAGACACATAGTCTTGCAAGGCCATGCGCACATGCCTAGCCATCTATATTTGGTCTTTAAAAAAAAACATTTATAATATCATAAAATCAAGTTTTGATTAAAAAAAATTCTAATAATTTTGAAATGAATGTATAAAATAATATAAGAACAATTTATCGTTTGTGCATTGTTATATGTAACTTCTTAATAGTGTTATCAAATCCAACTTAGTTTTGCTGGTTAACCTGGATGCCCCCCCCTCCCCATGAGTTTCAAATAAATAAAAAAAATTCAACCTAGAGACCTTGACCCAACCCCTTATCTAGCATGCTATTCAAATTAAAATAATAAAAAATAAAAACAAAAAAAAAAGATGGGAGCTTACCAGATGTGACTTGGCCAGCCTAGAGGGTTCAAGTACAACTTGGTTAAAACTTGTTTGATTTTAGAAAAAAAAAAATCAAGTTGGCATCCTTGGAAACTATATATATTAAGACGATGATATTTTTGATCGACTTAAGCTAACTTAAGTTAATTTGCAACCCGAGTCAAGAAACTAGTTGGGTTTAATAGCCTTATTTTCTTAAGTTTATTTTTTAATTAATTATACAATAATAAAAATAGACATGCACAAGAAAGCCACTAAATAAAATCTAAGGAAAAAAGCATTATGAATGGTAATAAGAAAGGAACACTTGATAATGTTACAAAAAGTTTTTTTTAAAAGTAAAAAAATTAAATGGTATTTAATGAAATAATATTTAAATTAATTTATCTTAATGAATTATAATTTAAGTTGAAGAAATACACACACATATATACATACATATGCATATATGTATGTATGTAAAAAAAAAATACAAAGGCTAAAAAGAAGTCAGGCATTTAGATTTAGGTGGTTTAGTGCACCTAGTCCGTTAGAAAAAGCCAAACACAGTCACATCTTTTGTTTCTTTTTCTTACACTGGGCAGACGATATTCGTGTCATTTGCCTATTTTTTTTTAAGAAAGAGAGCAGACAATGCACCATCCTATAGTTACAAACAGTGCATCATTTGCTTGCCTAGATTCCATCCATCAAAGAGATGACTAGAAAATCATGCTAAGATTTTTTGAATCTAATAAACTTTTTACCAACTTATTTTCATTTAAAAACATCTAATAAACACTTTCATAACCTTAATAAATTGATTTGTCAACTCAAAACACCCTTAAATTAGTTCAAAAACACAAATTAAATAAAAAAAATATTACTTTCCAATCTTAATCTACTTTTTTTAGTGATATAGAGGTTCAAAAACACCTCAGTCATACTCATCTTATCTAAAAAAACACATTAATACTAAATCCAGGTCCTTTTGTTCCTAGAAACTAGCAAACCAATTATTTTTTTTATTCTCCAACATTATTTTATGACTCCCTCTCATCTATCCAATTCAGAGACTAAATGCAAAAAAATAAAAAGTTTTGGATCAAAATATAAAAGATTGAAAACAAAGAGACCAAAAATGAACAATGAAAAAACTATAGGGACCAAAATTTAAAAACCCACACCTCAATACAATAAAAAAACACATTATGTCAATTTGTTAGTAATAAAATTGAACTTTATTTCCTCAAATCAAGCATTAATTTAATGTTACAAAGTTTTTCTTAACACTACAAGAACCCCATAATAAGCTAATCAAAATAAATTATTAGATGCAATTACCAATCAATGCAATGTGAAAGGGAAAAAAAATTAAAAAAATGATGGCTTGAATAGAAAATGTTTCTAGGATCAAGTGAAAAAAACAATATTATGTGAACCCATATGAATTGTGACACTGTATATGTATCACTATATATAAAAAAACAATACAATTAATAATAACCTCTTAACAATAAATAACTTTAAATTCTAAAGAATGAAAATTAGGAAATAAACTAAGACATATGACATATTCATTGTAATATTATACTCATTCTCATTATGGACTTGCTTCTTCACTTGAACAATGCTCTTCAAAAAAAAAAAAAAAATTAATCCTTTAACTTTGATTGGTGCAATTTTATCCTATAAAGTTAATAATATTATGGTTTCTTTTATGTGTATTTCTTCATCTATATATTGCCTCAGTTTTGGGTTATGTTTGAATATGAATTTGATTACAATTTTATAAAATAAAAATTTGATAAGAGTTGAAAATACAAATTAAAATTAGAAGAATAAGAATCATATAAGACAAAGGAAAAAAACAAATGTTCCATTTAGATTTTGGCACGAAAGACTATAGTTTGATCCTTTTAGTTTTAGATTTCCTATTATTTAGTCCCAAATGTTTTAGAGATTCATGTTTAGTTACCAAAATTTATTTTTTCACTTTTCAGTTCTTAGATATTAAAAAAAGAGATAGAAATTCAGGAGAGTATTTTTAGAGAGAATGATTAAATGACCATATTTCAACCATCGAAAAAGCCTAGATTTATGTTGATCGGTTCGTCTTCTAAGTAGAAGTCAATGAAGGTGGTTTTTTTATGTCCATGCTAAAAAACGTAAATCAAGGCCCATTCAATTTTTTTTATTCTTTTGATTTTTTAATGCCCTTCTCTCTTATTTATTAAACTCTTTTAATTAGATTTATTATTTCAACATTGATTGATTTATTTACTCTTTTTTTCTTTTTATAATGCTTTGAAGAGATTAATTTGATTTGTCACTAATTTTTCTCATCTATATTTCATATAAATAAGTTGCATTTTTATGTAATTTTTATAAAAATAAAAATCTTTTGTTATTAGCAAAGACAACTCAGCTTTATAAAAACATGTAAAACGAAAAAGGCAACTCTTGAAAACATTTACATGTGTATCTTTCAGCTTCAACTATAAAGATTAGTTTCACATTTTAATATTTGATTAGCATTAACAACTCTTTTTAATTTATCAATTCATATGTCTTTTAATTTATTTTATATTTATTTTAATTATTTTATAAAATATAAATAATATATATTTGTTTCTTAATTAAAAAATTATAATACATGAAAGCATATTAATAACTCAGTTATTAAAATAATTAACTTGAAAATTTAATAACAGCATAATGAGCTAATATAACTTTTGTTAACAAGAATTAATCGAGGAGGAGAAATCATTGTTCCCCTTTTCACAAAGTATTTTTTATTGGTATAATATTTTTTTATTTAATTTTATCATTTAACATTATATTTATTGGGAATAAAATTTCATAATTTATTTTGATTTGCTTTTAAAGAGATTATCACAGTCTCATAACTCGAGTCACGAGTTTTGCAAGTTAACCTAGTTGACTCAAGTTTTTTTTTGTTATTTTTTGTAATTGATTTTTTTTTTCAATTTCAACCTTCATCATTTAGGTTGATTGGGAATTAAGTTTTATAATTTATATTTATTTATTTTTTATGAAGTTATCATAGTCTCATAATCCGAGTCATGAGTTTTGCGAGTTAACCTGGTTGACTCAAGTTTTTACTTTTTTTAATTGATTTTTTTTAATTTTATCTTTCACAATTTAGGTTGATTGAGAATTAAGTTTTATAATTTTATTTTATTTATTTCTGCTTTCTATGGAGTTATCCTAGTCTCATGACATGAGTTAAGAGTTTGACGGGTTAAACAAAGTTTACTCAAGTTTTTTTGTCCTTTTTTTAATTTTATTTTTCAATGTTGGATTGATTGGAAATTGAAATTATTTTTATTTATTTTCTATTGAGTTATTTCGGTCTTATGATCCAAGTTTGATAAATTAATATTTTTTTTATTGAGTTGACTCGGGTTTTTTGTCTTTTTTTTTCAATATTTCGTTGAATGAAAACTGAGCTCTAATAAAAAATATTTATATGTTTTCTATAAGATTATCATAGTCTCATGACCTGTGTTGTAGATTTTATATGTTAATTTGAGTCGACCCAATATGTTATTGTCTCAATATTTATTTTTAAAAATATATTATCTTGAATTTTTTTAGTTAAATTTTTTTCTTGTTATTCAGGTTATTTTTTAATTTTCCAAGTTAACTCGAATCAATTTTTACATGTTTTAAATTATTTTTCAAAAACTATACTTGTATTGTTTTTTAATTTAATATGTTTTTAAAATTGATTCAGCGTAAATAATATAGTGATTAGCTAATTAATCTGCATATACTTTTGTGGTTACAACTAGGAGTGAGTAAAAAATCTGACAAACTGATTAAACTGAGAAAATTAGAAAAATAAATAACTAAAAAAACCGAATTATAAAAAAACCGATTAAACCAATTAAAATATTTTAAAAAAATTTGGTTCAGTTCACTTTCAGTTTCATAAATTTAAAATCAAAAGATCAAACTGAAGCAAAATGAAAAAACCGAACAAAAAACAACACATTAAAAAATTTAAAAAAACTCCAAAAAAAATATAAGTTTCAGCTATGAATATAAAATTACCAAATCGAGTCAAACCAAACTGAAACTAATTAGTTGGAATGGGTTTTAATTTTTTTTATAAATTTTATAAAATTTTGGATTAATTATTAAATAAAAACCAAACCAACTGACTTGAATCCTCTTAATCATTTTTCATATATATAGTCAACTGTAAAACAGCCAGCACCGGCTTCCTCGTGTATCAAAGGTCAGCCTCATCTCTCTAAAAAAAACCCCTATAAGTACAGCACAAATCACCCCCCTTACCCACCCTCCAATATTACTCTTAGTCATCAAAAGAACTCAAAATTGAAAATCAAAAGGCAAAGAAACTGCAAACATGGTCACAACATCACCACAACACGACTCCAGCTCTAGCTCATCACCAAAGAGGCTACCCCCAGGTTTCCTTGTGTCCGTATCATGTCTCATGGCTCTTTGTGCCAAGCATGCAAGCCGTGTCTCAAGCAAGCTCAAAACAGCCAACAAGCCAACCTACAAGAACAACTGCAGCACCATCAACAAGAGCCCAAGACACTCTCCGAGATTGCCACTTGCAAGGCCAAAGCAGCTCTTGACACAAATAAGCAACAAGGCCATCACGTTGATGCATCGCCGGAGAAAGGATGCTCAGGAAAACGTCGATGTTCTTCTGGGTCCTGATGAGTTTGGTGATGGTGGTGTCTGGCAAAAGGCTATCTTGATGGGTGATAAGTGTCAGCCATTGGATTTCTCAGGGGTAATTTATTATGACAGTCGTGGGAAGCAGCTTGACGAGGTTCCTCTAAAGTCCCCACGTGCTAGTCCCTTGCCTGCGTACTTGATTCGTGCACCAAAATAGAGGTGGTGGGTTATGTTTACGTGACCGAGCTTGGGGAGTTAGGTAGGTCACAGCTGTTTGTTATTGGACAACTATTCCTATATAGTTTATACAGGGAAGACACGTTACTTTTCTTTCGTTTTGGTTTTTGACCTTGTGTTTCTTCTTGTGCTTGGGGAGTTCTGGTGTTGTGTGTGATGAGATCTTATCTGGGAAAGCGACGAAGATCAGTTTGATACTTTACCTAGAAAGGGTCAAAGTACATAGCACCAAATAGGTATATATACGAGTACAGATGTATGTTGAGATGGGAAGTTCACTTTTAGTGTTTTAAACTGAATGAAAATTTTCTGTTTGTCTTTCATTTTCTATATAGAACTAAATTGTTGGAATTTTGTTTAAAATTATAGTTAATGAGTATTTTTGAGGTTAAAACTTTGTTGGAATTTAATTTATAATATTATTTAAATAAATTATAGATGAAAGAAAAATTAATCTTGAAAAACCTTTAGCCATTATGTTTTTGAGAAACCTAAAATTGTCTAAAAGCTTATATCCTATATAGAAAAAAACACAAATTTTTCTAGTGGTTTATTTATATGTTTGTTTGTTGGAAAGTAGATTTTTTTTATAGAAAATAATTTAAAGAATAAGAATCAAATTTGACAAATGAAAAGGTTGAAAGAGGATAAAATTAAAAATAATTTTATTTTATAAATTATTTCAAATAAAACAAATATTAATTAAAATAACATGAATCAAATTTCAAGAAAAAACAAATTGAAGAGTTGCTTTGAAAATTTAGAGAGCCAGACATAGAAATTGAGGAGAAAGAAAAATAAAAGATTGTTTGTGTCAAATAAAATTGAAAGGGAGGGGCTGCAAAAAAGATTCTAACCATGTCAAGAAACGCCGCCTTCAAATACCGCATGCAATTTTATGAGCCGTCTTTTATTTTAAAATTATAATTTATATTTATTAAAATATCAAATTGTCACTCAAAATACTTGATTATTACTAAAAAAATATGAAAATATTAAAAATTCTATGAACCACAATTTAATAAACTTTTATTTTAAGAGTAATTAAATCATTTCAATTTACTTTTTTTTTTGTTAAAGATTCAGAAAGTATTTTTTAGAGTAAAGAGAAGGAAAAAACTTTCATTTGAAAAGACTTAAGTTTTTCCTTTGATGAAAACCACTTTCTATTGATCAATTTTCTTAAAGTTAAACAAACATGGAAAATGTTAGAAGGTGTTTTTTATGAAACAAATGCCCATTTAGTTGGAATGTGAAAAGTCAAAAATTGGCTCAAAAGACACTCATGCTTTTAAAAGAAAGAAGACTTAAGCAAAGTGAGCTTTAAGCTTAAACTCATACTTAGGTGTGTGACTCGGCTCGTGCTCTGGCCTATCCTGGGTTTGAGTTTACTATAAAATAATTTTTTCGTGTCACAAAAGATTATTTTTTGCCATTTAAATTTGGGCTTAAGTCTAGTTCATTGAGAATTATTTTTTATAGCCCATTATCTTATCGAGTTTATGGAATAAATATAATCAACTTCTTCAGTTTTCTCCAGAACATGAATGGTTTTTAGATAGTTTTTTTCTATTAAAAAAAGGCTGAAAAGGAGTGTTTTAAGTTTGTTTTTCTGCACTATTTTAGATAGATCTTTATGTAGAATTAGATAATTTTCTTCACCTAATTTTCTAGCTTAACTCTTATAGTGTGACATTTATACTAAAAATATAGTTATAAGTGAAGCCTTCCAAGTGATAGCAATTATTATAAATTTATCACTATCCTAGAAAGAATCCAAGAATCACCTTAATCATAAGAGTAAGAAAATAGGAGTTGGATACCTCATTTTAAAACTAAAGGTAAAAAAGGACAATAAGTTGTCAGAAAGAAGAATTAAATATTCTGGTATAACTCCTAAAGCAAACCTTGTATAATAAGTGGTGAAAATCCACAATAAAGACTAAGAGGTGAAACTTGTTGAAAGGAGGAATAATATTGCCAAATTAATGGAAAATAATTTATATGCAACAAGATAAGGCTCCTAGCTAAGGGTTGTAAAAAAATAGGGCTAAAAGAAGTAACCCAAGAGAATAGAATGACTGTTGAAGATAATATTAATGAGGTTTATCACCTCACTGATTAAGTTTTGAAAATGAACATGTTTGTTATTATTTCTGAAGTCAACTTAATAAAAAATCTTGAGTAATGATGGGTTCACACTAGTGCAACAAGACATGTATACATCGAGAAAATGATATTCTTTAGTTATAAAAAGTTGATTTTAAACACTTGTACATAGAGAATTCATCAACCTCTAAGGTACTAGATGTTAGGAAGGACAACACCTAGTACCTTAGAGGTAGTCAATAGTGAAATCAAGTCCATTATGAATAATCATACATGGAAGATAGTGAATCTTCCACCTGAAAGTAAACAATTAGGCTATAAATGGATATTAAAAAAAGGATATAAGTTCATGAAACTATTGATAAATATAAAGCAAAACTTGTTATTAAATGATTCAACAATATGAATTTGTGAATTATTTTGACTTATATTGGCCTATGTCAAGAATAAATTTCATACAATCATTTTTTTAGACATCATGGCTATTAACATATTTGAAATACATCGCATAGATATAAAAATAACTTTCTTAAATGTGGCATTGCACGAGCCAAAAATCTAGTGAATTCACACCAAGAAAGACCACTATCAGAGCAATGAGGGAGCCACACGTACTGCCCTAAATCAATAAGACATGGCTCACTTACCATGTTAGCAAATTTCTCTTCTTCTTTCCATTAAGTCCCTCAATTTCAGTCTATTTACTAATTTAATCTCCAAAAATGAATTATCGAGAGTAAAGGGAAAAATAAAAGAGAAAAACATTATCCCTCTCCCACAAACACTATCAATCTTACACAACTTTATCATGCTATCCTATTAAGAATTACTCTTTTGTTCTTCAGACAAAGAAATGTTTGTCTCTCCAAGAAATACCATTTCTTATCTTTTGGGCTAGCCTTAATGACAGATGATATTATATATTTTTCAAAAGCATACTATTGAGCTTGTGTATTTCAAACATTCACTACAAACTCGACCACATCCTACTATGAAAATTCTCAAGAAGTCTAACAATAGCACACATTCAAAACAATGTTATTAATTCCAAAAAAAAGTTAGTATGGTGTTGCACTTCCTTATGCTTATGCATAAATTGTTGTCAACTACAACACATGCCTTCACCTAACATTCTTGTCAATAGTTATTTCCTGCCTATCCATCTTCTTATAAAACACCTACCTTATCCTACTTTCACGTCAATCACCGTCAAGTGCCAACCTTTTTCTTTAATGGAACAACAAGGTATAATAACCAATATTTCATCTTTTTTGATAACCTATAAATGAAAGCAATTATTATCTATCATTACTTTACTTTGCAAGAGGTAAGCTCATATGATCAAGGTAAACATTCAAGCCTTTCATGTTCATTTAAGAACACAAGTCCACATAGAACACACAAATCTTCACTCTTTTTCTCTTTTTTTCACGTTATTTTTCTCTTATAATTTACTAATTTAAGTATCAGATGGTTTCTTATTCTGATATGAGACTTGTTTTGTAAGAAATTTTGAGCCCAAGAACAAAACTCATATTCAAACCTTTACACTTTCAATCTAAGACGGGGTTGTAAAAAGCTCATATCTAATATGAAGTTTTAAAGACTTCATCAATGCCACTATTTATGGGAGCCTAAATAAAACCAAGTTTATTCTCATTTCATACCTCTTACCATTTTTTTTCTATAGTTGATAACTTACAATCTATTAAACATAAACAAGTAACCAATCTCCCTAATATAGATACTCTGACTCCTCAAGAACTACATTGACTCTCTCATTAAATGAAAGTGCTCAACGATATTGCTCTAGCTATATAATAATAGCTTTGCACTTTTCCATTCTCTAAACAAGAAGCAAAATACCTAGCTCCATTACATGTACCACTAAGTGCTCGGAGATAACTTTAGTTATATGAAGGAACATGGCAGAACAACATGTGAGCAAATAAGCACAAGAAAACTCATGTTGCAACCCTTCAAAGAAGCCGATTTTGCTATGAAGAGCGCTTCTTAGCAAGTCTTAGCCATTTAGGCCATACAAATATCAAATATCAATTTAGGCCTAGGTCTAGTAAAAATATGGTTGTTTAGTTTGTATTCTAGAAGACTACTTGAAAAAATAATTCAATAATAAATTTTCAAATTCTGGTTTTTGTTTGGAGGCTATATTTGGTAAAATTCTATGTTGCTTGTACGTGTTATCTTTCTTATGTTGTTATGTGTGCATCAATAATATAGTTATCTTTCACTTAGAGTATGATTAATGTATGATACATAAACTATTAGATTATTTTTTTTACAATAAAAAAATTGTATTATTTATTTAATGTTATGTTAAATTCTATGGTTTTAGTCTCAAAAGAATTTTTTTTGGTCTTGATTTGAAAATTCAACTTATCATTATTTGTATTGTTGACATATAATTGATGTTGGACATAACCCACCAACTTTGAAAGATTACAAGAGACTAGGGGTGAGGAAAATATTTTTGGTCTTGATTTGAAAGTTCAACTATGATTGAACACTCTTTTGCCTTATAATCTAGTCTTTTATGGAAAATAAAGTTGGTGGAATTGTACACAAGAGAAAAGAAGAAATTAATAGTTATTAGACTTGACTTAAAATCTAACTCATAAATAATTTCGGTCATTGGATCATTACTCTCAGGTTGTCAGATCAATTTATTTTTTTAATAAAAACCTAAAATGATGTTGTTTTGATTTTTTTTTCTTTATAAACAAATAGTTGCCTTGATTAGGTTTGGACTAAATTATGTTAAATTGTCTAGGTTGATTGGATCAACATTTTATTTAGTTTAATTTTAAATATGGTCTAAGTTAGATCTTAGATTGCCAAGTTCCTGGATCAACATGTTAGGTCAGACTAAATTTGATACACTTAAAAAAACTAAACAACAAAAAACCTTATAAATATTTTAACCAATTATTTCTTTAGAATTTTGGTTTTTTCAAAGAGCATGAAATCTATACAAATTTAAAGATGATTTAACTGTTTGAGCTAAGTGATTCAATCATACATGTTAGACCCGGCTCAAGGTCTGACTTGGTTAAGGGCTCGGGTTATCGAGTCAACTCATGAGCTAGTATGCAACTTGAATCAATCCTAAAATGATATTTTTTGAATAAAAAATAAAACAATGTAAATTTTAGATAAAAAAAACTCATGTAGTTGACCTAGTCAACCAATCTAGTTTGACTAGGTAAGTTTTCAAAATGGTTCAAAAACAAACCCGACTCGGATTAGGTTCTAAATCAATAAATCACTTGTTCACTCTTGCAAATTAGATCAAGTTTATCACTAGCAAAGGTATAGTTAATTAATGGTAAACACTATCTCTTTCCTAAATTGTTTGAATTTTAAGTGATTGCAATTAATTACATCACATGTAATCTGTCATCAAATTAATTTTCACTACTACCCTTCATTGAATACGAATAAGAGAGTGATTGAATTGAAAGTATAATTAGAGACATAACATAACATTAAAATAAAACAAATTGTCAGTCAATAATTATTTTGAAATACATCTCAAAATTGAAAGAAGAACAAACCCTTTAAGACTAAAAGAGTAAAATAAAATTTTATGCAAAGATGATATTGTTTCTGACGTTTGTTGTTTTTTTATTAGGATAAGCTACGCAAGTGATGATATATTCTTTTTTAATCAAATCAAAGATTTAAATCTCCCATTTATTAAAAAATAAAAATATATATATATATATATATATATATATATATATATATATATATATATATATATTATTGGGAGACCAAGGCCAGTAACGTCTTTCACCAGTTCATGGTCTTAGAACAACTTAAAGAAAAAGTCAAGAAGTCGACTCCACTGGTCATAGTATGCCCAAAAGATCGAAAGTCAAAATTATTGACTGACTCCACTATTCAAAGTAAACAATAGGAAGAGCAGTTGAATTCAACCTTCAATTTTCTGTTCCATAAACCACCATTCCTTCTTGACCTCGAAGCCAAATCCATTTATGATATCATTCACTCATTTTCCAAAGACACCCAAACGAACCAAATGAATTTATTTAGTCTATTAAATAAATAACTTCTTCAAGAAGGAAATGAATAATTGAGAGAGATCTTATCTCATGAATGGGAAATATATAAATGAGGGAGTTATGCATTCCAAATCTTAAAATAAAATAAATCTACCGGGAATTTAAGTAATTGTCATTTTTGGTCATTATTTAAAAAAGTTAATTCAATATAAAAACTTCAGTTATTAACTCATGTCCTATTTTATTTAAAGTTTAAATTTATAATTATTTCATCATTAAAACTCTGATATTATAAAAAAAAATCAATTCAATGCAAAATCTTAAACAATTATGAGAGGCTTCTAACATGAAGTTTGAATTCGTGATTGTTTGATTATTAATGTTGTGATACCATATAAAAAATTAAATTATTAGGTTAAATCCCTAAATATAATTTTATTATGTTCACTAACAACTTGTTTGATCTTGTTTTTTGTTATTATGCATAAAAAATTATTATTATTATTAACAAAAAATAAAAGAGGTGGTGCATAGTAAATGCACCACCTCACAAAACAATATTCATTGAAATAGTGTTTTATTTTGTTTTTTCTTTTTTTTTAATCTATGTTTTTTTTAAATTAATCCTTCAACATTTTGTTTATTTGAAATTGAAAATTATAATTTTTTTTGTTTAATTTCTATGTGGTTATCTCGATCTCATGACCTGAGTTATGAGTTTTGCAGGTTAACTAAAGTTGACCTAAGTTGTTTTATTGTGTCCTTTTTTAAATTGATTTTTTTTTTATCATTTAACAATGAGTTGATTATGAATTGAGCTTTGTAACTTGTTTTAATTTGCTTCCCATGGAGTTATCTTAATCTCATGACTTGAGTCACGACATTGGAAGGTTAGATCAAGTTGATTCGAGTCATTCTTTTATTTTGGTTTCTATAAGGTTATCCCAGTCTCATGAACTAGGTTATGGGTTTGGCGGGTTAACCCGGATTGACTTATGTTGTTTTTCTTTGTTTCCTATTTTTCTTTGATTTATTTTTCAATTTCATCCTTTAATATTGGATTTATTAGGAATTGGGGTTTATATATATATATAACCTCATCAAAAGCAATATATATATTGTTTTTGATGAGGTTATCATGGTTTTATAACTCAAGTCATGGGTTTGACAAGTTGACTCATATATTTTTTTATCTTTTTTTTTTAAATGGAATTTTCTTTTTCAATTTTATCATTTAATCTTTTATCATTTTATCATTTAACATTGGATTGATTGAGAATTATGGTTCAAAATTGTTTTGATTTACTTTCTATGAGGTTATCATAGTCTCATGACCAGATTGCTGATTTGGTAGGTAAACTTAGGTTAATCCAATATGTTGTTGTCTCAATATTTTTTTTAAAAAAATTTTATCTTGAAGTTTTTTAAACAAATTGTGTTTTTACCGGTCATTTGAGTTGCTTTTGAATTCACTAAGTCAACTAGGTCACATCAGGTCAACCTCACGCGATTTAATTTTTTTTTCTACTAGAAAAATGTTAGCAGAATTTGAGAAATTTTTTTAGATTAAAAAAAACTAATCCTTCCCCAAGCATAGTGCTGACTAATACTATAGTAAAATGACTAAAGTTAGCAGTAGTTAAAAGTCCAATAAATGAGCTTATTGGTTATATTACTTCATAATAAAGTAATACAAAACAAATTAGGAAATTATGAAAAAACTAAAATATATGGCAAATCTCACATATTAGACTTTAACAATACCTCATTCTATCCTTTATCTTTCATTTTTCTCTTTCATTCTCATTTATTTATGTTTTCCTGTTTTCTTCTTCTAGTCATGACCTCTTTTAGTTCAGCCCTTAACAACTCCAACAAAAAAATCCTCATCCTCTTCCCTCCTTTTCCTCGTCTCTACACAAAAAACATGAGTATGGTGTTTGCTTCATTCTTTTTTCAATTTTTTTAATGTGGTTTTGAATTTTTTTATTTTTTTGAAAATTTTGGTTTAGCTATTTAGACTTTTAAGTTTTTTTTGTTTTATTGATATTTTTATGTCTTTGGTTATTTTTTTTATTGATTATTTTAGAATTTGTGATTGAGTTTGGAAGTAAGGGTTTGGTTGATTTGGAAATTGATTTATCTAGGAGCTGTAATTAACAACAAAAAAAAAATCTAGAAAACTACAAGGATTCATTGTGGATCAAAAGTGCTTAGAGGGTGGAGAAGAAAATGATGTAGTGGAAGGGCCTTTATGATACGAAGATGGAGATTTTGTTGAGATGGAGATATTAATATCAGTTGCTTGACCTATTTTTGTTTTGGAGCGAACAAATAAAAGAAAATGATATTTTTTTTTTCTAAAATATGATATTTCTTTATTGTTTATTTTCCTTTAAGAAAGATATAACCTTTAAAGAGAATTGCAAATATGAAAGGGTTACTAGAGACCTTCCCTTGTCATATTTACTTAAAGCCTTTCATTTTTAGTCTAAGAACAAGTTATAATCTTTCATTGAAGAAACTTAGAACTAAGTTTATTTATGGAAAAGAAAAAATGTGTGAATGTGTGAATTTAAGTAGAGATCTTTATTTGTTTATTTATTTTGTAAAGGTTAGTAGCAAAGAAAGATTTCCTCACACACTTTTTGATGTTTTTACACTTGATTTAATTTCACTTCACTCATACTTTACACAATTCAATCGGGTTTTTCACTCTAATATTCTCATCATGCCTTTTACCTCATTATTCCCTTAGGTTCTTAAGGGTAACTTAGCAATTTATCAAATAATCAAACAAAACATCATAATAATTTTATAATAATAAAGATTTAAGAATCAAGAAATATACAAAACTAATCGAAACAAAACTTGAGGACAAACTTATAAATAACAATGTAAATTCATGCGGCTAATGATAAAAAAAATGACATGAAATAAAATCAATGGAGTTTATATTAATGATTTAAAGAAAACTATCTAATTCCATAAGTCAAGATTCACTTTGAAGAATTTCAAGAAAATAACTAAAAATAGAAGAAGAAAGATCTACACTAACCAAATTTTAATGAAACAATGCAAGATAATCCAAGAAAATCAAGAATTCAATTCGGAAATACCAACACTTTGTATGTACCCATTCAAAAAAATCAAGAAAATATTCAATAAACTTTTGACCAACCCTAAAGTCAAAGGGCTTATATTCGGTTATGCCCTAACATGTCAGTTTAATCAATTCTTGCAATTTTTCCTTATTTTTATCCACACAATTCGGCAAAGAACAATTTTTTTTTTTTTACTTGAGGCCAAAATCAAGAAAGACAAAAGAACAAGATCAATAACATAATTTTTCTTTGATGTGTTTGGCAAAATCAAGAAACTAAGCAAGATGATATATATATATATATATAGGATTTCACACAAACTTTGAGATAATAAGAGAAGAATAATGTTTCTTTTTCCTAAAAAAAAAGATCCTAGCTTAACTAGGAAGAAAAAAAAATCAAGAAACAACACAAGCTAACAATTAAAGGGATATAACGTGATAATAGCACAAGTTCTGATAGTAACTGATGTAGACACCTCCTAAGATACGCTAAAATCACAATGAAATTGATCAATCTCTTAAAGAGTTTGCAAGTTCAATCGAGAACTTATTATGAAAATCACTCAACCACACAAAACATAACAAGAATGTTGATTTTTGTTTTCTTCGCAATAACTAACTTGAATGGATATGATCCTTAAGATTTATGATTTGATTCCAAAATAATAATAAAATGATTTTCAAACAAAAAGGATCATTAATTGAGTTTGCAAAGTTTTTGACGAAAATGTGTTGACACTTCTTATAAGTCAACATTGTAAAGTTGAGTAGTCAAGTGACAATGTTGTGAACCCTATAAGGGATTATGGATAATATCTAGATCAGTTTGGGGACAAAGAGTCCATTATAACTAATAGTCAAATAATGGTTTAATGAACTCCATCAAAACCATGAACAATAATGATATGAGTGCCTTTTGATGATTGTTGAAATAATAACTAGATTAGTTAGGGCCCATTTTATTTGAAAGAGTTCATAGTGATACAAAGAAGAAGTTTGACCCATTCAACATAAAATATTTTTGAAAAACAAAACTTTTTCAATAGTGAGACAGGGGGCAATTTTGTTCTAAAATGACAATTGTAGCTCATCTTTCATCAGTGATGCTGGATGGAGGGTTATTGGACGATCCTCTCAAATTGCAGCAAGGCAAAAGCTGTGACTAATAGGCCAATTCAAGCAGGCTAGTAGCTAAGCAACCAAGAAGCTAGGTCAGTGATAGAAAACAATTATATCAAACAAAATATAAGCTGCAAAAAAAGAGGACCTATACTTCTAAACATGTAAAAATACATACATGTCATATAACACAAATAATCATTGCACTGTGTGATGTTTTTACAGATATAGTATTTTAAAAACACAAATGAAAGTCTCTTATAAGAACCCAACAAGGTTATGACCCCCTAACAAGGTTTTATTTGATTAAAAAGACAACAAGGTTTTAACATAGAAATATTCCAGCAAGACTCTAATAAATAAGAACCCAGCAAGGCTCCAATAGATTAAAAACCGAACAAGTTTTTGATAAAAAAAAAAGTTTAGCTAGACACTAGTAAATGAGAACCTAGGAGGGCTCTAGTTAATCAAAAACCATTCAAGGTTTTAGCAAAGAAGAGTCTAGCAAGACTCTAGCAAATGAGGAACTAGCAAAGTTTTGAGCCCCATAAGGCCTAGTTAACCAAAAACCCAAAAAACTTTTAACAACTAAGAGTCCAGCAATATACCAGCAAATGAGGACCCCACAAGATTCTATGCTTAGCAAGGCTTTATTTGATGACAAAAAGTTCAACATAGACAATCCAACTAAAATCAGAAGATGGCCCACCTAAAAAAATAAAGGTAATCAAAATAAAAAACCAATCATTTTACTCGTGAAAAGTCATAGATACTTTTCATACCACGAGTAGGTTGTTGCTACCTAATTTTTAAAAACAGACCAAAAATATCAAAAAAACAAAAAAAATCAAAAAAATATGTTTTTGATGTATTTGCGTTGTTTGTGACGTCTTTTCCAAAGAATTTAAAATCAAAAAAAGAAAAAGAAAAAAAGAAAAAGTGAATTTGTTTTTTTAGTGATCTAATTATAATTGTGGAAGGGAGAGGACCAATTTGAAAATTGAAAACCTCCTCACCAAACAACCCATCTTTTCTAATTAATGATCTACAATCAATTCTCTTAATACAAGGGTTCATTTTTCTTTACTATGTCTCCAAGTTAACAAATGAATGGTTGTGATTTATTCTTGAAATTCAATGGATGATCTTGCTTTGCTTTTCTCTCAAGCCAAAGAAAATTTTCACCTATAAATAGGTGGTTACATACACACAAAGAGGGGGAAGAGAAATTTTATGAGAGAAAAAAAAAGTATTCACATATACCATCCCTAGACTCACACAACACAAAAACCCTAAACCTAATAAATCTAAAAACTAGCCGTCATCGGGGGAAGCCTAAAGAAAAGCTACTGCTCACTCTTATTTGTTTTCTTTCCCATCGCCAGTTACACCTACAATTGTCCTCCACAAACCTCATTTCCCTTTCTTTTTCTTCAGCCAATACACACCTCCATCATCGTCACCTAGGTCGTCCTCCACCCTTCAAGACCAAGCAAGCCATTGTATTTACCTCTACTGTCAAGCACGACCTCTACCACCGACTACTCCCTTATTTTCATGATAGCTCATTCCTCATCGCCAACTTCCCTCTCCCAGCCATTGCCGAGCAACCCCCACACACAGAAAAAAAAACCTTAACCTCCTAACCCAATTACCACTAACACCTATCTTTCTTTTACCTTTAGCCGTGGTCACTATCAAAACCAAAAACCCACACTTCCAGCCGAGACCACCATATCTCCTCTCGTTCCAGGCCACCACCACACAGCTATCCTCATCAACCATAATTCCCTCTCCCAGCCCTTCAACCGATAACACCAACTTTCCTCTCAACCACTATCAACCAAATCAAAACGCCCAAACCTAATACAGATCGTGACCCTTATCTTTCCTTCCCCATAGTGGCAATAAAGGAGCATCAACAACCATAATGGACGTCCATGACCGACAACATCAGTCCCAACAACATTGTCGTTGCGAGTACCACGACTAATGGCTTTACCTCTCTTATCCAAGCCACTCACAACTCTATATCTTCATTGAGCAGTAGCTTTATTTCTTCTCCATATCAGCCATCGGTAGAAGAGAAGAAGAAAGTGAAACAAAAAAAATCAGATCTAGTGAAAGGATAGGACTGATTTTTTGTGTGTTTGTTTCCCCTATTTCAGGTGGTTGTTAATGACACCGTCAATATGAGAGTAAAGAGAAAAGGAAAAGCTACATGATTCCTTGCATCACGCGTGTCCCAAGGCATTGGGGCGTCACTTGCACACGCCACCAGTAGCGACGGCATGTAAGCCCCACACGTCACCAATGTTCCTACACTTGCAAATATTCTCGAGCCCCCAACAACTTTTCCAGATAATTTTTTACCTTTTGGAGGTCTATTTTACAATTTTTAGGTGTTTAATATGTGTATTTAAATAATTGTTAGAATTTGAATTTCTTGTGATTTGTAAAAAAGTGTAATTGTAGGGTTTATGAGTAAAATATAGTAAAACAAAATGTGTGTTAGTATTTTCCTTCTATGATTTTTAATGTTTAAAATAAAAAAGACAAAAAAATTAATTTTTTTTAATTGTATATGGCCAAGTCTCTAAAAAATACAAAGAAAATTACATTGTTTAGTATTTCCATATAAAAAATTCAAAATATGTATTTACATACATTTTAGGATTTAATAACTAGTTTATTAAATTCATGAGAATTTGACCAATATTTCAATACTCATCATATTTTAATTCATGAGAATTAATGGTTAAAATCTTGGTATAGAATGTTGAACCTACAAGTGAGGCTAGTATTTGAAATATCAGGAGTTGACTAAAAAATTCTTAGAATTATTTTAGATATTCACCAATTTTAATTGAGAATATTTTTCACTGTATAACACAAATTACAAGGAACCTTTTCCTAAGAATTTATTTGGGTACAAGAGTTCATAATAAATTCTTAAACACTGAATTTATTCATACGAGTAAATCTCAATCCTAAACCACAGATAGACCGTTGATTAGAAAACCATCAAAACCTCTAAACTACATCAAACCACACAAAGCATCTTACCTATATAGGGTGATCTAAGGTTGTTATACATTCTCTAGCCACAACCAATCCCTTACTCTCGAATCTATGATAAAATTAGTATACTCAGGTTTCTTAGCAACTCTGAACTAAATAACTAAGTGGTGACTCTAACGACCCCCTAACATCGTGCATCCATGTGAAATATAAGTCACCCAATCACATATCAAAGGCAGGTCACCTAAACATAGACAACATGCAGGTCACCCAAACACAGATTAGTCATGAAAAATCCTATATATTCTTCACACAATGGGCAGGCTAACCAAACACATACCATGGGCAGGCCAACCAATCAAAGACCATAGGCAAGTCACCTAATCATAGACCATGCAGTAATGTGTTCATTTTAAAATCTTTGATTGTTATTTTTTCATCAAGTTGATGTTGGATTTTTCAAAAAAAAAATCAAAGAAAAGAAGTTGTTCCAGATGTACTAGTTTGTTTTTCTCCTCCTAATGGCAGCGACGTATGGTTGCACATGCTAGTGGTGGCATGTAGAGACCACGCACCACCACTATTCATGCACCTCCAGTTCTCTTCTGGCAGCCTTCTTGTTCGGATCTCAATAGCTCCCATCCATTCCCAACATTCCAGAAGGTCTATTTTGGATTTTGGATTATTTAATGTGTTGTTTATGATTATTGTTGAATTGTGATAATAATTGTAAATGTGTATAATTGTAGGGTGTGTGAGTTAATTAGTGTAAGGGATTTATGTGAGTGAGAGAGATGCATAAATTTTTTTAGCATGTGTTAGATAAATGGACAAAAAAATTAAAAAAAGGAAAATACCAAAAAACAAACTCAACAACTTTTTTTTTTAATTTGCATCATGGCCAAGTTCTTTTTTAAGAAAAAAAATTGTTTTTGCATATTAAATTTTGCCAACAAAAATAAAAATATTTTGCTTTCATATTCTTGGATTTTATAGCAAGTTTATAAAGTCCATTAGAACTTGATCTAAATTTTAAAAACACCAAACAAACTAATTTGTTTATTTTTAATATATGGATTTATGAACTTACAAGTAAGATGTATTTTCAATATTAAAACAGACAAATTAAGCCCATAATAAATAAAATGACCCCCTTCTCTCTCCTTTTGTTTATTTTTAATATCAGGAATTACAAACTTATATGTAAGATGTATTCCTAGTGTTAAGTGAAACAAAAATATAAAATACATTTTGGTTTTAGAATGACAAGGTTTGATCTATAAAATCATGATCCATCTTAGTGAGGTGGATCTACTTTAACCAATAAACAAACTAATGATTAGAAAAATACAACAAAGCCTTAGTAATAATAAAACAAATAAGTAATGCAACTTATTTTAGATAGGATGTATTTAGGGTGATACTATATTTCTTATACACAACCAATCATTTTATCTAGAATCTATAGGCTAATTAGATTTTCTAATGATCAAAACACCGGTGGCAATTCTAAACTTTTAAACCATAAAATGAGAAGAATCCCTTGTTTTTTTTACATCATTAAATCTAATTTGATAGGATGATCATCATGACTTCGTACACATACGACAATGATTTATTCTTTGGACGCTTTAATAACAATATCACTTATGTAGGCTAGAACTTTGGTTTAACATGGCTCAAGTTTTCTGACGCATGGTTCGATTATTTTTCGTATGGAAGTCAAAATATTTGCTCTGCATGGGCCTCTAAAAAGGTTAAAAAATGTTAAAAAAAAAAGATGAGGAGGAGGGAAGAAAGCTATGCATATGTGTTGGTGGAAAACTAGGCCTTTTCTTGGCTGCAAAAAAGCTCATTGTTGCGAAGATCACTTCATTCTCTTTCACAAATACCTCACAACTTTGTGGGATTACTCTTTCTTCACCTTCTCTCTTCTTGCTCTCTACCTTGGTGTGCTTAAGGTTTGGATGCATTGCCTATTTATAGGCAAGCATCCAGCCTTTGTCTTGCAAAAGACAAAAGGCACCAATTGGTGCTGCAAGTGGCATTGAATTGGTGCCCCACATTGTTGACTTTGGCAAAACCAATTGCTGCCTGCTAGCTTCATATTCTCCCACTTGAAGACTTTGATGATTTAATCAAGTCTTCAGCCTTGATCATATGTGATTCTTCTATCCTTTTTATACTTGTCATCTTCATTGTCGTACGTGTGCGGCGTCGCGGCGATCACCACCACCCTTATCATTAGGTGTGGTATGTCTATCTATTCCGACAAATATGGAGAGACAAGGAATTTTTGTCTCTTATTAGTGAAAAAAAGGAATGGGAGTTGCCACCTAGTATTTTAGTCATTAGAAACCCTAACTGGTCTCAAAGATCAGGTACGGAGACTGATTGCGTAAAGTGAAGGTATTAGCATCCCAAATACGCCCTACCTAAGGTAAGCTGCATTGTTTTATTATCTGATAAAAAATCTAAGGTCTTATCATGTTGGTTCGTCTATGGTTTAAGAAAAGCCCTCCTCAGTAAAGAGGTTCTTATTTTATGGGGTAAAACCTAACCGTTCTAATGTCTATAAAAAAAACTATCTTTTTAATATTGGGAATACGTTTTACATATAAATTTGTAATCCCACATATTAAAACAAAACAAAATATTTTTTTTGGTTTTTTTTTGAAATATTGGCCAAGTTCTCATGACTTTAATAAAAATACAGACCGATATTAATCAAAATGGCATAGAAAAATACGCGAGAAAATCACAATATTTGAAATATATATATATAATGAACTGGACTAGGCCTGTATTGGCCCAATTACAAGGCTGGACAAAACCCAGCCGTGTGGGCTGGGCTGATGTTCCAACATAAAAAATGAACTAGGCCTGACCCGACCCAATTGTGTGGGCTGAGCCTATATTGGCCTAGTTACAAGGTTGGACTCGACCCGACCGGCGTGGTAATTTGGGCTGTTGTTCCGGCCTAACGAGAACAAAGGGGCTGGTTCTCGTGTTGCGCCAAGAACCAAGAAAATATAATTAGCTAGTTATCGCGGCACAAAGACAAGAACTAGCTAATTAAACTTTATTTGCTGCAGAACCTGAATTGCTCACGTTCTGCATGGAAATGAAGGTGACAAATAAAAAATCGATAGGGGAGGGGAGAAAGTTACCTGGAGCGGGAAAGCATGGTTGTAGTCGTCAATGGTGGTTGAAGGTGGCGGTGGCAGCGACTAGGAAGCCCGATGACAGCGGTTGTGCTTCTTCTTCGTGGCACAACGACACCAACGTCTGTGTCTTCTCTCCCTCTCATCAGTTTGCTCTTCCTATTTTCCCTTCCTTGTGCCTATCTCCCCTGTTTTTTTCTTCCCTCTAGCTTTTACTTTGGGTCCTTTTCTCTTCACTCGTTTTTTTCTCTTGAAAAAAACACTATTGTTTCTCTTTCTCAGTCCCTTTTTTTCTCTCTAAAAAAAATCCTTTTTGCTCCCTCTTTCGGTCTCCTTCTCCTCTAAAAAAAACTATTGTTTCTCTTTTTCGGCCTCCCCCTTTTTCTTTCCTCCTCTTTTTACCTTTCAGGACAGTATTTATAAGGGCAGGGGGAGCGGGATCGACCCTGCCCCATCCCATCGCTGTGCATGGGGTGCACCATTCTCCTGCTCTGTCACGGCACCGGAAGAGGTGGCCAATGGGGGCGTCGCTTATAGGGCATGGCTTCTCTGCTGTGGCGTCTGGTTTTGGCTCTAACAGAGCACGTGAGAGGGAGAGGAAGAAACAAGAGGAAGAAAACAAAAAAATTCTCTTCTCCTACTGCACGTCTAGGGAAAGAAGAAGAAGAAACAATGCTGTCTCAAAACGGCACCATTTTGTTTTTTGTTTTTTGGAAAATGCATGAAACGACATCATTTTTCCCAAAACACGTCGTTTCATTTAAATGGAAATTATCGCCAAAAGCGTCAGATTTCAAATCAGTCCTTCAATTAGCGCGCTTTTCAATTTAGTCTTTGGTTTTGGATTTCTTCAATCAAGTCCCTAATTGGCCATCAAACTTCAATATTAATGTAATTAACCCCCTGATTTGACCAAATCAGCTCTCCAAAATTATAATTTGACCACAAAACCTTAATTTCTTCCAATTAAAACCCAAATTGACTAAAAAAACGTTTTTTTCTTGCAATTAACTCTCCATAAATTCAATTAAACCTTTAATAAAATCTATTTGAGTCCATCAACATCTGATTTTGTACTTTTCCTCCTCAAATCAAATTTTCTTCATCAACAGGGCTCTCATCAGTCAATGATATACTATCAAATTTCAATCTTTGTTATTTTTAACCTTCTCAACCAATTTTTGACCATTTGCTGGGCGCTTTGGCATCCTCTTTTCACTGCTGTTATTTTTTTTAATATATTTTTTGATTTTTTTCTCCCTTTTTTTATGCGGGGACCCAAAAATATTTACGACAGATGCCCCTTCTTTACAATACTTATAAAGCAAAGACTTTGCGTAGTAAGTTTTGTAAAGATAAACAAAACTGATCTTCTTATGGCTTGGTTGATCTGAAACTCTGTCTTTACAGCAATCCCCTTCAACCAGAAACTAATGATCAAAATCATGCACTTGGCTATTTTGAGATCCCGATCAGGCGATCTTCCAAACTCTATCTTTGGTTGGATTAACCTGAAATCCCATCTGACGATTTCTTTTAACCAGAACCTAAGTAAACTGTCTTTTTCTAATGACGGTTTGAGCTTTTCCTTTTTTTCTCTTTGTTTTATTTCTTTTTTCTTTCATTTTTTTAGAATTTCCAAACGATAGTATTCTTCTCTCCTTTCTTTCACCACTAAGATAACGTTGGTGGCTCGATCATCCTGAAATCCCATCTAGTGATCTCCTTTAACAAAAATCAAAGTCTGTTCGTGGTTAGGATAAACTGAGATCCCTTTCGCCGATCCCCTTTAATCAAAACCAAAATCTGTGTGTGGTTGAGCTAAATTGAGATCCCTTCCCCGATCCCCTTTAACCAGAACCAAAATCATGTGTGTGGGCTAAACTGAGATCCCTTCGCTGATCCCCTTTAACCAAAACCAAAATATGTGTGTGGTTGGGCTAAAATAAGATCCCTTCGCCGATCCCCTTTAACTAGAACCAAAATCATGTGTGTGGTTGGCTAAATTGAGATCCCTTCGCCGATCTCCTTTAACCAGAACCAAAATCACGTGTGGTTAGGATAAACTGAGATTCCTTTTGCCAATCCCCTTTAACCAGAACCAAAATCCTCTGTAGTTAGGCTAAACTGAGATCTCATTCGCTAATCCCCTTTAACCAGAACCAAAGTCTGTATGCAGTTAAGTTAAACTAAGATCCCTTTCGCCAATCCCCTTTAACTAGAACCAAAATCCTTTGTAGTTAGGCTAAATGAGATCCATTTCGCTGATTCCCTATAACCAGAATCAAAGTCTGTGTGCGGTTAGGCTAAACTGAGATCCCTTCGCCGATCCCCTTTAACTAGAGTCAAAGTCTATGTGCGGTTAGACTAAACTGAGATCCCTTTGCCTATCCCCTTTAACCAGAACCAAAATCCTTTGTGGTTAGGATAACTGAGATTCCTTTCGCCGATCCCCTTTAACCAGAATAAAAAATCCTGTGTGGTTAGGATAAACTGAGATCCCTTTCACCAATCCCCTTTAACCAGAACCAAAATCCTTATGTAGCTCGGTCAACCTGAAATCCCATCTGGCAACTCCTTTCAACCAAAGCTAAAATCTTCATGTGGTGGTTAACCTGAGATCTCTTCTGGCGATCCCCTTTAACCATAATCTCAAAGTCCATCTATGTTCAACTCAGTCAACATGAAACCCCATCTGGCAATTTTGTTTAACCAAAGCTAAAATCTTCATGGTGGTTAACCTGAGATTCCTTCTGCTAATCACCTTTAACCAAAAAATATGTTTTTTCTTCAAGATGATAGGTTTGAATTGAAGACTCTTCTTCATTGATCTTCTTATTTCTTTGAGATTTCCCTAATGTTAGGGTTTATCTCATCTTCGTCCCTTTCCAGGGTCAAAACCATGATTCTTTGTTGTTCATCAACTCAATGATTCTTTCTTTATCCCCAATCTTGTTGGACTAACGATAAGTTTTCCTGCAATAAATCAAAAATATATGCAATGCTTCGACGTTAGATGACATGCATGCATCCTTACCTAATTTGAAATATAGGTCCCCCCCTCTTCATGCTCTATCATCACAGGGTGCCTTTGTTTGTTATTCAAAGCTTTCTTTATTCTTTCAATGTACTGGCTCATTCGTGTGCTAGCCTTCCACTCAGATGTAAGTGCAGTGCCTATCGTGGGTTGTCCATGATGATTACTGCTCTTATTACTTCTCAAACTTGACCATGCTTCCAAGTATGGTGTTACTCAATTCATCATGAAGGAGTTGAACAAATCATCCATCTCCTAAATTCTCTAAAGAATTGTCCTTTGATTGGTTGTGTGTGTTTTGCCAACACCCATCAAGAAGTTTTCTAGTGTTTAACCTCATTTTAGATTGCCAATCAGTCATGGACTTGCCCCCAGTTGAAACAATACTCTTCAAGTATATGTTATCATCAGTCTTCTTGAAAACTATCCAATCATCCAGACATGCATCTCATAGCTTGCAGCATAAAAGCTCATGGTTATATGCTCAGTGTTCTTCTCAATAGATTCCTCTCAGCTCTTCTAATCAGATTGTGCAAAGAAATGTCTCGGCCTCATCAATGACGTTGCTTTTATCACCCATACTCATGCGGTGAAGTGCGCATTTAGCTTCAAAACAAATTGTCTTATAGTCAATCTTCAGGGTGGGTGCCTTTTCGACATTCATTCAATGCAGTTATGTGATAACATCTATCGATAACCATGTTTCAAATGATGATAGTATGAAATTATCCTTCAAGTACAACATTGTTCCACAATCATTCTTAGTGGTGTGCATTTTTTCACCATTTAATTACATTTGTTCGTGTATCCTCATTGATCGATAACCATGTTTCAAACGATGATGATATGCAAATGCCCTTTAGGTACATCTTTGGTCCACTGTTAGTCTTGGTGGTGTGCACATCTTTTTGATATTCATTCAAATGCAACTGTATGACCACATCGGTCGATAGCCATGTTTCAAAAGATGATGATATGAAGATGTCTTTCAAGTACATCTTTGTTTTCTCGATTGTTGTCAGGGGTCACTAGATCATAGACTATCTTTGAACAACATTGCCCCCAGTATGATCTGAATGTGCTCGTTCATTGATTATCTTTCTTTGAACACTATTGTCTTCAGAGAACTGATTCATCATTTAATCATCTTTCATTGGCTCATAGCTGATCTGAATACTGCTTGTTTTTCCTTCTCCGGGTCCACTATATTGCCCTCCAGTTGCTCAACTTTTCAAGGAGTGTAGAGGAGCATCAATGTCATTTCTATCAAGGATTTCACATACTCAATCGATGTTCTTCTGTGTTCGATAATCTTCTTTGTTCTGGAATCAAATCTCACATTTCAAAGATTATGTCTATTCGAGTCCAATTGTTGAAATGAAATCAGAGAGATGTCAATTTTGAAAAGATCTTTTGAAAAATCAATCCTTTTGGTCCAAGACCCAAAACACGTTATTCAAAATATACAGTCATTTGATTGTTATGTATTTTGAAAATAGAAATTGACTCGTTGTAAGACTAAAATGGCCTTTTTTTCATGGTTCTTTGTATCCCTTTTAGACTCTGATTTTAGGTATATCTTTTGATGGTCTGTGATAAGGTGACCCTTTTGTGAATTTTAAAAAACAAGATGCTCAAGTCAAAACTTAGGCTTTATCAAGAAAGATTGTTTCTTTTCTTAGCACTTATTTTATCAGCATGCATAATAACCCAATAGCTTAATTCATGAAGTCACGACTCTTATGGAAAAACTCTTCAAGTTTTGAGAGCGCCATTTATCGGTTCAAATTGTTTGCTTGATTAAAAAAGACTTTTAAAAGCACGTAGTGCAGGCTATAGTTCATGGCTGTGAAAGAAAGGAATTTCACAGGCTCAAAAGGTGTTTGAGGGTTTCAAAGACCTAGGATCAATATCAACTATTCACCAAATTTTTTTTTATTGTTGTCTTTGTAGAGGAAACAACATATAACCTTGTTAACCTCAAATATTAGACTTCTCTTAATATAAGTCATAATGCAAATCCACCTTTCCTTGATGAATAACGAACCTCAATCATTTGATAACATTAGAGGCTTTATAATGGATACCAAAAGTCACGTTTATAGCCTAGTCTTCTTTTCTGGTATTGACTTTTGTTGTGCCTTTCCTTGATTGAAATTTATTTTGCTCTTCCTAGCCTTGATTGGCACTCTCCTTCCTTTATATTTGACTTGCTTTTAAGTGAAGGCAATTTAAAATTTTTTTTTCTTTTCATAACCTTCCTCAAAATTTTCTTATATGCCCCCAGTCTATGTGTTTTTTTAGCCCTCTTTCCATCATTGGACTTTCGTTCTAAGCCTTCCCTTTTATCCATTAACTATATCAATGTCTTCAAAATATCTTTCATTTGCCCCCCGGTATAGGGTGTGATCCTAGTCAGGGTTTATTTAAAAGAAATATTCTATCAGACTCAAATGGGGACCACAAGGGATATAATCTTTAGAAAGTGAAGGGATAACAAAGATGGCCTTTTTTTATTTCAACCAAGGTCGGTTAAAACCGATAAATTTTGACCTCATCTGGTGTAATGATTTGGATTTGCAAAGAGTCATGATTCGTGAATCCGTAACTGGTGAATCCACTACGTGTCATTAGGCATAATGCTAAAACTTAGCTATACGACGTGTGGTTCAATTTTATGGTGTGTGAGCTTAAGATTAGTTCGGTCATCTCTTGTCATTTTAACGAACATCAAGTTTTTTCTGGAATCCAAACACTTTTAATTTTGCGTGTTAGAGTTCAATCAAAATCTTTTGCCAAAATAAAATCTGAACGAAACATCTCTTTATTTCAAGACAATAATAAGACTAAGAATAAAGCATAATCCATTAAAATGTGAGATGTGATCCCAAAACAAAATGATGGGCAACAAATTGACAACATGACATTTCTAAACAACTTCTTCATCGGTTATCCATGTCTTGTTATCATTCATTGGTGATGGACTATTGATGATATGATCATTGATATCATTCTTCACAAAATCTGCCCATGTCTTGCTCACCAACCTTCTGACTTCATCTTCGAATTTCTTGCAATTCTTCACATCTCATTTGGATTATTCCATCTAGAGAATCATGCCTTGGGGCAATGAACTAACTGTACTTTTTCCTTGGTGGCAAAGGTGAGCTGAAATGGGAAGCATCTATGGAGCAAACCCTTCCTTAATCGCAGCATATCAATGTGCCCAGTCTTAAAGTTGAAGAATATCACATCAGGAAAATATTCTCCCATCAACACAACATTAACATTGCAGAAGGCCAAAGGACTTATGTGGGGGGTTTTTTCTTATTAAAAAACCTATGTTTATCGAACATTTTTTTCTCCATTGTTTTCTGTCATGATCCATATTTCCATGAAATTTCTCTCCCTATCGATGCAGGTCATGACGAGCTTTCCTTTGTATTCAGTAAGTCTGACATCTTTGTTATCATTGCCTTAGAGGCTGGCAAGGGAAGTGGGAATAAATAATGACTCTATCTTTTTACATCAAATGCAAAGACATTTTTCTTCCAAGTAAGCCAATGAAGTGAGCCATTTACAAATACTTTTGTCATGCGATGAATGGATTCTTCATGAGGCAACTTCACTTCATCCAACAACTTCCATTTCCAAGTTGTTGATTCAAGCAACTCGACTCTAATGCAGTGGTACATATAGAATTCTTTATGTGAGCGAAACTTGGGCTTTCTAGAATCTCACAATCTTGTATCGTAAAGGCTTTGACCTTTCAATCATTACGCCAGATTCTATTGAATCATATCGTGTCTTTGGATTCGGGATCTTTTGCCATTATTGGATAGAAAAGTCACCCACATAATAGCATGATTTATTATGTGCGCGACAACGTAGAATTCCTTGATTTGTTGATGACACAATCTCCATGTGCTCTGGAAGAAAATCAAAGGGTATTTGTGTATGGGTATTCAAACCGTTAGTTGAAACGAAGGAAACTAGTATTCATTCTTGATCATGCTTTAGATAAGGAAACCAGAGACAATGTTGGTTCTTTAGCTGTGTAGCTTTGTGAAAAGGTCAACTTGTTGTACTCCTTAGACAAAAGCCTACATTTCTCCACAGTCTCCATTGATGAGCATGTCAGCACTACATAGATGGCATCTCGGCACAGGTCAACAGCTGAGTCCATGGTAGAGCAGCGAACCCTACTACCACAAGCTATGTTTCTTGATTGGAGGCTTAAGCGAATCATTTCTTGACACTGGTGGATGTCGACAACTCTTGATTTTGGAGCGGAACACAGAATTGGGGGGACCTTTATTCCAAACTGCGAGCATGCATGTTTAAAAATATGAGTGTTCTATATGATAAACTTGTCCTTCAAGGGGTAATATATGGTCGTAACTTTTGTATGATGAAACAAGAATCTTAATTCTTGTCCAAACTCTACAATGAAAATTTCTTGAGTGACGACCAATGTGTCACCAACAAGTTTTAAGTTCAAGATGCTTCGGGAAGGGTGTGTTTTGATGAAAAACAAAAAGTAGGGAGTATACACCCTAAAGGCAAGTTCTAGTTCTTTTATGTGAGACAAAAGGTAGGTTGACTACTCAGGCTCTAAAAAAGATCTCTTGTTGTCCTAGTGATCGCCCTCTTGAAGGCAATATGGGGGCTCACTAAGTAATGAGATGGCATATTGACCAATTATTACCAGTCTAAGCACTCAGCGAAGAGTTGGAGTTTACACAAACTTAAACCTCGACTAAAAGTCGTAAGGTAAGTTATTAGTCCCCCACTTAACCTAAAGTTTTTTGGTATAAACTCTCACATAAAAAGAGAACGAGGCATGAAAAAATTATATAATGCATGAAAAATTATGTACAAATTTAAAGCATATGAGCAAACAACTAAAGGAAATCCATCTTAACAATAACACGCACAAAACCAAAGATAAAAATCAGACAAAACAATGTTTGGTCCACAAGGTCCCTAGTGGAGTCGCCATTCTGTCGCACGTGTGCGGCATCACGACGATCGCCCACCACCATCATCATCAGGTGTGGTATGTCTATCTATTCTGACAAATATGGGGAGACAAGGAATTCTTGTCTTTTATCAGTGAAAAAAAGGAATGGGAGTCACCACCTAGTATTTTGGTCACTACAAACCCTAATTGGTCTCAAAAATCAGGTACGGAGACTGATTGTATAAAGGAAAGGTATTAACACCCCAAATACGCCCTACCTAAGGTAAGCTGCATTGTTTTATTGTATGATAAAAAATCTAAGGTCTTATCATGTTGGTCAGTTTATGGTTTAAGAAAAGTCCTCCTCGGTAAGGAGGTTCTTATCTTATGGGGTAAAACTTAACCGTTCTAATATCTATATATATAAAAAAAACTATCTTTTTAATATCGGGAATACATTTTTTGTATAAATTCGTAATCCCACATATTAAAACAAAAAAAAATATTTTTTTGGTTTTTTTTGAAATATTGGCCAAGTTCTCATGACTTTAATAAACTGGTTATTAAAGCCAAAATGCATGCTAAAATATAATATATATTTTTCTTGAAGTTTTCTTTGTTGTATAAAAATACAATATGATTTTTCTTTTTAGCTTTGAGAGACTTGAGAGTATGCATGATAACAAAAATAATTTTTTTTTGAAAACTGAGTATTTTAATATCGGATTTGTATCTTTACGATATAAAAATACAGATCGATATTAATCAAAATGGCGTAGAAAAATACACGGGAAAGTCACAATTTTCTAATATATATTTTATATATATTATTTTTATATATATATATATATATTAAAATGAACTGTCTAGGCCTGTATTGGCCTAACTACAATGGAGCCGATGTGACCCAAGTGGGGTGGTGATATTCCAGAATAAAAAATGAACTGGGCCGAACCCGGCTTAATTGTGTGGGCTGGGCCTGTATTGGCCCAGCTACAAGGCTGGATTCAACCCAGTCATGTAGGCTGGGCTGATGTTCCACCCCGACAGAATAAAAGGGCTAGTTACTGTGAGTAACCAGCAAAATATAATTAGTAACTAGCTAATTAAACTTCATTTGCTGCAGAACGTGAATTGCTCACGTTCTATATGCAAATGAAGGTGACAAATAAAAAAGTGGCAGGGGAGGGGAGAAAGTTACCTGGAGCAGGAAAGCACGGCTGTAGTCATCAATGGTGGTTGAAGGTGGTGGTGGCAATGACTGGAAGCCCGATGACAGCGGTTGTGCTTCTTCTCCGCGGCGCAGCGACACCAACGTCTGTGTCTTCTCTCCCTCTCGTTGATTTGCTGTTCCTATTTTCCCTTCCCTGCGCCTATCTCCCCTGTTTTTTTCTTCTCTCTAGCTTCTACTTTCGATCTCTTTCTCTTCACTCTTTTTCTTCTCTTGAAAAAAAACCATGTTATTTCTCTTTCTCGATCCCTCCTTTTCTCTCTACAAAAAAATCCTTCTAGCTCCTTTTTTCGGTCTCCTTCTCCTCTAAAAAAAAACAATTGTTTCTCTCTTTCGGCCTCCCCCTTTTTCTTTCCTCCTCTCTTCACCTTTTGGGATAGTATTTATAGGGGCAGGGGGAGCGGGATTGACCCTGTCCCGTCCCATTGTTGCGGATGGGGCGCACCGTTCTCTTGCTTTGTCACAGCGCCGGGAGAGGTGGCCAATGGGGGCGTCGCTTGTAGGGCACGACTTCTCTGCTGTGGCGTCTGGTTTTGGCTCTAACAGAGCACATGAGAGGGAGAGGAAGAAATAAAGGGAAGAAAACAAAAAACTTCTCTTCCCCTGTTGCACGTCTAGGGGAAGAAGAAGATGAAACAGTGTCGTCTCAAAACGGCATCGTTTCGTTTTATTCTCTTTTTTTTTGGAAAATGCATGAAACGACGTCATTTCATTTAAATGGAAACTGGTGCCAAAAGCGTCAGATTTCAAATCAGTCCTTCAATTAGCGCGCTTTTCAGTTTAGTCCTTAGTTTTGGATTTCTTCAATCAAGTCCCTAATTGGCCATCAAACTTCAATATTTATGTAATTAGCCCCTGATTTCACCAAATCAGCTCTCCAAAATTATAATTTGACCCCAGAACTTTAATTTCTTCCAATTAAAAACCAAATTGACTAAAAAAACATTTTTTTTCTTGCAATCAACTCTCCATAAATTCAATTAAACTTTCAATAAAATTTAATTGAGTCCATCAACATCTGATTTTCTACTTTTCCTCCTCAAATCAAATTTTCTTCATCAACAGGACTCTCATCAGTTAACGATATACTGTCAAATTTCAATCTTTGTATTTTTTAACCTCCTCAACCAATTTTTGACCATTTTCTAAGCGTTTTGGCATCCTCTTTTCACTGCTATTTTTTATATATTTTTTTATTTTTTTCTGTTCTCCCTTTTTTTATGCGAGGACCTAAAAACAGGTTACGACATTCATGCTGCTTACATTTCTGCTAGGCCATAAGAGGATCTGCACCATATGTATATGTCAGTGTTGACTGGTTTGGTCAAAGCATCTGCTGGGTTTTCCTTTGTGTGAACCTTCTGAAAATCTACACTTCCATCTTCCACCACTTCGCGAACAAAGTGATATTGAACAAAAGTGATATTGAACATCTATGTGTTTTGTTCTTGAATGAAACGCTGGATTCCTTGCAATATGCAAGGCACTCTAACTATCACAATACAAAGGAATCTTCTCTTGTTTCTACCCGAGCTCCTCCATAAGTTTCTTCATCCATATTGCTTCTTTACAAGCTTGTATAGCTGACATGTACTCAGCTTCTGTTGTGGATAATGCTACAACAGTCTGAAGTTTAGAGACCCAGCTCACAGCTCCTCCTATAATTATGAAGACATAGCTTGTAGTGTATTTTCTTTTCTCAAGGTCACCAGCATAATCTGAATCAACATAACCTCTGACAGTAGATTCTGATCCTCCATAACATAATGCGGCATCTGAGGTACCCTTGATGTATCTCAAGATCCTCTTAATAGTATTCCAATGCTCTCTACCAAGATTTTCCATGTATCGACTAACTGTTGTCACTGCTTGTGCAATGTCTGGTCTTGTACATATCAAGGCAAACATTAAACTTTTCACTGCTGATGCATACAATACTCGAGACATCTCCATCCTCTCTGCTTCATTGCTAGGAGACATACTTGAGGATAATTTGAAGTTAATAGGAAGTGGGGTGGAAATTGGCTTATAATCTTCCATGTTGAAGTGTCGCAAGATTTTCTTCAAATAATTCTTCTAAGAAAGCCAAATCTTCTTCTTACTTCTGTCTCGATGAATTTGCATCCCTAGAATCTTGTTTGCTGGTCCCAAGTCCTTCATATCAAACTCCCTAGCCAACTCTGCCTTCAATTCTTGGACTCAATCTTTGTTGGGGCCTATTACCAACATGTCATCCACGTACAACAATAGAATGATGAAATCATCATCTTTTTCAAACCTCTTGTAATACGTACAATAGTCTGAATTGAGTCTGTTGTACCCAAGGATAATTATAAAGGAATCAAATCTCTTGTACCAACACCTCGGTGCCTGTTTGAGACCTTATAGAGATTTGTTCAACCTACAAACCAAGTTCTCTTTGCTTGTTTCAACAAAACCCTCTGGTTAGAGCATACAAATTTCTTCTTCAAGTTCTCCATGAAGAAATGCAGTTTTCATATTTAACTGCTCTAAGTGAAGATCAAATATAGCACACATCGTCATGACTACTCTAATTGTAGTAAGTCGTATCACCAGAGAAAATATCTCATTGAAATCTATTCCTTTTTTCTGAGCATATCCTTTCACCACCAATCTTGTATGATACCGCTCCATTTGTCATTGCCATTACACTTTATCTTGTAAACCCATTTGTTGCCAATGACATTCCTTCCTTGTGGTAGCGGAACAAGATCTCAAGTGTTATTCTTGCGTAGAGCTTCAATCTCCTCTTGCATTGTTGTCATCCATATGGATACATCTGTGCTTTTTATAGCCTCATGAAAAGTTGATGGCTCTCCATCCTCCGTTAGAAGACAGTATGCAATGTTGCTCTCAGTAACATATTCTAAGTGCCAAGCCAGTGGTCTTCTTTCACGAGTTGACCGTCAAACTTTAGGAGTTTCAAACTCTATTTGTTCTTATTCTTCATGCTCTGGTGCTGCTTCAGAAGAAGTATGATTCTGAGTATTTTCCATCTGGATTGTTGTAGTCTCCTTTAAAATGCTATTATGTTCTTTCATTTGCATTTTATCTTTTACAAATATGACATCTTTGCTGATGACTACCTTGTTGGCAGTGGGATCCTACAAGCGATACCCCTTTACTCCATCAACATATCCCAAGAATACACATTTTCTGGATTTTGAATCCAGTTTGCTAACTTCTTGAGTATTGTACATCACGTACACAGAACTTCCAAATATATGGAATCAAGAATAATCAGCTGGCTTTCCAGTCCACATCTCCTTCGGTATCTTCAGCTTAATTGCAGTTGATGGAGATCGATTTATCACATAACAGGCAATATTGACTGTTTCTGCCCAGAATGGCTTTCCTAGACCTGCAGCCTTCAACATTGCTCTTGTTCTTTCCAATAGAGTTTTGTTCATCCGCTCTGCCACTCCATTTTGTTGTGGAGCGTATGTCGTTGTGAATTGCCTTTTGATACCTTCATGTTGACAGAAGTTATCAAATTCATCCCTGGTATATTCTCCTCCATTATCAGTCCTCAAACACTTGATCTTCTTTTTAGATTCAAGTTCTACCGTGCTTTGAAGGTTTTAAAGGCTGTGAGCATATCTGTCTTCCTTTTAATTGGATACACCCAACATCTCCTGGAGAAATCATCTATAAATGATACAAAGTATCTTGCTCCTCCCAAGGATATAACCGGTGCTTGCCAAACATCAGAGTAAATCAGGTCTAAGATATGTTTGCTCTTAGTTGTTGATGTGCCAAACTTTAACCTGTGTTGTTTACTTGTAACACAATGCTCACAAAAAGGGTAAAGTAACCTTTGTAAGCCTAGGGAGTAACTTCTGATAAGAGAGAATTTTCAAACCTTTCTCTGATATGTGGCCTAGTTTTTTATGCCACATCATCGTCTTCTCTTTTGCAGGACTAGCTGATGCGATTAACATCTCTGCCTCATGATGTGTTTCTCCCATTAACATAAACAAGTTTGCAACTATCTTTCTTGCCTTTAAAACCACCAGCGCTCCTTTGACAATTTTCATGATTCCATTGTCTGTTCAAATCTTACAGCCAAGATTATCAAATTATCCCACGGATAAAATATTCTTCTTTAAGCCTTTCACATGTCGCACTCCTGAAATAGTATGAATTGAGCAATCATACATCTTCAATTTGATGGTGCAAATTCCAGCAATCTCTAGAGCATGATCATTACCTATAAACAATGAGCCTTCAGAGATGGGTTCATATGTATGAAACCAATCTCGATTAGGAGTTATATGCCATGTTGCTCCTGAATCCATTAACCAAACCTCACTGAACTCTTTTCTATCTTTAGAGATTGTCGCTACTTCACTATATAAAACCTCGCCATCTTCTAAGGTGCTTGCAACACATCCTTGAGGTTTTGATAACTCTGCAATGTTCTCTATACCCTTTTTAAACCAACAATCCCTTTTGAAGTGCCCTTTTCTACCACAGTTGTAGCATTTCACAGTCTTCTTACTTCTTAATTTGGACCTCCCTTGCATTTGACTCCCACTAGAGCCATGCTCCGTTGATCTTCCTCTTGACATCAATAACGCCTCTGCTTGGTTTGAACTATTTATGTCTTCTTTGTTTTGAGCTTATTTTATTCTTCCAAGATAGTGGCTGCAACATCATCGAAAACTAAATAGTCTGAGAGGATATTACTGGTCAAGTTAATAATGAGCTGATCATACGAATCAGGAAGACTTTGAAGTAGAAGCTTTGCACATTCATTTTCCTCTATTTGTTAACCCAACGTAGTGAGTTGTGAAAATAGAGTTTTTATTGTGTTGATGTGGTCAGTCACTAACGTGATTTCTGTCATTCGAAGGGTATAAAGTCTCTGCTTTAAGAAAATCTTATTGTGCAAAAACTTGGACTCGTATAGATTTGTCAGAGTATCCCATATCTCCTTAGCTGTTTTCTTCTCCGCCACACTTGATAATACTTCATTAGCTAATGTTAAATGTATGTTAGCAATAGCATTGCCATCCATCTCATTCCATTTTGCATTATCAGTGATCTCCGCGGGTTTATCTCCAATTACTACCAAGCAATTGTCTTTCCTTAAAACTGTCTTAATTTTTATTTTCCATAATGAGAAATTGCTCCCCTTGAACCTCTCAATCTTATGCTTTGCTGTCATTTTATTCACCATGATCTATTCAGCTATCACTGTTTCGTTGCTTTGCAACGTATACAGAAATAGTATCGTGTGAATAATACTTCACTAAGTAAGTTCCTGGGAAAGATTGGAGGGGTCACAAACGGTCCCGTTTAAAACCTAATCTCCTTAGATAGAACTTCCTAGAATGTATTTAGTCACCGCACTGACTTTCTTTATACGCCAACAGTAACGTATGTGAACAATACTGTATAGGTGAATAGAGTCGTAGACGTGAATAGTAACCATATACACGAATAACTTTTGTGTATTAACAACACCAACCAGTAGCTCTAATACCATTGTTAGGATACTGGCATGCAAACCTGAAATGCAGTATAGAAGGATTTTACTAAGTAATGTGGGAATTACAACCTCTCTCTCCTAATAAGAGAACAACTGAAATCTCTCTATTACTAAGAGAAAACACCTCACTTACTCTCTCACAAATACCTCACAACTTTGTGGGATTACTCTCTCTGTCTCCACCTTCTCTCTTCTTGCTCTCTACCTTAGTGTGCTTAAGGCTTGAATGCATTGCCTATTTATAAGCAAGCATCCAGCCTTTTGTCTTGTAAAAGACAAGAGGCACTAATTGGAGCTACAAGTGGCACCGAATTGGTACCCAACATTGTTGACTCTAGCAGCACCGTCTTCTTTTTTAAAGTCAATTAAAAGAATTTCCGCATACTTATTGTTTTTTTCCCATAACTTTCCTAAACTTCTTCATGTTCACTAGTTGCTGAAAGATAGGGATAAGCTCTATTTATGAGATTGATTTCCATGAGTATACGCAGGACGGAAAGATGTTATTTGCTGCTTGACTTTTATTGTGTTAGCTCATGATTTCAGATTATGTAAAATACAGGTGAGGCTGATTTACCCACAAGCATCACAGTAAAGCGCGACCTATTTTTTTTACTAACTTCGCATTGTTCCATTTTTTTGTGGTTGGATTTGTTGTTCCAGGTTGGCCATGATGTTGCTTGCCTTTTCTTCCTTCAATCACTTTATTTCCATTATCATTAGAACTCAACTTTGTATTTGGATGTAGGAACAGTTGGCTCTGAAAGGTCTGGTTGATTGCAGCCAAATTAACCGATCCAAAGGCAACTTGCCAGAGGAAACTGCACACAGTGGGTCCAGGCGCATTCCATTTTGACTGCTAAAAGAAAGGCCGGTATCCATCTGGACCTGAAGCTGTGTATGGCTTCATATCAAACAACGTTTTTCTAATCTCCTTATCCATAATAACCACATTAATCAGTAGCTCTTTACTCAGATTATTTAATTTGGGAACATACCTCTTAATGGAAATGACTACCCGGAGTTATCCTGTACTGTGTAGAGTTGCTTATAAATCTCCACTTCCATTCCTTTCAGCATTTCCTCATCCCATATCCACTGATTACTTGTATCTTTCAACGCCTTGGTCTTTTCTTTTTTCTTCTAATCACAGCCTTTGTATGGAAGGATGAAGAGTTCTTGTCCCCAAAGCATATCCATTGGCATCTTGATTCTTGAAACCAATGAATTTCCTCGAGCTAGAATCTGGTTGAATTCATCCGATAGTTTTCTTTCTAAATCTTACTCGAACGGGTCCCTTTGAATACCCTCAAGCCTAGGAGAAGAGATTGATTGGGATAGGGTTCTGAGTTGCTCAAAGCATTCTCTCTTCAACTTCACTAGGATGGACATAAACCACTGTACAGAGCCAAGGCTCCCCACTCCTATCATTGGCAATTGTATGTATGAAGCACCGAGAGTGCTGTAAGATCTTTATATAAACTTAAAACTTTATCTCACAGTAACCAAAGACCCCCCTGATCTACACTGAGCCTCAACTCTCTAAAATTGAATCAAACTTCAATTTTTCTATAATTTTATCAGCCCCTTTCCCAGAGACCCTAGGCTCGGCAATAGCCAAAATGTTTAACCTATAAATTCTTCTAAAATCATGCATGATTGAGCAAAAGTTAATGTTATCGGCTCCTCTACAATTTCAGTATAGTATATTCATCACGAGAAATAAAGAAAAAGATTAAGCAGTAACCCACTAGTTAGCACGGACCTCAATAAGATGGATTACTTAGCTAAAATCAATATAAGATTTTATATCACGAAATATAAAAGGGTATCATACTTAAAGATTTGAGGATTTAAAACTTATATTTCTCATGCTAAGAGAGTTATGTAGTGTGTGCAAGGGCAAAAACCAATATCCAATCTAAAAATTAAAATACACACGCGCACATGAAATGCATGTATATTTATATAAAGATAAAATGGATATGTTCTTATTTATTATGAGAATTTTCTTTTTATTTTTTTTTAAGAATTGATTTCCATACTTTTAACCTAAAATAATTGAGACAAAAAAATTATAATAAATATATGATATTATAAGAATGAGTAATATCTCAAAGTAATAGCTCAGTCCCTAAACTTCTTGATAATTTTTATTTGATTCGCTTAATTGTTCGTTGATGTGATTATTTTCTTATGATTGTGGTTGATATTATTGTGATTTTATTGAATTTTTATTTATGAAAAGTATCATATATGTATTTTAATAATCTTGAAAAAATTTAAGATGTGACATGTAAGACCTTAAAAGTACATGTTTTCTCATACATGTCATGTTACCTTATCGTGGCTTTTATTAACGTGACTGCAAGATAGATAAGAGTTTAATTAGTTTGTTTATTTTTCTTAGAGCAAAGAACATTATTGAGTAAAAAATAGAGAATGCTTTGCAACCATGGAATTAGTGTCAAAGCATTATGTAGGGAAATGTTACATGGAGACGTGGAGATTCTTATGAAGACATTGAGATTTTCCATTAGAAATATGAAGATCTTGTTGTGGAGATTTTATTAGAGAAGTGAAGATCTGTTTGGAGACATGAAGAGTTCATATAGAGATGGGGAGACTTCATTAGAGACATGGAAAAACACTACTGTTTTTATTGAAAAGTTCAAAAGATATTATCATGCAAATAGAGATACAATTTCTAAAAATTATTTGATCTTGGGTAATGCACCATATGGATATTTCCCTATTTGTCTGGGTTACATTTCTTTTTTTATAAATTGTTTGAGATATCCCTTAGAGATCAAACTTTCGATCTTGTTTTTTAGGGTATAACATTTCTTAGTATCATAATCGTTGTTGTGGTGAAGGAAATTAAATTTGCTAAGGTTCCTTGTGTTGGCGACATTCTTTATAAGAGGTTGATATCGTACAAACTCTTTTCTCTTGATAGCAACCAATACCTCAACATGTATGGTGATTAAAGATGTGGTCATGAGCTTATAAAATATCAGTTGATAATGAATGGATCACTTAATATTCTTTTTTAATGTATTTGTACTTCTAGGAGATCAATGGCTTTAAGGAGATTTTGCTTTTTATAGCTAGAAATGAGGGTGTTCTTGTTTGGTTACACTCATTTCTTACACTCGAATATAGTTTTTCACCATTTGTTTCACCACTACAAGATTTCACAGTTTTACCGACGAAAATATTTTGTCGATATGTGATTAAGATTTTGGCTATAATTTATTTACCGATGTCCTCACCAATGAAATGTGTCCATCGGCTTTCCTTTCATCGGTAATATCAGAGTTTGTCGCTATATCTGTCGGAAAAATAAAAAAAATTTTGCCGATGGTTTTACAGACAGAAATTGCGCGCCAAAAAAAAGGTTTCTCGCTTGAAATACACCGACGAATTTAGCCCGTCAGTGATAGTGTGACATACCGACAGATTCAAACCGTCGGTATAATTGTCGGTGAATGTTTGGAATACCGACCGAAGATATCCGTTTGTACATTCGTTGGTCATTGTGGCAGGCACTGTAAAAGACCGACGGATTACATCCGTCGGTAAAGTTGTCGGTGAGTGTATAATACCGACCAAATATATCCGTCTATAAATTCATCGGTGATTGTGGCAACTGCTATGAAATGCCGACGGATATATTTCGTCGGTAAAACCCTCTGTGATTATTTTTAAATATGTTTTTAAAAAATTATTTAGAATACATAAAATAAAATTATATAAATTAATGGTAATAAAAACCAATTATGCAAATAAAATTTTTATTAAACATCAAAAACAAAAGAAATAAAGTTAAATAATATTCATTACAAATTGAATGTGTTTTAAAAAAAATATTAAATTAACTATTAAAGTTAAATAATATTCATTACAAATTAATATAATGGTGGAGCTGGAGGAGGAGGAGGAGGCACACATGTATCACCACTCTATGATGCCATGTTCATGACAAATTCGCGAAGCTGGTCATGCTCCTCTTTTTGTTATGCATTCTCCGCTTTGAGTTGTTCATACGCCGCTGATAGGTATTTTTCGGTGAGTTGAGCCGTGTGTTGCTACAAGGCCACGAACTCCTTAGATTGGGTGCTCGATACTGATTGGAAGCTCCCAACGGTTGAAACACTACAAGCGACCCACAAGTTCTCGGCCATAGTGTTAGAGAGCCCGTAAACCCGATTTTTATCGGGTCCACCAGACGATCCAACCTCCATCCACAAATCTGGATCGAATTACGGATGGGTCAAAGGATCGTCTCAATATCTCTCTCTCAACTAGTTATTATAGGTCTCCTGAAAATAAAAAAAAGTAATCATCATATTCAATTCAATAAAAATAATAACTTACAAAATAAAATGGTTGAACAAGCATACCACGAAGTGTTGAGCATGGTTGTCAACAAACTATTGCGCCCCCTTTTGGCGGTCTTGACTTCACATGTGCGTCTCCAAAAACAGCTCCATCGAGCTCGGCTCATGTCCAAGAGACATAGCCTATAATGAAAAAAGATTAATTAACAACAAATTAATTTAATGATATATTTCATTTAAATTAATCTTACCTTCTGTTTCGCATGTGCACCAAATGAAACGAAGCCGTTGGTGTGCGATGTCCCGAGCCATGAATTGGCCGATTCTGGTTGCCAGCACCGGATTGTGAGCGTCGTGTGAACCACTTAGACGTCACATGCTCAAGATAGCACGGCCATATATCTTCCGGGATGTATATCGGTTTGAAATCCCTTCAAACCGCCACGTCGTTCCAACCTTGGAGACCCCTATCTCTCGCGGGTTTTTTTTGCCTTTTTTTGTGCTTCATACCAAAAATCACACAACCTACTTCCATAGCGAGAAATTAGAAGTTGAAACATAAATTTTTTTCTAAAAAAATCTTGTATTGTTTTCGATGTTACCTAGTTGCCGCGTGATTTTCCCACACCCTCCTCACAACTTTGTCATGCGCCATGTCCCAGGCGAATTTGTGGTGTGTATAAATAATTAGATAAATAAAAATGATAATTTATTTACAATTATATTAATAAATTATTAGAAATAAGCTGGAAATTAGAAATTAACACCAACCTCAAATCTGCTAAATCATGCATCGATTTGAGTTATCCATTCAGGATGTCTGGATACCTGACTCCATTGAAATAATGGAATCTCCATCGACGATTTAAACGCCAATGATATTACTCCGGCGGCCTCAATGTTTGTGAACCTGAAAATAAATTAAATTCATGAAATATTGATTAATTGTTCATAAATTATGTTATAATTTAAAAGGAAAAAACTAAAACATTAACAAACTTACATTGAAAAGTCGTCCTTCCACTGTGCCTCGTACTTGCGGGTGAACTAATTCGCTGCGAAGGCACGCCACCTCTGCGCTGTGAACTCGCGCTGGAAGAGCAGAATCGATTGAGAGGCACTTCAGGATACGTCATCCTCTCAGCTAGAAGAACTAGCTGCGACCATACATGAGCGACCAGCTCTGGTTTTCGTTCTATGCATCTACACAATTGTATACAAATAATTATATAATTAAATTCGAATGTTAAAAAAAATTCGACAGCACCTCCCCTATACTGGATACTACCCAAATCCACAAACCTGCAAATATTGACAAAAGCCACAACCAATTGATTTCATCTATACTAATATTGTATATAACATAACATCTATATATATAACATTCATAATAATTACAAGGTAAATTCAACATTAACAACATATTCAATCATTATATAAATACAAACAATAAACAATATTCAATAAATTCAAAAAAAAAACTCTAGACTAACAATTAAAATTAATGCAAATAATTAAACACAAATCATGCAATAATGTAGTAAATTACTAATTATTCCAACATATTCAATTACTTATTCTAAGGTAAATTCAACATTAACAATTACAATTCAACAAATTATTCAATCATTATATAAATACAAACAATAAAAAATATTCAATAATTTCAAAAAAAAAACTCTAGACTAACAATTAAAATTAATGCAAATAATTAAACACAAATCATGCAATAATGTAGTAAAATTACTAATTATTCCAACATATTCAATTACTAATTCTAAGGTAAATTCAATATTAACAATTACAATTCAACAAATTATTCAATAATTATGCCAATACAACAATAAAATATATTCAATAAATTCAAAAACAAAAACTATAGACTTTAGGAATGAAACATGCTTACCTTAATAATGTGTTGATTTCAAGACTTTATCTACATTATAAAAATACACCAAAACATAAAACATAAAAAAAATAAAAATAGCTAAAACAAAAAAAAACCCTTAAAGTAAAATGAAATAGAGGAAACACATACCTTTTAATCTGATGAAGATTCACAAGAACATTTGCTAGAGATTGTAGGTAAAAGCCTTAAAGAAATGAGAGGGAAAAAATTGAAATTGAAGGTGAAGAAGAGAAGAGATGAAAAAATAAACTGAAGGGGCGGTCGCTGAGATTTATAGGGCAGTTTTACCGACGGATTCACTGATGAAAATAAAAAATATATTATTTTAATTTATTCCTTCGGTTACGTTTCGAAAATCCGTCAGTAATTTTTGAATTTCACACCAACATTTTTAATTACTCTCCATATTTTTCGTTGTTCGTCGGTAATTCCATCGACAACCTCACGCAGCCAGAGATGTATTTAATGTACTGCCCTTTGGAATTCACAAAGTCCGTCGATGATTTTGTCGGAAATATTACCCGCCGACAACTTACCGACGGACTTGTTGGAGCATAAATCTCTAAAGAAATTATTGATCTTTGTGAGTGCATCCCATATCCCCTTTAGCAACAAATCACGAAAAGCTAATGGGATGAGTGTTTGCATAAACACGTGGCAGTCATAACTCTTCATTCCATATAATCTGCATTCCTCCATATTAACCAGCCTTGTTATGTTCGAGGCATGTCCATCCAGAAAACGCAAACTCTTAAGTCATTTGTAGACTAGTAATTGTGTGTTTTTCTCTAACATGAAGCTTGCTCTTGGTTTTGCGACCCATGACTCATCACAAACCAAATCCATATTTTTACGGTTACAGAACAACGCTACATCCAATCTAGCTTTGATGTTGTCCTTTGTCTTCCCCTTCACATCCATGACGGTGTTGAAAATATTCTCAAACATGTTCTTGTGCCCAATTATGGTGGAGAAGATTGGGCTTCCAATAAGGAAGCTCCGAAAAAATACTTCGCTTTGCCCAATTATGGGTGAAACCAAAACCAGGGAACTTCTGCTTACCTGATTGGAGATCAAACACAATGTCACCGTACTCTGATACAACATCAGGCAATTCTTCACTAGAAAGACATGGGGGTGCAACATCCTTTTCAACTCTGCCAACAAAGAAATCTTTTATGTTCTTTCTATACTTGTGATTATGTGGCAAGAAACAACGGTGACAGTAAAAAAAAAAGCTTTACCTCTGTTTGTTAGCGTGAGTGCCTTGTTGTTTTCCATGCAGTATAGACATGCTAGTTTCCCATGCGTGCTCCAACCAGAAAGCATTCCATAAGTTGGAAAATCATTGATAGTCCACATCAAAGCCGCCCTCATAAGGAAATTTTTTTTCCTCGATATATCATAAGTCAAAGCTTCGAAGAACCACAACTGCGCCAACTCATCAATTAACGATCGAAAACAAACATCTATATTTCGAACTGGGCTGCTCAGACCTGGTATGACCATAGATAAAAACATGAACTCCGGCCTCATACATATCCCCGGTGGCAAGTTATAAACTATCAGTATGACCGGCCAACAAGAATAAGGAGCAGCAAATGACCCGAATGGGTTGAATCCGTCTGTACACAACCCAATACACACTTTCCTTGATTCATCTGAAAAGTAAGGATGCACACTATTAAAGTGTTTCCAGGCTTCACCGTCAGAAGGATGCACCATCACTCTATCAACCGCATCATGTGATTGGTGTCATGTCATGTGCTCAGCAGTCCTTGGTGACATGAATAACCTCTGCAGTCTAAATGTGATTGGGAAGTATCTAAGTTTTTAATATGCCACTAGAGTCTTTCCCCTACCAGTTCTGGGTTCGTAACGGGAATGCATGCATGTCATGCACTCGGTCATCTCAGCATTTTCAAGGTAGTATAACATGCAAAAGTTAGGGCACTTGTCAATTTTCTGTATCCTAAACCGAGGGGTTTCATCATGGACTTCGCAGCATAGAAGTTCTCTTTCAACCTATTCTCTTCAGGTAAAATGCTTCTCGCCCATTCAATAATCTTGTCATACCCGGCCTCACTCAACCCGTGATCTGACTTGATGTTGAACACCTGTGCTACGGCCGATAATTTACTGTGGTTCATGCAGTCATCCCATAATGGTTCGTTAGAATCTTTCAACAAATCAAAAAACCTAGTTACATCTGCATTAGGTTCTTCTTCTCCAATTGGACATTGACTGACATTACCTTGATTCATTCTCATTGCATCCATAATCATATTCCTATAAGGATTAGTGTTGTCATTTGCTGCTTCATGCACGTTACTAGCACTAGAAGTTGACCCAACCACCCTTTCTTCCATTCTCCTCTTACTAACAAATACTTCTCTGTATGCATACCAACACTGGTAATTCTCCATAAACCCTTTGTGTAGAAGATGCATCGTTACAACATCTGAATGCAGATACTTTTTATTTTGACACTTCCTGCATGGACACCTAATACCGCCTCTAGTCCGCCTCTAGTAAAATTTATGGGAATAGATGTTGCGAAATTAATAAAGGTTACACCTAATACCGTTACAATAATCCATCCTCCGCAATCCTTGGGGTGAATCTCGATACATTCATGAACGATCATCCATGACTTATATCGAATTTCTATAAAATTATGATGACAACAAGGTTGTCAAAATCGCAATTCAACTCGTAAAATCGTTCGTTTTTACGAGTTGATATAAGCTTTACGTGCTAAATCGCTTGTAAAACTCGAAAATGAGTAAAATCGGGTTAAAATCGGGTGAAATCGCATAAAATCGCGATTTCACCATCGATTTCATGATTTTATGCAGAAATGCTTTTTTCCGCACCAGGGTAAAAGTTTCAAGCTTTCCTACTTTCCTTGTGTGGCAGGCTTGAATAAAGCCACGTAAAGGCTAACTTTGAATGGAAAAGTAAATCATTTCTGGAAAAGCCAGGTTTGTTGTCCTTTGTATTAGTTTCCTTTTTACCTTGAATGAACTTTCTGCGCTCTTTCTTCTTAACTTGGTAATCGTGGTTCTTTCTTCTCACATGGATTGCTACTTTCCACGTTGAATTTTTAGTTGAAAAATAGGTTTTTTTCCCTTTTTTTTGAATTATTTTTGTTTTTTTTAATATTAATATGGTTGGAAAGTTAAATTTGTAATTTTTTTCTATTAAGCTAGCGTGATTTGCTAGTTTGTCAAATAACTCAGGTTATTCTTGTTTATAAATTTAGTGGGGTGTTTTTTTTAATTAAACTTGACTTTTTTTATAGTTTATTTTTTCTTATAAAATTAAAAATAATAATTTTACAGAAAAATCATGCTATTAAACTTTATAAAGTAACAAAAATTAAAAGGTGTAGGATAACTATTACTCACCCATAAATTTTTATTTGAAACATAAATTTTTTTTAATGTATTTTAAAATTCCTTATGATTTTACGATCCGTTTTTACGATCCGAGTTTGGTTTGCATGTTCCGTGCCGTGTCAAAATCGCAATTTTGACAACCTTGGATGACAACATGTATTAATTAACTATGTTAGGTAAATAAATTTGCAAAAATATTGGTTTACCTCAAGATTATCCAACAAACCAATTACAACTTCTCATAAATATTAAATATTCATTATCAATTATCAACGTCCATACAAATTAATACACATATATATATATATATCAATTTATGAAAATTACAACTCCGCAATACCATTGATGATAAAAATTAAAACGGACCCATTAAACAAGTTATTAATTATTTCAAAACAATACATGCAATTCGGTAATTCAATAAAGTTTCAATAATTTACAAACAAATACAATCTTACAAAATCTAAAACAAACCATAACAAGTATAAAATTATACATTCATATACTGTGACATCTACTAACAAAATAACAATAAAACATGATATTTAAAAACATGTACATCTACTAACAAAATACATATACTAAAAAAACAATAAAAAACATGATATTTAAATGTTAAAATTTAAAAAGATAGAATTACTAACAAAAACTGATAAAAATCCGTCGGTAAATCAGAACACAGATGCTGTGACAAGAAGACTTCAAGATATATGACTTGTTGTGCTAAGAAGAGGGAGATGAGGAAGAAGAAGGAGAAATAGGGGAGGATAGAGTCGAGTGAGAGGGGATATATTAACTTTTATCGACGGCTTCATCAACTGACTATTCCGTCTGTGCTTCTGTCGGCAAACAGGGCACGTCACCGCACAGAGCTGACGTTTTGAATCCTTCGGTGATTCCATCAGCATTTACATCAGTGAATCGGTCACGTCACCGTACAAAGCTGACGTTTTGAATCCTTCAGTGATTCTGTCGGCATTTGCATCGGTGAATCGGTCACGTCACCATACGGAGCTGACGTTTTGAATCCTTCAGTGATTTCATCGGCATTTCCATCAGTGAATCAGTCACGTCACCATACGGAGCTGACGTTTTGAATCCCTCTGTGATTTCATCGGTAAAAAATACCCGCAATAACCTCCACGTCAGCGAACCGCCCTTTTTTTTAAATTCTCAACATTCCGTCTGTAATTTTGTTGGTATATACCAACAGATTTTGGCCGTTGGTATATAACGATGAAATTACCGACGGAGTAAAGTCTGTTGGTAATGGCAACCCCAAATTACAAAAAAAATTATTCCATCGGCAATTTCGTTGGTATTAAGTGAATTTCTAGTAGTGCACATTGAGAAGAGTTCATGAAAGGAGAATATATAATCATTATCATAAGAATAATTGTAGACCTTACTAATCAAGGCTTTAGTGAAAATAGGTTCAAATAGACTTTCATGTTTGGTATTTTCTTGTTAAGCCTTAGGAGATATGTTATGTTGATTCCATCTTCTTATTTGTGATGAAGAAGAGTTTAGTGATGCTCTTCTTAACCGGTATGCTTGTACAGAAGTGGGAGATGAGTTTGGCACTAAGATCATGAAGTCAAAGATGAAGCCAAGATCTAGGTTATGGTACCATACCTAAGCATACCCATAAAATATTACTATAAAAACTTTGCACACGGCATCATTATCTTGTGTTACAAGATCTAAGATGCTTTGTATGTTTTGTATGTGCTCTCTTAAGTTTGTAAGCCCATTGTAATCTTGGGAGAGATGAGTGTGTAATACTTGTCAATAAAATGGAGAATCCCCCAATTGGATGGGACAATATTCATTGTTAGGAGCTCGTGTAGTTACAAATCTCATCTTATGTCGAGGACTTTTTAAACGGGGACTATGTGAGTAAAATTTAGAGGAAGATTGATTGTTATAGTCATTCTTATATCTAGGACTTGTTATGAAATGCTCTTTATGGTATGAATGACACTTTTAAAGAGTTAAAGTACGAGTGTTCTCATACCTGCTTGCTTACATGTTGTTTTATCCTTTTTTTTAGATAATTAGATTTGTCTTTGTTCATTTAATGGTGCATGCAATGGAGCCATGTTTTGTATTTTTTTTATTGAGGGAATGACAAAGTGAAAAAATTATTGTTTTATAACTAAAACAACAACATTGAGCACCTTCACTTGATAGGAGAGTTGGTAGAGATCTAGAAAAGCTAGAGTACCTATGGAAGGTAGGTTAGTGACACTCCTATTTCTTGGATTTTCTAAGTTGTCAACTTGTAAAGCATTTCTGTTAATGTGAGAAATGAGAATGAACTAACTTTTGTTTAGTTTTTCACAAACGACACAACTAATGAAGTTATGGAAACTTCATATTGGATTTGGGCTTTCCATGTCTTGATCGTAGGTTGAAAATGTTAGGTCTTGAATGTAGGTTTTGTTATTGGTCTTAGAAATCCCTACAAGACAAGTTCATTATCGGAATAGCAGACCCTTCGATTCTTAAGTAAGTAAATTGTAGGAGATAAATAATATATATGAGAGTAAAAGAAAGTGGAAGAGAGTATCTATGAATATTGTGTGTTTCGTATTGTCAAATAAACTTGTATTTTACTGCTTACTTTATGACCCAAAGTATTTATACACCTTGGCCATGTTAGCTTACCTCATGGAGCGTGATGAATGATTTGCAGTTACCTCATGGTGAGTAGAATTGCAGGTATCTACTGGTGAGTTATTGGTTATTAAACTATTGATAAAAAGGTTAATGTTTGTTATTAGTTGTGGTGTTTTATTATGATATTAATAGAGAGATTGGTGATTGACATTGTCTTTAAGATAACTTGTGAAAGACAAATAACAATAGAAAAAAAAAAGGTACTTTAACAATAAAAAAAAAAAGGTATTTTTACTATTCTTAGAAAAATTATTGTATAGTAATGGATTGTGTCATTGAGTTGCATGTTGATAGTGATATTAAATAAGTATTTATTATTATGATGTATGTGTTTTTTTAAAATGTGTTTTTGTTCATAGTAATAGTGAGGTATAATGTTTTAATTTATACCTTGGCTCCACCTATCAATGTTCATAGTAATAGTGAGGTATAATGTTCATCGAATAAGAACTTCAATTTTAGAATCAAAATCAAGATTTTCCAGCTTTGATATTTTTTGCAAGTCATATTTTGGACTGAAATCCCTTGGCTCCACCACGGTTCAGGATTATGATATATATGTCGGTTTAGCCTCGATTAATCTCTTTTATTGTGTGCTTTTTTTCACCCTAGATAGTATTCATATATTGTTCTTCTTCTGGATTGCTGGCATTGTCTTCTTCTAAATTGCTTACCATGAGCTTGCTCAGGAAATGTGATAGTTTATGAATTTCCATTAAACAACTAATTCATAAAGTTGTTCAAAAATATTAAACAAATAATAATGTGCCAAACTCCAAGCTATAAATAGACACAAACAGACACCCTTTCCATGATTCCATCAACACGAAGAAAAGTAAATGCCACCATATCAAAAAGACAACATCACGAAAAAAAAAGTAAATTAAGTAGAGAGAGATAAAGACGTCCGGTTTGCCCAAATCCAGTTCGGCAGAACCCAAACCCTGCCGACCACCACTAATTAACCAGCTTGTCAGGCACCAGGAGCCGCATCCTTCACCTTGCTCTGCAAGTACCCACCATACTCCCTGGCGTAGTCCTTCACATGGCTCGCTGTATCGTAGATTCTGTTACGAGCATAATCGACCTGGTCCGACCCAGGTGGATTCAACCCTCTAAAATACTTATACACCCATGACAATCCAGCCACGACGGCCAATCCGAACCCGCAAAAAGATAAGAACCCAGCAACAACAAAGAAGAGGACTATGCCTATAGGGATCCATATGGGGCTTGAAATGATGATCAAAGGAGTTAAAAGGGTCAACCCGAGTACTGATCCTGTGACAGTGATCACTGTAAGGAGAAGGAGAATGGAGCCGGAGATGATAAGAGTCAACAAACCAACAAGTTGGCTTGAGTTTGATCCGATATGGACTTGGAGTTTACGTAGAAATGTAGAGCCATTGTGGGTTGTGGGAGTGGTGGTGGGTCTTGTAGCTCTCTGGGTAGGGGCTCGGTCAGCCATTAGGGAGATTTTGTGGATCGAAAGAGAGAGATGAAGACAGCAAGTACGGGTTTACTGAAGGGTGGTAAATAGAATTTGGTTTGGTTTATTTTGTATGGATGGGACACGTGTTTGGATTTGGAGACATGCAAAAGCACACGTGGATGGGTGGAATCTTAGAGCTCCTACATTTGGATTTTGTTACTGACCTTTTCTCTCTCGAGATTTGGGTTTGGTATGGGCAAATATATTTATTGTGTTTGTTATTAGTGACATGCGGTCTTTAGATCATTTGTATGTAGATTCTACTAGTCCACGATCCGTGCTAAGGCCGCATGATGGAAAAAAAATCTTAGCTTTAAAAAAAAAAAAGATGTGAAGAAACTGCAAATGTGTATTGTAAAAGTGAGAAAAAGCTTTGATTGTGATTTGTATCATAAATTTAGCTGGGTTAAATAAGTTTATTTTTTCTAACTACATTAGATGTATTGAACCCAAAAAAAAAAAGTGATCATGATAAAAATGAAAAATAAATTAATCTCACCGAACACATCACAAAAAAAATTTAAAAAAAATAAACAAAGTAAATCTTAGTGTGTTAGTGGAAAAACACTTTAACAATTAATTAGGAATTATGCATCAATTTCATATTTTATAAATTAAGATTCTTGAATGAAAATTTGGGAAAAGTGCAGAAATTATTAGAATGAAGTTAGTTAAGCTAACATAAGATATTCTAAACATGAAAAATATACAAAATTGTTAAAGAAAAATCATTAACTCAAAGGCTTGAGTGGTCAGCCATGTAAGGATTTAATGGAGGATGAAGGAAATTCTGAAATTTATGTTGATGAACACTTATAGTATTTATATGATGTGAACAATGGGTGAATGAAGCATGAAAAAAATTGACTAGAAAGAATTAGTTCCTTTAGGCCAAGTTCAACCAAGAGTCAATTGAGGGTGGGAAGAAGAATTTTGTTGTATTTTATGACATTGATGCATGAATTAATTGTAGTGGAAAGCTCACTAATAGGGAAAAGTGTGAAAAAAAATTAATAGTAGGGGACTCACGAGTTTGATGCGTGTTATGTGAAGTGAAGACGAAATTATTAACCATAGGTATAGCTCATGATTTCAGCATGGGAGAAATCATAAAATGTAGGAAAACATAGAAAATAAATGTCGTAAAAGAAAAAGAGAATGGAGGTTGGCGGAAAACTCACTTATGAATCGCTGATGAAATTTGGGCAAATTCGTCAACCCTGTTCTGGAGGAGATTTGGGCCTCAAAATGACAAAATATAGGAAACATCTCTTATAGATATTCTAGCTAGAGATGTTAGCTTTCCAACGAATCCAACCTCGTTTGATTTGAAGCTCTAAAGCTTTAGGTATAGGTAAATATATGAGGAAAGGTCAAGTTGTTGCCCCTGCTAACAGATTCAACGAGATTGATAAAATGGGGAAGTTTAGCTATGATAGGGGCAGAACCTGGTTTCCTTCCCACTAGAATTTTGTAACATCGTACCTTGACATCGAAAGGGAATAAACCAAATTTGAAAATGAATTTGATAATATGCATAATGATTTAAGATAACAGAATGCAAAGAGTAAATGTTGTTGTTGTTGTTGTTGCCTTGCTATTTGTGAAATGTAAATTGGACATGAACTAATGTCGTGTGCTTGTGGATTCAAGAGAAACCATGGGAGGAGTACAACAACAACAAGGGAGCGCAAACCGAGCATCGATGGCAAGTAGGTGTTTCACACCTATACTCTTTTTAGTTAAGAGTGAAACTAGTATTCTATTTTACTTTGGAATTTAACACTTGCAAAGAAAGTTAAAGAAAGGAAAGATATGATGAAATGGACGTGGATTGAAATCTGATTTTGGTTGTGGACTTATGGACTTTGATTTTGAATAATGAACTATAATGATGAATTGAAAACAACCGCCCCTGAACTTGATTAGTTGATCGAATATGGGCAGCTAATGATATTAGCGAGATTTGCTAACATCGGCATGATCTTGATGGAAATATAATGAATGTTGAACTTGATTAACTATTCGGGTTAAGAATAATTAATGATACCGATAGACAATGTTGATATCGGCAAACCCAAGATAATTTGATTAGTTTTCCAAGAAGGAAGCTAATGATGTCAAGAGACCTTGGCATCGGCATTACCAGAAAAATATCCAATGTGAGGCAGAAAAGAATTGATTGATTATTTCAGGTTAGAAATAGTTAATGGCACCAACCGGTAAGTTGGTACGGACATTATCAAGGATTTGATTAGTCGGTCCGAGTAAGGGCGACTAATGACACTAATAGAAATTATTAATGTCGACAGTAACCTCCCCAAATTTAGGATAGAGTAGTAAGATGGGTGTATCCGGTAAAGAATAATATATAATAATCGTAAAAAGAAACCCATAAATGGGTTACGGAATGATAGGCTCTAGAAGTAGTAAAGGAAAATTTAAGTGTGGGTTTCCAGCACAACTATGATTGTGTACTATCGAGTAGATAATTATATATGTAGATAAATGTATTTATGACTCTCCCTCGTCTCTACTGTATTTTTACTTTTAGTATAATTATTTTTATAATTTGATATTGCAGTTCCTTCACCTTCATGTCAGGAATAATGTCCTAAGTTTCTAGTTCCTTTTGTATGAATTAAGGAATTTATGTGTCTAATTCCTTTTGTGTGAATTAGGAATTAAATTAATGCCAATGTATTTTGCCCTAAGTAATTATATGACTAGAATTGTATTAGTATCTCTCTATATTAATCATCGAGGCTTCAAATTTTTACTATTTTATGCTTGTAATATGAACGTTGCTTATCCGTGTTTGACTACCATTTTGTATGTGTTTGTAAATGAAAAGGAAAAATTAATATATGAGCTATCATACTTGTGACTAGTAATGATTGTGGTTGCAATAAAATATGAATATGTTATTATTGCGAAATGAGCATAGAATATGTGTAGGATAAATTATCGATAACTTAGGATCCTCCTGGTATAAGGGAGACTCTACTGAAATTTCGGTAGATATTTCGATAAACCTTAAATAGGTCGACAATAAAAAAAAAATTACCCACAAATTTTGTTTGTGTAATTGCATTGTTTGATTCAGGAAATGGGAATGTTACAGGTGAAGTAAAAAAAATTAAGTTTATCAATGGAATCACGACAAAAATCTTATAATCAAAAGCAAAAGGATTGAATCAAATATATAAAAGAAAATAAAAGGATAATGTCATAACCTAATTTTTAAATATTTCCCAGAACTATCCTTTTCTTTTGAAATTCAAAACAAAACAAATAAAAAAAATACTGACAACTTGGCAAGAGTAAACTAAGAAAGGTTTCAAATTAATGGAGGAACCAAGTTAGAGTTTTGGACAAAATTGGGAGCCCAATTGTACCCATACACTCAAGACAGAAAAGACAATGTAGATTTAAGGTCAAATAAAATAATTATTGGATGAATCTGCATAAAACCTAAGTCTAAATATTTCATTAGATTTTTAATAAGCTAATTTGATTTAATCATGGGCCTAATTAATGGTTTAATTAAGTTTACAAATTAATTTGGGTGAAATTAAAAGATTTAATTAGGTGCAATGACTTAATTATACTTTTAATTGGTGAAATTAAATTTGGAAGCTTAATTTGGGTTCAATGAAGAATATTAGAATTTTAGAGAACCATATTTAATTTTTCCAAGCTCAATTGGATGAAATCAAAGACAAAATTGAAAGAAAAACAAAGTTTAAGAGTCAATTATAGGCTAAATTGAAGAAATTCAAAACTAATGATTTTTTTTCAAAAGACTCGCAATATTAGGGACCCAATTCAATTGAAAACATAAGTGAAATTGAAGAAATTAGAAGTTTGAAGGTCAATTAGAAATGAAATTGAAAATACCTAAGATCAAAAATCAAGTTGAAAAACTTGTTTAAATTAGGGGGTGTTTTTTGTAGTTTTGTAGGTGTGAAATTGAATTAATTATTGAAATCATAATTCAATTAAGGCCCTAATTAAATAAATTAGAAAATTAAGGGATGGAATAAAAAAGGGGATTAATGACTTAATTCAAGCTAAAACACTAAAAAATTATATGAAACGGTGTGTTTTGACTATGTTTTGAGCAAAACGACATGTTTTGGTTCGAGATGACGTTGTTTTGGTCAACGCTAAGTCAAAAACATAAAAACCAGATGTCACATTGTCTGGCCACTGCTCTTTATTTCCGACCTTCAATACCAAAAATAGTAGCTCTAATATCACATTTCAAACCTTTCTTCTCTCTTTTTGCTTATCTTCGTATCTTTAAAAAATTGAATTTAGGAAAGTATTTTACAAATATATGGATAAAAAAAAATAGTTTATTTAGCTCCTTCATGCCCACTCTAACTAGTTATTTTGGTTTTCTGTTAGTAGCTTTAACTATAACTTTAGTTCTATTTATTAGTCTGAGCAAGATACGACTTATTTGAAATTAATTGAATGAACAATTCATAAAAAAAAAAAAAGAATTTTTTTTTTTTTTGCAGTATTCCATTTTCTAGTTCCTTACCGTGTCATTACACCCAAACCTAAACAAAAAAGTTGTCCCATGAAAGCCCTGGACCCGCTGCAAAGTTGACCCAACGAGGCTAACTCAACTAGCATTTCCAACCCGTGATGGTGACTTTTGGCCAATGTTTAGGATTATTCTTGTTTGAATCAAAGGCCAAGATTCATTCCCAATAAATACTAGATGTCCCTTTTTCATCTCTTATAAATATAGGTGAATTTCATAGAAAAAAAAAGTGAAAGAAAAATAGGGAGAGAAAAAGAGCAAAAAAACCAGCCATATGAACACTAGCTTTCTAGTTGCCCAACCAATCATCTTTCTCCACCTCTGGCGACCACCATGAGCCACCACTAATACTAGCGGTGACACCAATAACAAGCCAACCTTGTCCAGGTAACATCATTCTCTCCTCTTGATTGTGTATAAGCTTAAGAAAAAATAGGAATAAGACATGCCAGTAACATGCACGTTACTGGCAAATCTTTTTTTTAAACCACCATTGGGACAAGCCAGTGGTGGCAAAAGCATGGGCTAGACCCCATTCCAGCCCACATCATAAAAAATAAAAAGGCATGTTAGACCATTTATCATCCTAACAAATTGGGTTGGGCTTGAGCCCACCCGTACACATGGGCTTCGGCCTCAAGCCCAACCCATGTGGCTTTGCCAAGCTCAATCCAGACTTAAGAGTATGTTTAGCTCGCCTTTTTTCTACTTAAGAAATAAGACATTGTTTGGGTCCTTATGGGGTGTTTCCAAACACGCTTTTAAGGCATTATTAAAGTCTCTGATTTTTTGCTAAGGGCGCGTTTGACAAACATGTCTTAAGCCTTTTCTTTTTAATTTTTAATTTATATTTATTTGTGTGTCTAGCCAAACAAGCCCTTAGAATTTTCAAAAAAAACCCTGAAAACATTCACAAATCATTTTGAAATTATTTGTGGGTCACTCGCGTGTTTTTCCAATAGTTTTTGTCTAATATTAGACTGTAGACTTACAATATAAGATACAGATCCCCTCATATTAAAAATACCTGATTTTTCTCTGAAATTTTGAAAAAATCTCAAAAATGCAAAAACATTTCCTTTATTTTAGAAAAAATAAGAATTTTTTTCTGAACATATCAGAATGTAGACTTACACTGTAAGATATGGATCCAATATTAAAAATACCAGGTTTTCTCCAAAATTTCAAAAAAAATCCAAAAAATAAAAATATTTCCTCATTTTAAAAAAAAAGTTTTGTTTTCGTGCATATTACCAACTTTTAAAGTCTTTTCATGCGTATTTTCTAAAAAACAAAATCGCATTTTTATCATAATCAGTTTATGATTTATCTATTAGAATTTGATCAAAATATCAAAAATCATAAAACAATTATTTTTTTAATTAGTATTTGGAGTATTAGGATTGCCTATGTTTTGATCCGATAATTACAAAAGAATGAATACGCTCTTAGACTCAAGTTTATAAATTTCTGATTCAAGGGATAACCACCAAGAAAATTCACAATGCTTTTTTATGCTGAAAGATGAATTAACCCTATTTATTTTGATTTTAAAGGTATTCTTATAATTATATTGTACAAAAAAAAAGTAAAAAGACTTCTTTGAATCAATCAATATTATAATGACTAATTGGTCCTTGTGAAATTAAAATATTGTCCCCCAAAAGCTATGCAATTGAGTTTTTTAGGAAGGCCAAAATAGTAATTACATTATTCACATACATAGTACATCGTGTCTAGGTACACAATGAATTCATTACCCCCAATCATTTTTTAATAGTTTATAAATGGCCTGATATGGTGTAGTTCATACCAAAATTCTTTTTAATGTAAAAAAGAAATGTTTTATTAAACTTGACCCAGCTAGCATCAAATTATTTGAGAGTTGCTCTGATATGACCTAGTCAACTTAGTTGGTTCAAAGACAATATGGACAACTTGTAAAAACATGGTTTAACTTAAAAAAAATATTCAAAATGACATCTTTTTTAAAAACATTGAGATGACAACATATTAAATTAACTAAGATTAGACTAGGTTAACCCGTCAAACCCACGACCCTAGCCATAGATTCCACTAGGTTTAAAATTTTTATATTTTTTCTATGAAATTATTTTTTATTTAATTATATGAAAAATAATAAGCACTCGAATAATTGAGCACCAACCCAATGTTAAGATGTTGATTTATTTGAGATTATGATATCTTATAGAAAGTAAATCGAAACAATTTATGAAACACAATTCTAATCATATTTTTTTTTAACTAGGACACAAAACGATGTTATTTATGTTTTACATAATAAATTAAGGAATATTTAAATTGATAAATCAAAAATAATTTTTAACAATAATTAAATATTAAAGGGGAAAGAAAATCTTCGTAGTATAAGTAAAAGATAAATGTATATGCAAATGTTTTACACCAATTGTCCTTTTATTTTAAATGTTTTCATTCATTTTATCTAAGAGGTTAATTGTTGTTGTTAATAACAAATGATTTCCAATTTTATGAAAACTTTATTGAAATAAAAGTAATTCTTATAAAATGGAAATAAATTAAAGACAAATTAAATTAATCACTATGAAATACTATGCAACCAATAAAATGTAAAAACAAAGTTAATTCAGTTGAAACAATTAATGGAAATAAATAAATAAATAAATAAATAAGGTCAAGCATTGATGGGTTAATCCAACGTGTTTAGCCTTAAAACAAAAACTAGGAGTGTGCCTGGGTTTTTTTACATCTTCTCTATATATTTTTTTTATCATGTAGGTGATATGTCGTCAATGGAGCTGCTATTTAGAATTTAATTATTACTATGATGGCTGAAAATTAGAAGGATTTGGTGGAGAAATCTATTTTTTCAACCCATTTTCACCTAAAAACACCATAAAATCCTACATAAATCACTTATCAACCCCAAAACCACTTAAGAAAATCAACTGAATAAAAAAAATCTAAACAGAACTCAATCTACTTTTTTAAGCATGTTTATACAAAATACTACCATCATTAAACTTTTCTTGACGAATTAACACCAAGAACGGTGTATTGCTAAAAAGTGGGCATTAATTAACTCTATCTTTTCGGTTTTTAGATGATTTTCTCTCTTCTCCTTCTATCTCAAGGACTGAAAGGTTAGAAAGAAAAAATTAACTTCTGGACTAATATTAGAATTTTAAAAACTAAAGGGACTAATAAAGTAAGAAAAAGAAAAGTAGGTGGACAAAATAGATTTTTTTTTTCTAATGGATTTAAAGATTAGTCATAAGATTTCTTCTTGTTTTACACTTTGATTCTCTTTTATTAAATTTTTTATCGCATAAAAAAATTTTAATTAATTTTAACATAAAATCCTGCAATTAAAATAAAAGTTTGAGGAAGGAAATAGAAAAAAAAAACTATTAGTGTTTTTACCTAGACACTTTTGTATATTTTGTAATCTAGGATGTAGCATAGGAAATTTGCAGTTACAACCATAGTATCAACAAAATTAAAATTGTTTTTTTATTTTTTTTTTTCATTATGCAAATGAAGGGTTTATATGCTAAGTTGATAAACTCATTGCTCATTTCCACTGTTCTAATTCAAAATTAAATTCGTCTGAGTTATCTAATCACTCAGACCAAAGAAAAAAAAACTATGACAAAACATAGACATTATAGTTTTGATGATAAATTAATGCAAGTTTATTATTTTTTTTTATAACCCAGGATGTCCGGGTCAGCTTACGCGCACCACGACTACCTTCCGGACCCACTGAACACCCTGCAAGTCCAGTAGGTAGGTAAGATACCGCAGAGATGACAAGTATGCATATAGAGGATCTAAATGTAATTATAATCATGAAAAGAATATGAATACAGACAACCTAATCTTGGATTAGAATGAAGAAAGTGAGTATTGGATCTCATCTGAATGTGATTATAATAACATATTTATATAATACAGGATAAATGTAAGGATTATATTAAGAAGATTATTTGATTAAAATTTACATTAAAAAATTATAAAAATAGATAGACGTTGAAGCTTCCTAACCCTATAAATAATTCTTAATTTGAAGGGTCAAGAACCAAAAAAGTAAGATATAAAAGGACCACTTTTAGATAAAAATCCTAGTCTTATCAATATGAAAATAGATCAAGAAAGGAAAATAATTCATTTGTGACTTTAATCTCAATTTATAATACAAATTTTTTCTTAAATTTCATCCCCTTTCATATTAAAAACTATGCGATTGTACATAGAACTTATATCGATGGTCCGAGTCATTCGCATGTAAGACTATATATTAATTTATTTAAAAATTTCAAATACTTTTTTAAATATTTTTTCCTTAAATTTATAAAAATCTTTCATATTTATCTATAGCTTATCACACTACCAGAAAAACGGAGAAAAGCAACGGAATTACCGATGGAAATATTTCGTCGGTAATGTATACCGACAGAAATAATTCCGTCTCAAAAACCATCGGTATATACCGACGGAATAAATCCGTCAGCAACACCGTCGGTATATACCGACGGTTTTGCCGACGGAGTATCTGCTCCGTCCCGGAAATACGCAACGGCATGGTGACGTCAGGCGATTTTACCGACGGGCATTACCGAGGGATTCAAACTGAGATGATGTGGCGCTTTCACCGACGGCATCACCGATGGACTATGCCGTCGGTGATTCCGTCGGAAAAAACCATTATATACCCCCATCTGCCGACACTCTCTTCCTCTGTTTCTCTTTCTTCTTCTTTCTCATCCCACCTCTCCCCTCCCAAACTACAGCCAAACACCCATCCCAAACTCTCCACTATTCTCAACACGAGCACTCAAGTTTCTTATATCTTGTACGTGGTCACAATATCCGTTTCTTGTAGATTTTATCATTTTTTTGTAAGTAAATCTATCCTTTTTAGTTTTAATATTTAATTGTGAATTTTATTGTTTTAGTATATGTATTTTGTTAACGTTTGTACTTGTTTAATTGTTATTTGTCAAAGAAACTTGTAGTATGAATGTATAATTTTGTAGTTGTTATAGTTTGTTTTAGATTTTGTCAAATTATATTTGTTTGTAAATTGTTAAAATTTTGTTTGAATTACACCGAATTAAATGTGTTGTTGTGATGAAATAAATAATTAATAGCTTGTTTAAGTGTCTTGTTTAATTGTTATCAATTATATTTCGAAGTTGTGATTAATTCTGTAAATTTATATATGTATAAATTTGTATGTATGAACGTTGATAGTTGATAGTTGATAGTTGATAATTGATAATGAATATTTAACATAAGTGTTGTTTTAGTTTGTTGGATAATTAATGTCGGGGAAAACCAATATTTTTGTTATGTTTTATAGAGGTTCAATAGAAGTCATGGATGATCGTTCATGGATGTATCGGGACTCACCCCAAGGATTGCGGAGGATGGATTATTGTAACGGTGTCCAGGGTTTTATTAATTTCGCAACATCTATTCCGAGGAATTTTACTGATGGCGGTATTAGGTGTCCGTGCAGGAAGTGTAAAAATTTAAAGTTTCGCATCAAGATGTTGTAACGATGCATCTTCTAACCAAAGGGTTCATGGAAGATTACATGTGTTGGTATGCTCACGGAGAACTATTTGTTCCTGATGAGAGCATGGAAGAACAGGTGGTTGGGTCAACTTCTAGTGCTAGTAACATGCATGAAGTTGAAAATGAGAAAAGTAATCCTTAAAGGAATATGGTTATGGATGCACTGAGAATGAGTGAAGCTAATGTCGGGGAATGTCCAATCGAGAAGAAGAACCTAATGCGGATGCAGCAAGGTTTTTTGATCCGTTGAGAGATTCGACGAACCATTATGGGATGGTCGCATCGAACCACAAGAAATTATCGACCGTGAGCACGGTGTTCACCATCAAGTCGATCACGGGTTGAGTGAGGCCGGTTATGACAAGATTATTGAATGGGCGATAAGCATTTTACCGAAGGGAACAGCTGATAGAGAACTTCTATCGCTGCCAAGTCCATGATGAAACCCCTCGGTTTAGGATACCAGAAAATTGATATATGCCCTAACTTCTGCATGTTATACTACCTTGAAAATGTTGAGATGACCGAGTGCATGACATGCGGGCATTCCCATTACAAACCCAGAACTGGTAGAGGGAAGACTCTCGTGGCATATAAAAAACTTAAATACTTCCCAATCACACCTAGACTGCAGAGGTTATTCATGTCACCAAGGACTGCTGAGCACATGACATGGCACCAATCATACCATGCGGTTGATGGAGTGATGGTTCATCCTTCTGACGGTGAAGCCTGGAAACACTTTAACAATATGCATCCTCCCTTTTCAGCTAAATCAAGGAACGTGCATCTTGGGTTGTGTACAGACGGATTCAACCCATTCGGGTCATTTGCTGCTCCTTATTCTTGTTGGCCGGTCATACTGACGTTTTATAACTTGCCACCGGGGATGTGTATGAGGTCGGAGTTCATGTTTTTATCTATGGTCATACCAGGTCCGAGCAGTCCGGGGCGGAATATAGATGTTTGTCTTCGTCCGTTGATTGATGAGTTGACGCAGTTGTGGTCCTCTGGAGCTTTGACTTATGACATCTCGAGGAAACAAAATTTTGTTATGAGAGCGGCTTTGATGTGGACTATCAATGATTTCCCAGCTTATGGAATGGTTTTTGGTTGGAGCACGCATGGAAAGCTAGCATGTCTATATTGTATGGAGAACAACAAGGCATTCACACTAACAAACAGGGGTAAAGCTTCTTTTTTTGACTGTCACCGTCGTTTCTTGCCACATAACCACAGGTACAGAAAGAACAGAAAGGATTTCTTTGTTGGCAGAGTTGAAAATGATGTTGCACCCCCGCGTCTTTCTGGTGAAGAATTGTTTGATGTTGTGTTAGAGTACGGTGAAATTGTGTTTGGTCTCCAATCAGGTAAGCTGAAGTTTCCTGGTTTTGGTTTGACCCATAATTGGGTGAAGCGAAGTATATTTTGGGAGCTTCCTTATTCGAAGACCAATCTTCTCCGCCATAACCTTGACGTCATGCACATTGAAAAGAACGTGTTTGAGAACATTTTCAACACCGTCATGGATGTGAAGGGGAAGACAAAGGACAACATCAAGGCTAGATTGGATGTAAGCACTGCTCAGAACCGTAAAAATATGGAGTTGGTTTGTGATGGGTTACGGGTCGCAAAACCAAGAGCAAGCTTCGTGCTAGACAAAAACGCACAACTACTAGTCTATAAATGGCTTAAGAGTCTGCGTTTCCCTGATGGACATGCCTCGAACATATCAAGGCTGGTTAATACGGAGGAATGCAGATTATATGGAATGAAAAGTCATGACTGCCATGTGTTTATGCAAACACTCATCCCATTGGCTTTTCGTGATTTGTTGCCAAAGGGGATATGGGATGCACTAACGGAGATTAGTCATTTCTTCAGAGACATATGCTCCAAAGAAGTTGAATGTTGATCACATTGAAAGGCTTGAAAAGAATATCGTCGAGACAATATGCAAACTTGAGATGATATTCCCTCCATCATTTTTTGACTCAATGGAGTATCTACCCGTACATTTACCGTTTGAGGTAAAAGTTGGAGGACCGGTCCAGTACAGATGGATGTATCCATTCGAGAGGTTAGATATTACAATTGCTATGACATTTATAATTAAATGTTTTTATTTTTATTTTAATGTTTTTAATTGATAATTTTTTATTAATATATATATATATGCAGGTACTTATTCAATCTTAAAAAAAAGGTTAAGAACAAGGCGCATGTTGAGGCGTATATTGTTGAGGAGATCTCAACATTTATCTCATACTATTTCGAACCTCATTTGAGAACGAGGATAAACCGTGTTCCACGGCATGATGATGGTGGTGAAGTGCATTCAAGTGGGAACTTGTCAATATTCTCCAATCCTGGACGACCCACACCTAAAAATGCCGTAAGGGGAAGATATTTGTCTGAAATAAAGTTCAGACAAGCACACAATTATGTCCTATTTAACTGTGATGAGCTGAGACCTTTTATTAAGTAAGTAGATGTTCGACTTAAACTTTGTCAAGAGTGTACTATTTATGTTTTGTGATACCATACACTCATATACTTTGGAACAACCTTGCAGGCAACATCGACGATACTTACTGTCCAATAACTCACAGCTGACCGAATCCCAGATCTTTCAATTACAAGATGAACAATTTGCCACATGGTTTAGAACACATGTAAGTCCTAGCACAAACTCATTATCTCTTGCAAAGTAATTAATTGTAGTCAATGTTACATAATATCCATTTATTGATTATTGTTGTATTTAATTTACAAGCTAGGTTTATCAAATGGGAGGTAGTGCTGTTATTTCACTGTCTTTACTATGTCTAGGCCCTAAAAGAAAAGTCAAGTGCTATAATGGATATTTTGTCAATGGATATGTCTTTCATACTGAAGAATACGGGCATGGAAGAAAGACATACAACAGCGGTGTTTGTATTAAGGGATCGACTTCTAGTGAGTTTGAAGTTGACTACTACGGTAGATTGGAAGAGGTCATCGAACTGCAATATCATAGCGAGCAAAATAGAGTGTTTTTATTCAAATGCTATTGGTATGACACAACTGACAGAGGAATCAGAGTAGATCCTCACTATGGTCTCGTTGAAATCAATTCAAAAGCTAGACACCGCAACGTAAACGACGTCTTTGTTTTCGCAAAGCAATGGCAACAAGTTTATTACACATACACCCCTTTCTTTAGAAAGGACTGATCAAGAGTTGATTGGTTATCCGTTTTAAAAACAAAACCCAAGGGTCGTGTCGAGGTTGTTCAGGATGAGAACGAAGACACAAGTGTGACAGATGAAGTCTTTCAAGCTAGTGAGTTGGTTGAACCATACCGAGTTGCTCCGTCGATTGACTTAGAAGAAAATTCGAATTTTCGTGTTTTCAACAATAGTCTTGTTGATGTTGACACAGAGGAGTTGAATGTTGTTCTGAGCTCTACTAGTGGAAAAAAGAATGTTGTTGAAGAAGATGATAACGAAATTGAAGAGTGCGATGAAGCTGATGATAACAATTCAATAGAGGACGAAGATGAAAATTCCGACTAACTAAACATGTTATAAAACCTTATTTTCATAATGTAATAATTTGAAACATGAAATATTTATTCTTTTTTAAGGGTCAACCTTTGTTATTGTGTTGTGTGTGCTGTAAGATTGCAATTCAGGATTTTTTGAGAGGGTTACATAAAAAAAATAAGAAAAATTTACCTTTTCACCGACGGATATAACGACGGAATATAACCCGTCGGTATTTCACAGAGAGTTGCAAAAAAGTTACGGATTTTACCACATTCACCGACGGATTTCTGACGGCTTACCGACGGCTTTTCCGACTCTAATACCGACAGAATATAACCCGTCGATATTTCACAGAGAGTTGCAAAAAAATTACAGGATTTTGCCACACTCACCGACGGATTACCGACGGCTTTGCCAACGCGACTACCGACGGAATCACCGACGGGTTGTTGCACGCATGCCTGACACGTGTTCGTCTGCACGTATACCGATGGAATTCCCGACGTTAAATACCGACGGCATTACCGACGGATCACGCATGCATGCCACGTGTCCGTCTGCACTAATTCCGACGGAATTCCCGACGGTCAATACCGACGGCATTACCGACGGACCACGCATACTTGACACGTGTCTGTCTGCACGAATACCGACAGCACTTACCGACGGAATTGCCGATGGAATGAAAAAGTTTGGCGGGATTTTCGATTTTTTTGGTGCGCATTTCAATTAATTTCCGTTGGAATTACCGACGGAAATTAATTGCACCGATAGCAATTAATTTCCGTCGGTAATTCCGATGGAAATTAAGCTATATATACCGCCCCCCCTCCCCGGGCACCTCACTTTCTCCTCTCCTCTTCTCTCCTCCCTTTCTCTTCTCCCTTTCTCTTCTCCCTTGCTCTTCTCCTCTTCTCCCTTTCTCTTCTCATTTATATTTAGCTTTTAGAAGGATTTTATTGTTTTGGTGGTAGTTTTAAAAGGTATGTATTTATTTTTCTTTATCTTTTTATTTTTTTTATTTTAATTATGATTATTTTTTTTGGTGTTCTTTGTTTTGTATATTGTTTGTAGATAAAATCTTAAATTCAACACATTATTAAGGTAAGAATTTTTTATTTCCCAAATTTATTTTGAATTGATATAATGTTTTTTAGTTTTGTGTATTGTTTGTTAATTTTGTGTTTATGTTGTGTGTTGTGTAGTGTTTTTTAGTTTTTTAATTTTATTTATTAATTTTAGTTTTTTAGTTTTGATATTATTGTTTGTATTGCTATAATTGTTATTGTTGAATTTATGTTAAAAATTTTAGTTTATAAATGTAATTGTTATTGTTGGTTTATTTTAAAAATGTTAATTTATATATATAGAATTGCATTTAATTAGTTTATCTTAATTTAGGATATTATTGTTTGTATTGCTATAATTGTTATTGTTGAATTTATGTTAAAAATGTTAGTTTATAAATATAATTATTATTGTTGGTTTATTTTAAAAATGTTAATTTATATATATAGAATTGCATTTAATTAGTTTATCTTAATTTAGGATATTATTGTTTGTATTGCTATAATTGTTATTGTTGAATTTATGTTAAAAATGTTAGTTTATATCCGTAAATTTGAATGTATGACTTTAATCTAATGTTTGTCACTCTAAGTACCAATTTAACAATGAATGTTCATAGTTGTAATTATATATGATGTTATTGAATAAAATGTTGTGTTGATGATGATGAGTTGGGTTGAGATCCAGGATGATTGGATCGGGATGTGAAATAAAATTAGAAGTGTAATATGATTTTGTCGACAACTTGGGACCCCCCAGTACAGGGGAGACTCTGTCGAATTTTTTTTTAAATAATCGAAGTTAATTATGTAATTATTCGTATACATTTGTGTAGATGCGTAGAATGAAATCGACAGCACGTCGTCAGAAGACGGTTGCAGCTAGTTCTTCTAGCAGCGAGGAGGACGTATCCTTAGGTGCTGATCACGGCGAGGAATCTACGCCAACTTGTGATGCTGCCTCTTCTAGCGCGATTTCACAGCACAGAAGCGGTGTGCCTTCATAGCGGGGTCAATTCACCCGCAAGTACCAGGCACAATGGAAGGATGACCTCTCAATGTAAGTTTGTTTAGGTTTTAGTTTTTTTTATATATACTTATAACATAATTTATGAACAACTAATTAATATTAATTACTACTTTTATTTAATTTCAGGTTCACAAACATTGAGGCTGCAAGGACTATAACATTGGCGTTTAAATCGTCGATGGAGATTCCATTGTTTCAATGGAGCCAGGTTTCCAAACATCCTGAGTGGAAACCTAATATCGATGCATGGTTTAAGCGATTTCAAGTCGGTGTTAATTTTTAATTTATAGCTTATTTTTAATAAATGATTTTTATAATTTTATATCTTGTACTATTTTTATTTTATATGAATTATTTATATACACAGAACAAATTTGAGTGGGATAGGGCGGACAACAATGTTGTGAGGAGGGTATGGGAGAATCACGCGGCAACTAGGTAACATCGAAAATAATATTCATTTTTGTTTTATAATTTTATGTTTTAAATTCTAATTTGTTACTATGGAAGTAGGTTACGTGATTTTTGGTATGACACCCAAAAAAATCAAAAAGACATGCGAGGGATAACGGTTTTGAAGGATGGAATGAGGTGGCGGTTTGGCAGGAATTCAAACCGCCATTCATCTCGGGGGAAATATGGACGGCATATATTGAGCACGTGACCTCAGAGCGATTCTCACGGCGCTCACATTCTGGCGCCGACAACCGGAACCGGCAAATTCATGGTTCGATGACCATGTACACTAGCGGATCCGTCCCATTCAGCGCACATGCAAAGCGGATGGTAAGAGTAATTTTATTGAAATATATCGTTAATTAATTTGTCATTCCTTGTAATATATTTAACTTTCAACCTATTTTTTATATTACAGGCTGCGTCCCTTGGACGTGAACCGAGTCCAATGGAGCTGTTTCTAGAGACGCATGTGCGGAGTCAAGACCGCCAAAAGGGGGTGCAGCAGTTCGTGGACAACCGTGCTCAGCACTTCGTGGTATGTTTGTTCATTCATTTTATTTTGTAAGTTATTATTTTCTTGAATTGCATCTTGAATTGCATTTGATGATTTTTTTACCGATGAAATTTTCAGGAGACCTATAATAGCCGGTTGAGGGAGAGATATGGGGACAATCCGTCGACCCATCCAGATTTCGATCCAGATTTGTGGATGGAGGCGGGATCGTCTGGTGGACCCGATAAAAACAGGGTCTACGGGCTCTCCAACACTACGGCTGACAACTTGCGTTCGACTCGTAGTGTCTCAACTGTTGGAAGCTCTCCATCAGTATCGAACACCCAGTCTGAGGAGTTCATTGCGTTGAAACAACAATATCAACAACTCTCGACGAATTATGATGAGCTCCGTCAAATAGTCATGGAGATGAGATCAAAGATGGGTGATGATACTTGTGCAGCTTCTTTTTAGCCGTATGGTCCCGGGAACAACCAGCCTCCTCCTCCTCCTTCGCCTCCTCCTCCAGCTCCACCGCTATTCTAGTTTAATTTTGTTTTTTAAACACATTAAATTTGTAATGAATATTATTACTTTTACATTTTTAATGTTTAATGCATTTTTATTTGTTTATCAAGGTTTTTTTTACAATTAATCAATTTTTTTTTTTAATATTTTAAATAAGTACCGACGGATATATTATCCGTCGGCATTTAACAGAGAGTTGCAAAAAAATTACGTGATTTTGCCACATTCACCGACGGATTGCCGACGGATACTAACCGTCGGTGATTTAATACCGACGGCATTACCGACGGATAATATCCGTCAGTAATTCACAGAGAGTTGCAACAAAAATTACAATCCATGCCATCATTACCGACGGTTTTTCCGTTGGTAATGCCGTCGGTAAGATTACCGACGGAATATATCCGTCGGTAATGTTCCCGCGGGAAACTTTTTTTTGGCGCGCGCGAATCCGTCGGTATTTCCGTCGGTGTTGCCGTCGATGGGTGGTTTTTTTATTTGCGACAGAATTAGCGACGGAAATGGGATTTACCGACGACTGTTATACCGACGAACGTGATCCGTCGATGACTCCGTCGGTATTATTTTTACCGACGGATTGCATTGCTGTCACCGACGGAATTAGTTCATCGGCAAAACTGTATAATGTTGTAGTGTCAAGTTTCAGGCTACGAGTTTACATTGTTCCTTTTATATTTGTCGAGTCATATTTTTCAAATTCAAACACATTTTTAATATCAAGTTTAAAATAATTACATTGAATTTTATTAAATTATATCTCAGAACATTTCTTTCTCATTTTATATATTTCATTAAATTATATCTCAGAACATTTCTTTCTCATTTTATATTTTTCTTTTGGTTTTTATCTACTTTTCTTTGTTTTTTTTTCCTATTATTTTTATATTTTTATTTTTAAATTAACATATGAACATTTTATTTTAAATTCTTAAAATCTAAAGTTGTCTTCTTAATTTAAATATTTAATTTACTCATTTAACATAGTAATTTTTTTTTTTGTTATGAATTTTATCCATTAGGTGGCCTAAACACCAAAATATTCACTCCACAAAGAAAAGTTGGATGTTTAGACGAATGGCTTCCATCTATGTTGGCTCTGAGAATGCGTCGAAAGCTTACGAAACAAATCCAGCTATCCAACTCTTACATCTAAATTACTTTTCCGGTAAATTTTGCTTTTTAAATAAAAAAAAATATTTTCTTTAATTATTCTTAATATATACAAGCATTATTTCTTGCGAACCCTATAAAAATCTATCTAAGCTTCCAACCTAACTTTATAATTATGAATATATAATTACAAGAAAATGACGATTTTAGTGAGGTATCCTTTTTAAATAAATGATATAAGTTATTCAGTAAATAATATGCATATAATTGAAAACAGAGGATTTCTAAACATATACAGGAGATTCTGATTGATTAGTTATATATCCTAAATATCTTCTTTTAGAGTGTAGCTGCGGTTATTTTTTAAAGTGTTTTTCGTTCTGAAATACATCAAAATAATGTTTTTTATTTTTAAAATTAACGTATCAAAACGATCTAAAATATAAAATAAATTAATTTTTAGTAAAAGAATTTTAAAAAAAATTTCATGCAAACCACGTTCCCAAGCATTAATCGGTTTAATAAATAAAAAACATCTTTTGCCTAATCTGACTTGATCCCACAATGTATGGAGACATAAAAAATAAATAATAAAAAATAATAATAAAAAATTCCGACCTAAATCTGAATGTTCCTTCTCATTCTAAAAAAAAAGACTTTAGGGTTTCACATGCTAATCGGTTTTTGAGTAAAATCAAATAAGAAATTCCGAAAATCAAACCAAATCTGAATGGTCAAAGATGAGAGATGGAGAACATGGCAGCGAATAGAAGTACTGGTATAGAATAGGATTCTTGGAAGTACTTTAGTTGGGCTAACGTATTCTAGGGGCATTTATTTTGCGTAAAAAATATTTTATATGTGAGAAATATTCTATATTAAATCTTTTTATGATATATAATTAGTAAAGTGAAAAATACAAAGCCAATAGAACAACTATGATGGGTTATGGTGGTAAATTAGTGATGATAATGATTATGATAATAATAATAATTATAATAATAGTAATGGTGAGATGATGATTTTGATAATGCTGAAATAAAACGATAATAAAATTAATTTTATATATATAATGATGGTGGTTAGATGATAGTAGTTAAAATTATTGTATAATATTTTAAATGGATTATTAGTAAAATATTTTATAAAATAATATTTTATGTTAACTTTTTTTTCATAAAATATTTTATATAAATCAAATATGAAAAAATATATAAGATATTATTCTATGAAATATTTTATGCAAAACAAATGCGTATTTCTTCTAATTACTCTTGGGACTCAATACTTTATACAAATCAAAATTATTTAAAATTTTGTTGTTGTTCTTATTTTGAGATTTAGTCCAAACAAATTTAACAAATTATTGATTATAATTTTTTTTATGATACATGAAAAAACCACACAAGTGTTTTATGTATTGTACACTTCTTTGTAAATATTCTAGATATTTATATTAATTATATTATAAATTAGATATTTATATAAGATATCTTAGATATTTCTTAAGATATTCATCATCAAGAAAATTTATATAAACAAATCTCTCTAAAAGCATAAGAAAAGCTCATCTCTCCAAACAATATAAGACTCAACACAAATCTAATATAAGACTTAAACAAGGCTTATGGAACATTTAAGTCTAAAGAATAATATTTATTCTCCACGTTACTTGTATAAACACTATACTGATATAAGCATCAGAGTGTTTTTCTTGCAGGTGTGGGTCAACCAAGTCCTTCAGGTCTAGTTTTATTAACCCATGAAAAGCGCCTTCAATCTTTTTCCAATGAATTTTTTCCAACCTCATCATTGGCATTGTCTATGGAAAATGAATAAAAAGTCATTTCTTTTCTAATTTTCAAAAGCTATTTTTATGGATGATGAAACTCAAATACAGTGATAGTTATGCCATTGACTAGGCCAACGACACGCCAATGGTTAAGCTAGTGGTTATGCTTATGGCTACGCTAGCAGTTATGCTCACAGCAACGCCCACGGGGCTACTCCAAAACTTCTAAAAAACTAATGGATTGTGACAGGAGCAAATAGAAAATAAGGGGACTAAAAAGAATTTTTCAGATGAATTTTTTAGTGGTCATGTTATTTTTTCATGTCTTACACTTTGGTCCTTGTCTTTTAATTATGTCTTTATACAACAAATTATAAGGAATTGGTCATTAATTTGATTACAAAGGATGTAATTGAAGAGAAAAAAGGTTCGACACCAAAAATGAAAAAAAAAGGAGCACTATAAATCCACGATGCTGTCTCTGTGTGTACATGCATTTTAATATTTTTTTTATAATTATAATTATACTGATTTTAGAACATTTATGAGCAGTATCATTAATGAATCTTTTTCCCGCATCATGCTCTGTATCTTTTTAACTTTGCATTTCTTTCATTGTTCTATTAATACCATGAAAATATTGAAAGGAGGAAGTTTATTGCAACTAGAGGGCGAAGGAAGTTATTGTTAAGAAAATAAAAATAAAAAGAAAGCATGACTAACAAAATCAAATATGCTAAAATTATTTTTAAAGAATCATTCAAACATTGATGTGCATAATAATGTTATTTTCTTTTGAAATCATTCTAATTTTGATCGTCGTTTCCTTCACATTCAAAATAATATACGGAAAGTAAATGCTGCTGATTGCTTTCAATGGAGGATGAAATTGATTAAAATATAATAGTTTTAGAATAATTTCATACTATTTTTTTTTATTAATGTAAGTGTTCGGATCAGCTTGCGTGTACCTTGATTAATTCCACAGGTTCTAAAATCAATAATCATATAAATTTTTAATAATTTTAAAATTTATGAAATTCAAACGTAACCTCTACGAAACAAACCTAGGATGTAATTATTTAAATTACACCACTAAGAGTTAATTCAACACTATTTTGATTTATAGATACTTAGTTGATATTATTTATATAATTGGAATACTAATTTATATTTTTCCAAAAGGGAGCCGGCAGTTTCTTCTTCTGTTCCCTTTTAGCAAAATTCTCTTTTCTGCAAAAACCCTAAAACTTAGTTTTACTAAAATTAATCAATCAAACCAACGAAACTCTAAAATCTCCAATGTTTCACCATTAAGATAGCTTCGCCAATTCTAATCCACGCACAATGGACGCGCGTAGAGCCACCACCACTGTCCCCAGGGTACGGCAAGTTGGATTCTTCACTCCCAATGCGCCGCCTGCTCAGCCGAGTCGGACTCAGTCCTTCCCTCGCGATTCGAGCTCACCACCTCTCTCCAACTCTCCCGCAAGCAACTCCTTATCACCCGTAATGATTCCTCCGCCACGTCACCTTTCCGATAACCTCGTTCACCGCGCAACCTCACCTCTCCCCGTCCCTGAACCCCCCGCCTTCCGCCGCCCTATCCGCAGCCACCACGTGGCGGTAGTCGGGAGCTACAATCCATCGGAGTCGCTCCTCGGCTCGTCGCCTCCGCTGGCTTCCCCGTCTAGTCGAGTGATTGGAGATGGAGAGTTCTCGGAGGAGTCGTCTGCTGGTTGGTTTCGGAGGAGTAATTCGGCGAAATTCGCTTCGAGTTTTAGCGGCGGGTTTGACTTGACGTCTGTGAAGTCATCAGAGACTATGGGATTTCATCAAGTTAAAAAACCTGTTGTCGCTCAACCCAAAGGTAAATTGCAACTACCTTTGCCACCTGCCGTTATGATTATTATTATTGTTATAGTTTGGATTTTTAATAATAAATAAAAAAATATTGTTGCAGAGGAGAAAAGTGGAGCTTCTGCTGTTGTGGAACCTCAGATAAATAAAGGGCTTTCTTCTTCTCCGAGTACAAAACCATCGAAAGAGAAAACAACAAAAGCTGAACGGCGTGCCTTGCAGGAAGCTCAACGTGCTGCAAAAGCTGCTGCTAAAGGTTTTTGTTTTTATATATATATATATATATATATATAATCTGTTTTAATCCCAAAAAAAATGTTTGAAAGTTTTGAATAATACAGAAACTAAAAAAAATGCGATCATTTTAACATGCTTAATGAAGAGTAGAATTTATGCCATCAATTTGGTGTGTCACTGCTCATAATTCGTCTTTTTTGTTAGCTATGACTGTGTCTGAGGGAGTATCTACTAGTAAACCTGTGAAGCAGCAGCCAGCACAGAAGAAAGATGCTCCCCCACCTGCATCTTCAATTGCAGCTTCTGATAGGAAAGGAGGTGAACGTTCTATGGAAAAAGAGAGGAGGAAAGATATCCCTGCACCACGAATGCAATTTGATGACAGAAGTCGTGTGGAAAAGGCTAAAAAGCGTGCAGTGGTCAATCAAAGTGAAGCTAGGAATAGGGTTGAGTTGTTTCGACACTTACCACAGTATGAACATGGAACTCAGCTTCCTGACCTTGAGTCGAAATTTTTCCAACTTGATCCTATGCATCCAGCTGTTTACAAGGTGCTACTTCTTTTGGATAATGACTTCATACATTTATGCAGGAATTTGTTCAAACCATTGCCACATAAATCATTATCCATGTTAAATCAATTTTTATCCAGATTTCTCAATTAAATTGTTAATGAAAATCATGAATGCGCTTGCAACATGTTGAACATGCACCTATAGACTGATATGTGTTCGTATGCCCTTGCAACTTTGGTACACAAATTTAGTTTCCTCTTGTAAACTGAACTTATGGTAAGCAGCTGTGAAATTACATTGGTGATATCAATATTTTTGGAAAACTAAATTTATCAGGAGGGTGGATGGATTGTCTAGATTTTACTGTTCAAGGGAAGACCCCAAGCATGCAAAAGCAGACACACACACACACATATGCAAACACTTATACTTTGGTTGCACACTGATTTATGGCATTGGTGTACCTGCTTGTTTATTGATGTAGCTATGAACTTTTGTCAGGTTGGCCTACAGTATTTGGCTGGGGATATCTCTGGAGGTAATGCTCGATGTATTGCAATGCTTCAGGCATTTCAGGAAGTCATTAAAGACTATTCCACACCACCTGAGAAATCTCTTACTAGAGACTTAACTGCAAAAATCAGTAGTTTTGTTTCCTTTTTTATAGAATGCCGACCATTTTCTATGAGCATGGGAAACGCAATTAGGTTTCTCAAGAGTCGGATTGCGAAGTTGCCTTTAACTGTTTCTGAATCAGAAGCAAAAGCCTCCCTTTGTGCAGATATTGATCGTTTCATAAATGAGAAGATAGTACTTGCTGACAATGTGATAATTAGGCATGCTGTTACCAAGATCACGGATGGGGATGTTCTTCTCACATATGGATCATCATGTGTCGTTGAGATGATTCTGTTATATGCCCATGAGCTTGGGAAACGGTTCCATGTTGTTATAGTGGACTCTCATCCGAAACTTGAGGGCCAAGCCCTACTCCGTAGACTGGTCGGAAAGGGACTGAGGTGTACATATACTCACATAAATGCTGTTTCTTATATCATGCATGAAGTTACTCGAGTTTTCTTGGGCTCTTCCTCAGTATTATCTAATGGAACTGTGTATTCGCGGGTTGGGACTGCATGTGTTGCCATGGTTGCTCATGCATTCCATGTTCCAGTCTTAATATGCTGTGAAGCCTATAAATTTCATGAAAGAGTACTGCTTGATTCAATCTGTTCAAATGAATTAGGTTTGTTTGTTTCCTTGCAAGATCAGTTCATATTGCTTTAGCCCTTGATTACATGTATGTTCTTTGATACGAGAGGAAAATAAAGGAGCATTTTTCATGTTGCCTGCAGGTGATCCAGATGCTATTTCAAAGGTTCCTGGAAGAATGGATATTAATTTCCTGGATGATCTGACCAATAAGGACAATCTGCAGCTTCTAAATTTGATGTAAGCTTCCAGATGCCTTGCAACCTAAGAAAACCAGAAAAAAAAACATTTTCTAAATCCTATCTTGATCTTGTACTGTGACAGGTATGATGCCACTCCTTCGGAATATGTCTCAATGATCATCACTGATTATGGGATGGTAAGTCATGGTGTCACAAAATACTTGATTGTTTTGCAGGATTCTCTGTGTTGCAGTGTTGTTTAATGAATCTTTACAAATGATTAGTTAATTTTAGTATTATCCCACCTAAATGGATGTCCTTGAAATGTTTGGTGTTAGTGAATTTCCATCTCCTCAGTTCGCAAACTTTGGCTTGCATTTTGTAGAGTTGCATGCATTCTTCCTCCTGTCTTGAGTGTATATGTAGCATAATGTTACACATACTAACATAACTTGCAAATAATACACTCAGCTCCTTGTATGTCAACTCCATTTCAATAATGTAATACACTTAACTACATAGTTGTAGTAAAACAATACACAATATTGAGACTAACTACTACAGTGTAGTAGTAGTAGTTAAATGCAGTGCGTGTTTAGGATTGTGGTCGAGGTTGTTTTTCAAAGTGTTTTTCACTTATAAATGCATCAAAATAATGTCTTTTATTTTTATTTTTTAAAACTCATTTTTGACATCAGCACCTCAAAAAATACAAAAAAAAAAAAACTAATTTAAAGCTAGAAAAAATAAAAAAATTTCAAAAGCACGGTCCAGCCGCAATCCTAAACACCCATGTAGTCAAGTACTAACTACTACAGTGCAATGCAAATATAATTACGCTATTTGGAACTTGATAATTTTGCTATAGGTAACTCACTAATTACCATATCCAGCATGTGAACTAGTCAAGAACATGGAGAAGGAATTAATTTCTGGTGATGCAAGATGTACATGTTTAAACTTTATTGTTCTGTGTGGTGATTCAACCATTGCTTCTTATTTTCCACGGGCAAAATGATGTTCAAGTTTAATGTAGCTGGTTGAATAATTTAATCTATATTTTCTCTGTTCTCTGGTATTTCTGCACCTGCCTGGCTGTTTTTTTTTTTTTTTTAATTCGATTGTAGTGCATGCTGCTCTGTTGTGATGGATGCTGCCTTTTGTATTAACCCACTGTTTACGGTGCTTGGGATTCCTTCCTGATGGTTGTGTATATTCATATTGCTATCTGCAGATCCCACCCACAAGTGTGCCTGTCATTGTGCGCGAGTATGGGAGGGAGCACCTGTGGATACAGTAATACAGGAAAAGCTTCGCTTCGGTGAAGGATCCTTTATAGTGGATCCCTTGCATGGAATAACAGGACTATGAATTTTATTATACCTGGTTGGGAGCCTCTTCAAATCATATTCTTCACATCAAAATGATATGACTCTATACGTTGCCAAACATAAGTTTTGTTTAAATTTGTTGTTAGCAAATCAGAAAAGAGAACGGTGCAACTTTTGCCCCACCTGAGCTCTGGACTTGGAGGTGGTTTGCTTTCCATATTGGTGAGAAAGAGCTTGAGAGTAATGTGCATAGTCTTAGAAATTACGGCCCAACAAAACAGACCTTTTAAGCTTAAAAGCAAGCAAAGTGCTTTTCTGTAAGTGTAGTCAGAGGACCAAAGGGTTTTCGGAATTGAAGATTCCGGGCATGGCAAATCATTAGTCAGTACAGTTATAACCATTCATGATGCAATGTAATCCAATTAGTCATTACAATCATAACCATTCATCATATTACAATTTTAAAAATCACAAAACCAAACATAGTAATGGACCTTGAGATTTGATCGATCCATTACAGCTAAACAAAGATGCCATAATTTGTTCGTCTCTGGTTAGCATTCTTGGGGATTCTGAGCCGCACATGCATGGCATTGATAGATACAACAGAGGTTATAAAAAAATCCTGGGCGTCCAGTTCGTCTCTTGAGTTAAGAGGCAACTAAATTACAAATGGACTATGCAGGAGATAACCTAAACTACAGGCAGCGTGTGCACTATGCTTCCATCAACTAAATTACACCAAAATTACATCCTGTATTCTCATTCATTGACGTGTCTTTTATCATCTTTGTTTCTTGTCCAGGCCAGCAGTGTTTTCTGCTGTTGTAGCGCCTGCCATTTCCATCAATCTCTCGTAGTCTATCTCATCTGACTTGCACTTCAACTTGATCCCTCCTTGCATCCATGACCTGATACAAAGAATCGCCTGTGTGCTATCATGTGGCATACAAAATCGTTGCTTGTCAATTTCATCACCTTTACTGCAAAACAGATCTTCAGGCGCCACTGAGGTCGGCTGCACAGCCAAGAAATCCCGGGCCATCACTGAAAGACGTGGATAGCGCGTGCTGTTGACCTTCCACCACTCCAGGACATCTGTTGGTATTGGAGCGGGAGGCTCTGACAGGTACTGAGTAAGCTCGTCGGTTGCATTGCTCAAGCTCACTCTTCGCTTCTTCCTAGCAATTTCCTCTGCAAAGGAAACACCCCCCCCATCTTCAATCTCTTGAGCACCATACCCACTTGTCATGGATGAAAAATGGCTGCTAGAGTAATTTCTTATGAATAGAGTTCTGGCTTCCTCCAGATAGTTTCCTGAGCTGAGGCTCTCAGGGATGAGCTCACATTTGATTCGGGGATCCAGAATTGCTGTCATGAAGATGAATATGTTGCCAACCTGTGTGGTGTAACTCCTAGACTTTGTTGCCATGTCTTCAGCAGCATTTTTTAGCCAATCTGAGCTGTGACGGGAATCTTTGCATAGGGTAATCATCTCAGAGATGTGATCCATGAAGAAGAGAACCAGCCCGATGGTGAGTAACTTATTTGTGCAAATGTTGTTTGTGGTTTTGTAGAAGGGTTCCAAATATTTATGCACGATACTAACTACATTCTTTTCTGCAGGGCTCAGCACCGTCCTCCCAACAATTGTGTCCTCGTACTTTCTCATAACGCCATCCATAGACTTTCCAGCCTGCAATCATAAATAAAACCCTAGTTCATATATTCTCACTTTATCTCATATTAAGATGTTAGAGATCTCAGATGAAAGAGCAATTACCTTGCACACAATATCAAGCATCTGGTAATTACCACTCCAGCGTGCTGAAGTTTCAAGTGGAAATTTCCAACTGCCTTCCTGATAAGCTGCTGTTAGTTGAATAAAATCCTCTGACATCTTGGCTGATGAATTTAGCTCTAGCACAAACTCCCTGACCTTAGATATTACTGGTTTTGTGGTTCTTAATCCATCTTCTATAATCAAGTTCAAAGTGCGAGCAGCACAAGGAATATAGCAGAACATCCCCAGTTTCTGACCATCTATCTCCTCCTTCAGAGTATGGCACGCATGAATAGCATTCTGACTGTTATCGTGAGTGCATGAGAGGACTCTACTCTCTATGTTGTACATCTTGAGAACCTTTTCCAGGGAATGATAAATCTCAGAACCACCACAAGGGTAAGGTATTTGACATATGTCAAGAAGGACTTGTTGGAAGGACCAGTTTTCATCTATCCACTGACATGTGACGCTCATATAGAATATTTGCTCATAGGAGTTCCAGAAATCCAGAATAATTGAAACCTTGGACGAAACCTTTTCCAAAGTAGCCATCACATCTTCCTGCATGCTCCTGAAAACTTCACGGATTTTCACTTTGTACCGCTCACCTGGCCAGAGTTGTATTGATGGGTTTAGAAATTTAAATGAGTTTGCCAACCACTTTTCTTCCAAGGTTGAAGGAGGAAGAGAAGCTAAGATGAGCCACTTAACGAGCAACCAATTTAGATGATCATAATCCATCTGTTGTTTCCCCTGTTGTTGAGCTTTCTTGACCACAGTGATGGGCTGTGGTGCTGAACTAGTGACTGAATCTCCGGACTTATCATATCCTGGATGGCGATTACTCAGGTGCCTCCCCAAATTGCCTTCATCAAATAAATTAAGACCATTACATGCACACAGAAATTCTTGTCATGATATCATGCTCAAATTCATCTGAAAATAGAACACAAGAAGGTAAAACAAAGAGCAATTTGGAGACTTCAATTTAGTACATAGCCACATGATTTCGGGACAACAGACTCATAACGCAGCACAAAGCTCAGGTCAGTAGTTTCAGTGTTGGATCTCAATTTCATTTTAGACACTTACAAGTTACAACATGTGAGTAATTGAAGAGAAAAGAAGGGGAAATGGAACTAGCATAGGAGTCCTACCCGTGGCAGTTGCAATAGAATAGCTTTGTCCACAAAACTTGCACCGCCGACTCTTTCCGTCAGGAGCAGTCTCAAAAAATTTAAGATAGACTGAAGTCATTGTCTTCTTTCTTTTTGTTGGAACCACAGTAGTTCCCTTTTCTGAAGATCCCAGTCCAATATCTACTGGATCGACATTTTGGATGAGTGCCACATCCATCATTGATTTGGGATGATCCATATCTACTCCACAAGCAACAGCTCAGTACAATTAGAGTTACATACACAAGCAATATCCAATCAGTTCCATTCCCAGTTTTCACATCACAGCACGATTATTGGATTAAAACTTAGTAATCAAGAAATCCATCATTGGAAGTACAAACAAAAAATGAACCCCACAAAACAAAACCTTGAGCTTTACGAGTAAAATGCAACAGGATGCGAGAAAAAGAATGAATCCAATCCCATCTGAAGGACCAAAACTTAAAATGTGAAAATGGAGTTTACCTTTGTAAGTTTTGAACGCATTATTTACAGTCCACTCCATTTGGTTTGCAGCAGCTCTCCCACTCACACTTCCTGTCTGAAACAACCCAATACACACACTAATTAGACGAACACAACAGCCTGCTTACTACTTACCATACACTATTTATCAACACAGAAAGCCAAAAAAAAAAGAGCCAGAAAATAGTGTCTGAAACCCAAAACACAACAAAAAGAGAGATTTTCACCAAAAGAAGAAGAAGAAGAAGAAGAAGAAGAAGAAAGTTTTACAGCTTAACTTGATCCTTCTTTCTTACCCCAAAATCCATCTCTTCCTCTCAAATAATTCTCCAATTCTAACAAGAAAAATCTGAAACAGAAAAGAAAAGAACCCATAAATTATATATTAATAAAAAAAATTCGAAATCAAGAGAGAAAGCAGTGTTGTTTGGTATAAGTGTAGGGAGAGGTAGTTAGAGTACGTTACTTACCATTAATCACTGGGATTTGGAGGGTTTTTTATGGTGAATGAAGAAGAAAAACTTAGAAAGAGACAGGTGTTACGGAGCGGAAGAGAGAGAGAGAGTCTAGAGAGAGAAAAATGGAGGGAGGGAGATCAAGAAAGAAAGAAAGGCTGTGGATCTAACTAAGCCGGATCTAAGCCGAGCAAGAAGAGACTGATAGATTTTTTTATTTTTTGTTGAGAGAGGAAAATTTTATTAAGTCATAAAAGGAAGGAGAGAGAGTGCGTGTCTGCGCCTGCGTGTGTGGCTCGGCTGGTGGAAACCTAATGACTGAATGAAGAAGTTTTTTAAAACAACTCGACTGAGTGGCTCGGAGCGAGTGAGAGAGACTCAGGTTCTCCATGTTGGTAGATACAAACAGAAGGCTTGCTTGACTCAGTCAAGCAGTTTAGAATTTGGAGCCAGCTTTGTCCTTTTTATTTATTTTTGTGTTTTAATTTCCTTGCTTTGTGTATAAACTTAATAATAATAATAATAATAATAATAATAAGGCTGCTGCTTGGTTTAGGAGTTGTTGTCGAGCCCCGGGTGGAGCTTCTCACTCATAGTGAGTTTGATTTGCACACATTCAAATCCAACGTTCCTTAGACCCATTTATTTCACAACGATTTGCGTGTGTATAGTAGTCTTGGTGCAAATGATTAATTAATTAATTAATTAATTATATATAATAATAATATTTAGATATTGAAATAAAATAAAAAATGATAAAAAAACCAGCCATTATAAATTTACAATCATGATAATTAGGGTTGAGTTAATTCGAGATATCATGCTAAATCTGTAACTTAGATAATGAGATTCAAATAACTTGATAAAAAAATAAAGATAATTATAAAGTATTTAAAAAAAACTCGTATTAACTTTTCAAACCTGTAACGCGGGTCATTAGATTTGAAACATCCAATTTAGAAAAATCATGAAGACCAATTCTCTTCCATGCAAATATTGAAGGATAAAATTGAAAAAAATAATTTTAATTATACAAAAAAATTAAAAAATAGTAATTAAAATAATGAGAATCAAAATTAAAATACAAAATACATTTTAAATTTGATTGAATGATGAAATTGAAAAGAAAAATTAATTTAGTAAAAGGACAAAAAAAATCAAAAGAATAAGTGTCAAGATTGACATAAAAATAAAAACAATGTTTTGATTGAAAGGTGAAATTGAAAACAATAATAATTTTTACAAAAGAGCAAAGAAAAAATTAGAAATCAAAACAATGATGACCAAATTAAAAAATATAATACCATCATTTTAGATTGAATGATAAAATTAAAAAGCCAATAAAACTTTTACAAAAGGACCAAGGTAAAAAATTAGAAATCCAAAAAATAAGGACCAAATTGGAGAATATAATATTTGATAAATTGGGATTGAAGGATAAAATTAAAAACAAATAATCTTCTACAAAAGAGTCCAGAAAAAAAATGAGAAATAAAAAAAAATAAGGACTAAAGTTTTAATACCAATAACTAAAAGAGCCAAGCTATAATTTTTAGGGGAGAAGAGAGAAAAAAAGGGTCAACTAGTAATAAGTCAAACCACCAACGGTGACACGCTCTGCACCAACAGGAAAAGAACGCAATGACAATTCAACCTTCACGGTGGAAGGGAATTTTTGGACTTTAGGACAAGCATGTCCTTTTTTTTTAATTTAGCTAAATATCAAAGTGCTTAAGTTGATTTTCTAATTATAAAAAAAACATTTGTAAAAAGCCAAAAACACCCCTTGACCTTAGGCTCAAAGTTTTTTATTTTAAGAGTATTTTTTTTGTTTTACTATGTATTTTAATTGCTTATTATTTTTTATATTTGTTTAAATACCAAATGTCTCTCATCTTAAATTATAATAGCGAAAAAACCATTATGAAAATACAACAATATCCTTTAATGCTAGTTTTAAATTTTGTTATTCTAATGGTATTTTGGTCGTTTCAATGTGAAATCAAGATGAAAAAATACTTATTGTCCCCGGTCAATTTAAAAATGACAAATTAACTATGTAAAAAGACTTAAATATCCTTGAAAGCCAATATAAAATGTTTTAGATAAAGAAGCAAAATCAGCATTACATTATTTTCCAAAGTTTTTCCAAGGAGTCACAATGTTTCTTTCTCTCTGCTTTAATGAAAGTCTTTTAATTTTTGTATCCATTTTTATTTATATCAAAAGCTTATTGTCCCACCCAATATTTAATCAATCATGAAAAGTAGAGTCTCTACTTAGTGTTTTTTTTTAAATAATATGAAAACTAAACATTGAATCATAGTTAATGAGATTGCTTTTATAACTTGAAAGACCACATTATCCTATTGTACCCTCGTAGTGGATTGATTAGTACTTAAAAGTGCATTTTTATCAAGGTTTTATATCATCATTTTGCACTTGAAGTATCAATAACTCCTTAACTAAAGTATGTTTAATGATAACAAGTCTGATACTATAAGATATCTTTAATTTATGGTAAATGTTCATCTTAAATGCAGGCCTATCACATAAATCAAATGATTGATTGATGAGTTTAACTACTTAAATTGAGAGGACAAATAGAGGGGCAAGCTTAGAAAAGAGATGTTGGTTCAATCCAAACTGGAACACTATTCGATTATTGGATTATACCTGGAGCTGTAGAACTTGGATTTAGGTCTAGTCTATATGGATGGAAAGCTAAGACATAGGCCCAAAACTTTCATGAAGAGTCCAAGATTCAAAAAAGCCGTTTTCAAGTTCAAATTGTAACAACAATGGAGAAGTAAGAATCTGTCATGCAGCTCAAATACTGTTCAGTGTTCAACCCATATCTCGAGTTCTAGAAGTTCAAATACGCCGATTCTTGTTATGTTGGAAAGCTGAGATAATTTTCTAGAACTTTTATGAAGACTATCTGTTCAAATTCTGATGTTAGTAATGATGTTTTGTTCAGACAAGAAGATAAGGATTGTCACCAAGTCAAGATGTGGCCACCCACTCAACAATTAGTCATCAAATCAATAGTTCTGAATTTTGACCTATAAAAAGAGACATTTACCATGCATTTAGGGATCTTGGTTTTCAAATTAAGATCATGTTCTTGCTCTCTTTCTTTATATTTTTGATATGCTTAAGTTTTGTTTATATTAATCTCTTGTTTATGCTTTTCATTTCCTTTTCTTTACTAGTTAACTTATATCTTATTTATGTTCTTATCTTATTTATTTATGTTTCTCTCTTTCATTATGTTTAGCTAAGTTTATTATGTCAAGGTGAAAAGGTTACACTAATGGTGTAAGAATAAGCATAGTATAAACTCAACATGGACTTTAATGTTTGATACTAACATGTTTTGTACTTGTTATCTTGTTCACTTTTAATACTTTGCTTGTTAAATGGTTAATCTAGATTTATGTTGTATAACCCTTGGTACAACAAATACTTGGCACTTTCATAGCCTAACCGTATGGTATAACCGACACCTGTGCTATGAAAGGAACTTGATTTATTGTTAACATAAGTTATAATCATGAATGACTGACAACATTTATAAGAATTAGCATTATTCGAATAAAATAACTAATGTAATCATGTTAACAATTTATAATCCGATTGGAACCTCCTTTGTGTGTGGTTTCTAGTTGAGTAATAAAAAGAGTTTATACTATACTTGTTTAAAATACCATTAGTGGATCCTCTAACCTTGATAATTATTTTATCCTTGTTTAATCCTTATATTAATATCACATCTCAAAACTCTCTTCAACTCCTTTTCTGTTATTATCTATTTCTTTATTTATAGTTATATAGTTAACCTCCCTGTGGTTCGACCCCGATCTTACCGAGTTATTTATTACTTCGACACTCCTACACTTGGGAGAAGACATCAACTCTTTGGTCGTGTCATGGACCATCTTAACAATATGATCATTTTTTTTATTAACATGGATGTCCAGGCCAGTTTGTGCATACCTCGACTAATCTCACGGACCCTGAAGTTAACGACCATGTAAGTCTCCAATGGCCCTGAGGGAACTCGAACTCGTGACTATTGGGGAGAAAACCCAAGGTTTGATCAGTTGAGCTAATATGATCATTTGTTACTACTAGGAATGGTTGTCTTGACATGGTGATTATCTTTGCAAGGTGATCACCTTGACTACTATGGAATGACCATCTTGAAATGGGATCATATGTGGATTATCTTGATAAGGTGATTACCTTGGTTTTAGAAAGGATAATTTTGACATGGTAATTGCATGTTAATTATCTTGATAGGGTAATTAACTATGTGATAAATTTGGTATTATATTGATGTTGTTATAAACATCCAAATATGAAAAAGATTTTTTCATCTTAATGCAACATGACTTGTACCATATACTCAAAATGGTGAGAAAACTTTAGTCATCTTGATTGATAGGGCGATCTAAGGGATATAGTAAAGGTTGGTTGTCTTAACAAGGTGACAACCTAGACTACTAAACAAAAGATTTATCATCTTGATATGGTGATAATTTGAGGAATATTTGTGTTTTACAATGGCTTCTGAGTGAAAACGTCATGGATTTGCACAATGTTTTTATTTTTCTTGGTCCCTGAATTTTTTTTCTTTAGCTATTGAATTATTTTTTTTTAATTTTATCATTCCACGTTGTAATGATTGGTGATTGGGTTTGATGGTTTGTTTCGTATCGATTTCTTTTAGGTTTTTAGTCTAAAACAAATCCCTGCTTTGAGTTGGTTCTTAATTTTGTAAAAAGGGTTTCAATATGGTTGTTTATGAAAATTTTATGAAAATTAAATATTAGAGGACCAAAATTGAAAGTAGGGTGAAATGTTAGCCTTTTATTTAAAAATAAAATATTTTTCTTTTTTAGTCCTTTATTTATTTTTTTCTAGTCTGACCATTAATTTTTTTTTTTGATTTCATCCTTCAAGATTATTTTAGTTGATAATTTGGCTTAGTTATTTATTTTGTATTGGTTTTTCTTAGGTCATCTTAGTTTTAAAAAAAGGTCCTAACATAAGATGATTCTCAATTTTGTAAGAATTTATTTAGTTTTCTTGTTTGAGAGAAATTAGCAATGAGTAAGGACCAAAGCTAAAACCTTGGTAAGATATAAGCCCTTCTTCTTTAAAAAAAAAATGGTGTCAACACCTCTTAGGCTTAAAATTTTGTCGAACTTCTATTTTGGTCCCTTGAGTTTAAAAATTATAAGGTTTAGTATAAAGCTTCATTTTATTTACATTTTACTTTCTGAATTTGAAGAAGAACAAAAAGACTCACTGGAAAATGACTAAGAAAAGGAAAAGAGGTTGGTTGTTCCAATTTAGTTCACCAACATGGCCAAGATTAGGCTTGACAAAAGGAGTGCTATCAAAAAGTTTTTGGGTTGCCATATCACTTGAAAAGGTATATTAGGGTTGCGTGATTGTTTTTGTTTGATTTGTGTTGTTTTAACCAGTTAAGAGTTTTTTTGAGTTGGAAAACTAGTTTTGTGAAGTTATGAGAGTGTTTTTCAAGTTCTTCTAGATCAAAATAGGTTAAAAAAATAAGGTTGGGATAAAAAATACATAGCTCAAATTCTTGTCACCTTTATGGTAGCTAGATTATGGGCACATAGACAACACATCTTTTAGTTCTTTTAAAAAAAATGAGTGGAAGACCAATTTGAAAGAAAAAAAAAATAAAAGCCCATACGGCCAGGTTTATTTTTAAAGGCCTAAGCACGTTAGGCCAATAGGCCCACACTGTTAGCCTATTTTTGTTTCACCAATTCATATTTATTTTCTTAAAAATTAAATAATTTTAAATATAATATGTATAATTTATTTTAAATCCTTACATTAACTAAGAATGATTTTTATATGTTATATTATTTGATTTCATTTAATTTTTACTTCATTCTCGAGCAATCTTTCTTTTTATGTAGCCTATCATAATCAAATTGTTTTTCTTTTAGTCATTTTCTTTAATGCGGTGACCAATTTTTATTATTATATAATTAAATAAAAAATAATTTTAGAAAAAAATACCTTTTAAACTCGATTAGGTCTATAACTTGGGTGGCGGGGTTGATAGGTTAACTAACCCATATCGATATGATATGTCATCACCTTGATATTTAAGAAAATGGTGTCATCTTGAAATTTCTTTTAAGTAAATCATGTTTTTATCAATCTTCTAGGTTACTTTTAGACTCGCTGAAGTTGAACATGTCACATCAAATTAGCCTTCATTGGTTTAATTTGAAACTCAAACTAGGTAATTATTCGGGTCTAAGATGAGTTTAGTGATACTTGAAAAGAGTTCCCTATGACAAGACATGAATGTTGTATTATTGTTGTTGTTGTTGTGTTTTTTAATACACTCGTATTAAAATTATTAGAGTGTTATTTAAAAAAAAATCTTGCTTTTAGAATAATAATATGATGCTTTTTAAAAAACAAATGTCTTGATGAAAATGTTTTTTTTTTTGAAAAATAAGGAACATGTTAATGAGAAAGCATGTTAATGAGATAAAGGGGTTTTAGTTAGCGATGTCTTTTTGTTTTTATTTGAAATTGTCCTATTTTTTATGTATTTTTTTAATTTCCTTTAGTTTTCATTAAAAGTGACATAGAAAAAATGTTATATTTGTTTTTTTTAAATAACGATATTAATAAAGAAAAAACTTTATTAGAAAGTTATTGTGTTCCAATGAAATTTAAATTGTTAATGTTTTTATAAAAATGTTGGTGCCATTTAAAAAAATAAATAAAAGGGCTTTCCAATGCATATAATTAAAAATTAGTGTCATCTATGCATGTTTCTCAACTTCATGACTTGCTCTTTAGTTAGTGTTAGGATCTTTTTTTATCATTAATTAGTGTATATAATCCTCAATCTATTTTATTAAACATACATATTGAATTTTAAGTTAATTATTATGATTTTTTTATTGTTGAAAAACACGTTAGCAATGCTTAAATATTTTTTTATGTTAAAAACAAATTGACCTAACCCATGACATAACACGGGTTATATCTAAGTGTGTAACTATGCATGCATGCATTATAAAATATTTTAATTTTTTAGATTATTTTATACCAGCCTCGGTGCCCACGCTTCGCCTTGAGGCCAGACTATTTTTGTTTGCTCAAAAAATACTATTCAGATGCCGCAAGTGTGTTTTAAAAAATAAAGAAAAATGTATGCCTCAAGTTATAGCCCATGGCTATATTTCAATTAGATGAAAAAAAAAAGATAGTAAATGATTAAAATTTAAAAAGAAAAGTGATTAGGATAACAAGGGGAAGAAATATTTTTTTCAAAATAAAATAAACAATTTATCTTAATTCACAACTTATTAAATACAAAAGAAAAAAATGGGGTAAAAAAAGGACATAAAAAAATGATCTTGGTTAACCTGAGTTAGCTTAAACTTGTAACCCTGGTAATCAATGTCGACCAATCCAAGATATCTTGCCAAACCCGTGGTCTAGATCATGAAATTGGAATAACTTGAAAAAAAAATAATTGTAAAGCCCTTTTTTTTAAAAAAAAACTTGTGTTAAATTTTTAAACTCGTAATCCGGGTTATTAGACTTGAAACACCCAATCTCAAAAAAACCAGGAAGACCAATTCTCAATCAAGCAAATATTGAAGGATGAAATTGAAAAAAAATATTTAATTATAGAAAAGAATTAAAAAATATTAATTAAAAGAATGAGGATCAAAATTAAAATACAAAATGAATTTTATATTTGATTAAATGATGATATTGAAAAGACAAATCAATTTAGTAAAAGGACCCAAAAAATCAAAAGAATAAAAATCAAAATTGATATAAAAAATAAAAATAATATTTTAATTGAATGGTGAAATTGAAAAAATAATAATTTTTACAAAAGAGCCAAGAAAGAAATTAGAAATCTAAACAATGAGGACCAAATTGAAAAATATAATACCTTCAATTTGGATTGAATGATGATACTAAAAAACAATAAAACTTTAATAAAAGGGCTAAGAAAACAAAATCAAAAGAATAAGAATAAGAATAAAATTAAAAAATATAATATTTGATAAATTGAGATTGAAAGTTGAAAGTGAAAACTAATAAAATTTATATATAAAAAGACCAAAAAACAAAACATAAAAATCAAAAGAATAATGAATGAAGTTGAAATACCACCAACAAAGAGATCCAAATTATAATGTTTAGGGGAGGAGAGAGAAAAGAACAAGAAGAAGAAGAAGAAAATCCCCATCAATGAACCACCAGCACCAACACTCATCACTCCACATAGAAGAGGACATGATGTTGCTTCCAACAACACAATAGAAAGAAATTTTTGGATGCTGGAGGCGCCGCACCTGTTGTTCAACATGCTTAGGCACCTCACACATGGTGCATGCTAGGCATGCCCAACAACTTTTCATTTTTATTTTTATTTTCAAAAAGCTTAGGCATCTCACACATGGTGCATGCTACGCATTCCCAACAACTTTGCATTTTTATTTTTATTTTTTTCTTTGTTAAAAGTTCTAATTTCCCCTCAGCTTACCACATAACAACCAAGAAAACCTTTACGAAAAACAAAAAGCCCCTTGTGGCCAATTTTAATTTTTTGGCTTCTAATGATATTTGATTGTTTCACTGTGCTTTTTATTTTTTATTTTATATATTTTCAACACCCAATGAAATACCAAATTGTCCCTCATTAGACATGATAAGTACATAAAAATCATTGTAAAAACACAAAAGTGTCATTTGAATCTAGTTTTTTTTATTCCAATGGTATTATAGTCGTTTCCTTCTGCAATTGAAATGAAAAAACATTTATTTGTCATCAACCAATTTGATAATGACTAATGAGCATTGTAAAAATATTAAAATACTTCTAATTGCTTGTTTAAAGTTTTTTTTTTGGTGGAGAGGCAAACAATAATTTCTCTCACAGGCTATAGTAAAAATATTTCCCCAATTAGCTTTTACTAGGTTGGTGCTAATGTTCCGAGTCTGCATTATTTTTTCAGTAAAATATTTATGCATTGCTAGCATGTCTTTTTTTGAAAAAAAAAAGAGAAATTCAAAAACTCGGGTTATAGTTTCGATCAACTAAATAAGCTGGCTTTATTTAAATCATATAAGGAAAAAAAAGATGCAACAATAGCAAACAGGAAAACATTATATATATATATATATATATATATATATATATATATATATATATATATATATAATCGATCAATGAGGACCAAAATAAATAAATAAAAACTAATACACTATCAATTTGGATTCAAGGGTAAAATTAAAAATAAAAATTTTTTTATAAAAGATTTAAGGGAAAAAATCATAAAAATAAGGATCAAATTGAAAACACCAATACATGACAAAAAAAAACTTGAACATATAGAATTTTTCAGCGTGTTTTCTTACATAAAAAAATAATAAATATAAATTGAAAAACATATGGACGCATTCATTTAAATAAATTACAAACCTTTTGTAAATAAATGGAAAAAAAGTAAGTAATGATAAATAAAAACATAGTTGAAAAAATAAATAGACTAATGTAGATCAAGATATTTAATATCGCAACATGAATAATTTATCTAGTTATATTTAATGAATTTGTTTATGAAAATCAATTTGTAATACAGATTGATACACACATAAAATTTATTGAAGAAAATAAAAGAAAAAAAATATTATGCAAAGTTACACATATTAAAAATATTATAAAAAATAAATATTTAATTTATATAAAATATCATCAACAACAAACTCATAACTATTATCATTATCAGATTTTTCAAAAACTGCAACATTATCATCAGCACTACTAACATTCCATTTATCTTCTGAATCTGATGCACCATGTACATTTTTCACATTGAAACCATCACATGCCAAGCTGTCAATCCAATCATCCTCGACTTCATTAGCAAACTCAAATTCATCATCTTCAAAAGTTATATAGTCCTTATCTTCTTCCTCACTATCTTCTTCATGTATTCACATAACCACCCACACCAATATCATAACCAACACCTTCACTGTAACATGATCAACACCTAGTCCAACACCACCACCACAATCAACACTTGCACCAACACCAACATCATGACTTTAACAACACCTATACCAACATCAGAACCTCCAACTTCATTAATTAAACCATTAGCATCTTCATGATCCAAATCATTTATTTCAAGTAAAAACACAATCTTATTACTTTTTCCAACTTCATCATTATTATCATAAGAAGCAAAATATTTTGTATGAGTTGGTCTACCATTATTAGGCTTGCCTCAATAACACCAAGGCATTTTCCATTCTAGAGGATCAACTTTAATATCTTCATCAACATATAAATTAATTTCTTCTTCTTCATATTCATCATATATAATAATAACCTTAATGCCTAAGGCATTATGCACAATTACATTCCCTCTATTATCTTTTATTTTGAATCCATGCAAGTCACACTTGCTTGCAAATAAACAAGATATCAATATATAATATTTTATTTAAACAACAATTTCTTTGAACAAATGTTAAACTATCATGATGAGCAATTATATCGAGAATTTTCAATCAGTTCTTCCATAATAGAGTAGTAAATCACAATCAATAGAAGGTTAAATGCATTAATTTAGCATGTATTTAAGTAAAAAAAATCCAAATTTGAATTCTTACAATAGTAATCCGTTAAGATAAATAGGGTATTTTTAAGATTTATACAAAAACATTACTAATTATATTCAATAATGGTTTAACATACTTCACATCAAGTGTTTATTGAAAAGCAATCCAAGTTTTTAGAAAGATTATTAACTTGGATTTTTCGGGAATAGTACAAAATCAAATTAGAAGTTCTTATGAGGGTTCATTTAAACAACAATAAAAGAGTATCTACTAGTCAAATTAGATATTTTATGTTGAATGTCATCAACCAAAGAAAAACAAATCAGCTTAAAGGCTTTATAGCTTTTTTCAAGATTGAAGTTGAAAAACAAGAAAATTGGGTTTTTTTTTTAATGTAAACAATTGAATAATCACACTTTAACATCATACAAAACGCATAATCATCAATTTCTAACCTCTAACTGAAAAAAATGCTTTAAACATATTCGTTATGCATTAGTTTGCATAAGGAAGTTGTCCTAGCTTCGACAACCCACAAGATCTCACCACGTGACCCAAAACTTATTGTGAATAATCATTACTTCCTTACATTTTTGTTCTTTGATCTGGGAGAAAAGGTTTTTAGTTTACTGTTTTCAATTAAAAAAAGAGAAAGTGAGAGAGAAAGAGTCAAGTTATCTGTGTTTTTGAGTTATAATATATATATATATATATATATATATATATATATATATATAGAGAGAGAGAGAGAGAGAGAGAGAGAGCATTTTAATCTTTGTATTTTTTTTTAATGAAGATTTGTGTTGACTAAGGTTAAAAAGTGTGATTTTTTAAAACTTGGTAGACAAATGTAATTTGGTCCAAATCATAGGATAACAAAGATTATTTTCTCTTATTTTATAGTTAAATAGTGCAAATTTATATACCAGTTTGTCAGGGATTTGTTTAAGAGCGAATCTAGACTTGATAAATTAGGAGAGCCAAAATAATTTTTAAGTTTTATGGCTATTTCATAAAATTGCCTTAAAAATTTTGCAAGTACAAGAGGGATTTTGAATTTTGTTTAAAACCTTAGGTAAGCCAGGCCACCCTTGGTCATCCTGGAAATTCATCCTTGAATTTGTTATATATATATATATATATATATATATATATATATATATATAACTTGCAGCCTGTTTTCTAAAAATTATCTTTTCAACCTATGAATTCTATTTTTTTATAGATCTATTTCTGTTTCAGCTTTTTCTACATCTGAGACCTTCGAGAGTAAGAGGATTGTACAAAGTGAAGAAATAACTGTTGAAGATTTTACAAAAAAAACTTGATGATTGGAAAATTCTAAAAATTTCTCAAACACAAATTTATCAAAAATCAAAATATGATATTTTCAAAACAGATTTTACAATTAAAACTGAAGAACGAGATATTAAGCTTACAAAACCTTTTGAGACCATTCAACTCCTCTCCCAAAAATCCATACAAAGCCACAAACTGTTTTCTTATCTCTTATTGGTATCGAAGCTTATTGGGATCTGGGTAGGAATAGTGACATAAGTTACAGAACCCCCTGAAAGAGAAGAAAACCTTAGTTCATAGGTGAATGCTACTGAATGGTGTAAGTCTCGTTGAGTGATTAAGGCAATAAACCCATATAACTCACAGCTTGTTTTCTAAATTAACTTTTCAACCTATGAATTCTGTTTTTTATAGATCTACTTCTGTTTCAGGTTCTTCTACATCTAAGACCTCCAAGAGTAAGAGGATTGTACAAAGTGAAAAAATAACTATTGAAGATTTTACAAAAAAACATTGCTGATTGGAAAATTCTAAAAATTTCTCAAACATAGATTTATCAAAAATCAAAATATGATAGTTTCAAAACAAATTTTACAATTAAAACTGAAGAACAAGATATTCAGCTTACAAAACCTTTTGAGACCATTCAACTCCTCTCCCAAAAATCCATTTAAAAACACCTAGCCAAAAACTACAAATATATTCATGTTGGTCTAGTCCAAGTCGGTATAAAACCCCTTACAAAAGAAGGTTTAAACACCTCAATTCTAATTGTCCTTCGAGATGCTAGATTCCATAATTTTCAAGACTCACTTCTTAGTTCTATTGAGTCTAGCCTCTGTAGCGATCCAGTATCTTTTGACTGTTATCCAAATATTACTATATCTCTCGAAGACAGAAATATTTTACAAAGCATGATACTACAAATCAAAACCCATAATTACAATATGCTTGAAGGATCCATCCCTGTTGCTTTCATTTTCAAAATCCATTACAAAGTAATGTTCTTAGCCTTCGCCAATAAACACAAATACCAATCCCAGAAAGGAGAAACACTCCTTCTCCAAACAAACCTATCCCGATCAAACATAGTCGTTCCAAAAGCTATCCAATGGAAAGATATCACTCTTCCAAATGATTGGATCCTTGAAGGAGCCACCCCACCAGAAATACCACAACCACCACAACCAAATCTCCAAATCAAAGACATAACCCAATATATAGAAGGCAAAGTAAAATTGTCTTTCCATCATCATTCTACAAGTTCCAGATTCTCTGAAGAATCTTCCTCTTCCAGCACAGTAGATCTTGGAAGAATTTTAAAAATACCTTCTGTCATTAACATTCCATGTCAGCCAAACCCACCTAAACACTCTACATCAGATATCCCTTCTGCAAGTTTCCAACATGCAGATTACACTATAAATATCTCAAAACCAGTGTATGCCAACATTGAACAACAATCACCTCCAACATCTCCAACCTTCTCTTCAGTCACAAAAAAATGTCCAAAATGAGCTAAATGTTTTAATTTCAGAAAAAACATTTTGTTCTTAAAAAACTCTTTTCAAAAAAGATTTTTATGCTGCCTATAATTCTACAAAACGAATTTGGTTTTTTCAACACTTTCTCCATCAGAGAAGTGCGATCCAAAAACAATTTTATAATTTCATTGAATTACATAAAGTACAAATTCTGTTCTTCGATTGGTTTGAATTGTATTATGTATCTGAACATTACATTTCATATCCTTTTGCATCCATTAAACATGCATGTCCGATCACATCAAGATCCAAAACACCTACATGGAACTTCACTAGTGGACCAACAGTTGAGTCTGACCATCCACCCTTGAGAAATATCCAAATCACCCACAACAACCAGACTGTAGATGCAGCTCCCTACAAATTACCCAGTGATGACACCTTTTCAAATACCAAACACATTATTAACCAAAATAACTTTACAAACACCAACCTCAATACCTTAGGTAAACAGCTTACTCGACTAGAGAAACATATACAAAGAACTACTATCAGCTCAGTTGGCACCAAAACCTCAAATAACCTGAAACTAAAAAACTCAGTTTTCAAACCTTATCAAATTACACATACAAGCCAAACACAAATCCAAGAAAACCAAATTGATTTTCTCAGAGCCATCAAAACACACTTACAACACATTGATATTTCATCCTTAACTGTCCCAGATACACCACAAACAACCAACTCATCAACATCCACAAACCTAGTCAATACCTTACAAAATAGTCCTGACCAGTCTTCTGATGAAGATGTCTTTCCAAACCAACCTTTTGAACTAAATAAACTTACACTAACAACTCCTAAAACAACCATTGCCCCAGATATTTCCATCCATTTTGAACCAACTATTCTTAACCAACACAAATTCAATGCCTCCTCTCTCTATGAGTGGAACATAGACGGAATGTCTGAATACAACATCTTAAACACGCTTCAACAAATGACAATGGCAGCCAATGCCTATAAAACCCAAACAGGAACCCTGGACAAAGTCATTGCTGAACTCCTTATTACTGGTTTTTCTGGCTAGTTGAAAGGATGGTGGGATTATCATCTCATTGAAACAGACCACTTACATATCTTAAACTCCTTCCAAACATATGAAGACCAAACACCCATCATTGACTCATCTAGAAACACTATCAAAGATGTTGTATCAACCCTTATTCTTACAATTTCCTTACATTTTATCGGAGACCCTTCCCATTTGAAAGATAAGAATGTTAAACTCCTTTCCAACCTTAGATGTAAGAAGCTCAGCGACTTTCAATGGTACAAAAACACTTTCCTTACCCGTTTAATGCTTCGAGAAGATTCAAACTAGCCTTTTTGGAAAGAAAAATTCCTTGCAGGCTTACTTATTCTTTTAGGAGAAAAGGTCATAAACAAAATCAAAGATACTTTCACAACCAAAACCATACCTTATGACCAGCTTACAAATGATGAACTTGTGAGCTTCACCCAAAAAGAAGGTCTTAAGATCTGTCAGGATCTTAAACTCCAAAAACACCTAAAGTGGGAAATGAAACACACCAGACAAGAACTTGGTAGTTTCTGTCACCAATTTGACATTTCCACCAAAAAACCCTCATGCAGTGGAAACTACTCAAAACCCAAAACCTATTCAAGCCAAAAACCTCCTTACAAACGACAAACCCATAGATACCGAAAACAGTTTCATTCTAAACTAGAACAAACCTATTATAAAAAAAACCCTTATGAAGATACTTTTTTAGAAAAACATATACCTACAAAAGCAAGACCTATACAGATGAATGCTAATTTAGAACAACATTGTAAACTTGAAATCCAGGATCTTGAGTCTAAATGTCTTATCCAAAAGTCCCGATCACCCTGGTCGTGTTCAGCCTTTTATGTAAATAAAAACTCTGAGATTGAAAGAGGCACACCAAGACTTGTGATCAATTGCAACCTTTAAATTTTGCTTTAAAATGGATCAGGTATCCAATTCCAAACAAAAAAGATCTATTGCAAAAATTACATTCTGCATTTATCTTTTCCAAATTTGATATGAAATCTGGCTTCTAGCAAATCCAGATTAATCACAAGGATCGATACAAGACTACATTCACTGTTTTTTTTTGCCAATACGAATGAAATGTCATGCCTTTTGGCTTGAAAAATGCACCATCTGAATTCCAACGTATCATGAATAACATCTTCAATGCACATTCAAAATTCTGTATTGTTTACATTGATGATGTTCTTATATTTTCTCATTCCATAGATCAACATTTCAAACATCTACATACATTCTTTCATACTGCAAAACAAAATGGTTTAGTTGTCTCTAAATGAAAAATTTCTTTATTTCAAACCCGTGTTCATTTCCTAGGATATTATATCTGTCAAGGCACTGAAACACCCATAAAGAGATCTTTATCATTTACAAATAAATTTCCTAATAAAATTATTGATAAAACCCAGTTGCAAAGGTTTTTAGAGAGTCTTAATTATGTTTTAGACTATTATCCAAACATTAGTCATCTAGCCAAACCTTTACATGACAAGTTAAAAACCAACCCAGTTTCTTAGTCAGACCTTCATGCCAACCTCATCAAACAGATCAAGAAACATGTCCAAACCATTCCTCTCCTTTATTTGGCTAACCTATTAGCTCCTAAGATTGTCGAGACAGATGCCTCAGACCTAGGACATGGTGGGATCCTTAAACAAGTCCAAGATAACAAAGAACAAATCCTCCAGTATACATCGGCTCATTGGAATGATTGCTAGAAAAACTACTCCACTATAAAAAAAGGAGATACTTTCAATTGTTCTTTGTGTTACAAAATTTCAAAGTGATTTATTAAATCAAAAAATTTTTTTACGTGTTAATTGTAAATCTGCAAAAGAAGTTTTACAAAAAGATGTCCAAAATCTTGATTCAAAATAGATTTTTGCCCGATGGCAAGCTATTTTAAGCATTTTTTATTTTGACATTGTATACATTAAAGGTGATTCCAATTCCATCCCTGATTTCCTAACCCGTGAATTCTTTCAAAACAGGTCATGATGCCTCCTAAGGCAAAATCCAAATACAAGGGGAAAGCTCCCCAAACCCAGCCTATAAAAGCAGAAAGCCTAAATCCTTCTGCAAAACTCATGTCTTTAGCCATCCTAGCTATCAAACCTATCAAATCCTGGTATGAGGCAGTCGATGAAGAAGAAGAAACTACCACACAATCACAAGTACAAACAGACTCAGTTCAACATTGGGTTGATACTCTCTCCAAATCACTAGAATTACTTTTAGCTTTACAAAAAAATCTCCCAACAGTCCTCCAGTGATCATAAGTCACCAACAGGTAGTATTTCTAAACCCCTTTAAAAGCACAAGCAGATTTTCCTCCTCAAAAACCCCTGCTTGCTTTACAAACTCCGCAACAAAGCTTTTCCAAATCTGAGTCACTATATATTTTCAAAACTAAATTCCAAAATATTTTAACTATGGAAAAAGGCTTTTATCATAAAAACCCTTCCATTGCAGCTTCAAAACTATTCCCTCCACATTGGCATTACAAACCCTGGGATTTAACAAAATCCCAATCCTACTATGCTGTCATCCTTGAAATCACAAATTCTGTCAAATTCAAACATTTCAAAATTCATTCAACCAACTCTGAACCAACATATTCCACATGCATTATCAACAAAATCATCCACCCTTCAGATTGGGGCAACCCTTACATAAACCCATCTTTTTCCCAACATACCTCCGCCAAAATAACCAGCATTATGGTACATATACTTACTGGGATTACCAACAAGCCTGGTTCAATGCATTTTTCCTCCAAAACACTAATCACAGCCACTCCTGGCTTTTTTACTTCCATAACACCATGACCACTATAAACCTCCCCTTCTGGTTCCTCCAATGGTGGGACTATTTTGGATGTCATGTAGACTACCTTAAAGACCACCCTCTGGTTGAAAATGGTTTCCTCCATTTCAAAAATAATTTTCAACCAACTCCTTTCAAAAGGAAGTTTTCCTCCCTCCTTATTTTTTGTACAAAATTTTTTGTTCCCTAGGTATGTTCATGGTTCTATGATTACAATCTTCAAAACAGACATTCAATTCTTGTTCGTAAATTCAAAATTAAATAATGGGATTCCTGTGCAGCTGAATCCAAAAGTTCCAAATTAGTTGTTATGGAATGGTTACAAAAGAATCAAACAACTCTCATCATTGATCATCATCTTCAATCTAAATTTCTAGCTCGAAAGGCTCAAACGACAGCTCTCCTTGCCTTCGCTAGAACTAAGGAAGAATACCTCCAAATCGTGCAAAACATTTTACAAAGCTAAGACCCTAAAACAGTCTTGTCCCAATCCAACTCATCTGACTCGACATCTCCTGCCATTTCCCTTGGAGACGATAATGAAGATGACTGTTTTGGCATTCTGCCACCTATCAAGAGACACTAAAAACAAAGAGTGTCGGCAGAAACTTACAAACTACTTTTGGCTCAGAAATCATCCACTTACAAAAGGTGTCTCCCACTGCTGCAAAAAGACGTCATCCACTTACAAAAGGTTTCTCTCACTACTGTTAAAGGCACAGCCCACTTACAAAAGATGTTTCCCACTACTACAAAAGCGAGGACTTCCCTCCTCTATAAAAAAGGGATACAACCATTTATCTAGTTTCTCTGCAGACGAATTATATTCTTCTATAATTTTATCTTTGTATCAATTCCCAAAACTTGTAACCCATATCTCCTACAAATTATCACCAGCTTTGTATTAATAATTTCAATTTCGAGGTTCATTGATGGTCTTGCCTTATTCATTCGCATGAGAAAGTTATCTGGATTTTTTATTTCAAAATCAGTATAGGCTGAAAACCTGTGACCCGATCTAAAGATCATTCTCAGGTATAACAACGCCACGTACTGTCTTCTTATTTCTCATTGGTGTGTGTGTGTGTGTGTATATATCTGTGTGTGCGCGCGCGCAAAGCGTTAAAGAATTATCTCAATCTAAAAGTTTAATATGTTAGGCAAAGCCTTAAAATATTATTTATATTATTTTCTAACATACCCTTTTAAATTAAAACCCTTAAGGCTTGAAATTTACACAGGTTCATATTACTTTGTATTACTAATTAAATTTTAATTTGAAGAGAAAATGAGGGTGATGAGATTCAAGTTCGTTACCGTTTAGTTTTGATACCATGTTAAAGAATCATCTTAACTTAAAAATTTAAGCTATCAGGTGAGACCCCTAAGATATGATTTATATTATTATTTGAAAATAGTAAAAATAAAGACAGAACAAAATTTTTCACAACTTGATGATGATTTCAGTAAAATCAAAATAACTACATGCAGTCAATTCCACTATTTCCATTTGTATATTTCAATGTTTATGTGTGAGACAGGTCAGAAAGCTAAGGCCAAAGTTCTATAACCATATGCCCAAAAATTGTTGCAGCTAACGATGGAATTGATTAGCTGAAACTGTGTATTTGAGAAATATCATCGAATTGAGCCTGCTAAGTGCTAATGCAAGAGCTACCCTTTCTCCTTGACTTCCTCGATCTCCATATTATTGCAGATGGATCTGGGCAGATTTTGTAAGGAACTTTTGGTGGAGCAATATCAGGAACCCTGCATGTCAGAGATGGATAGTTAATAAGAATACGGTAAGATCCCATTGTATTATTCTATCTCTCTCTTTTCCAGTTCGTTTTCAGTATTTATTTGCCAGTACCCTTCTTCTTAGCATTGTGTTTCTCAGGGTATCATGGCCATTATGACGAGAGGGCATTTTAAGGGATGGATTGGAGGAGTCGTGCATTTGAAAACTATAGAAATGGTCAAGATTCAACTTACTCTAATGGTCTACCAATCTCGATCTGCGAGAAGTCCATGCTGCTGATTGAAATGTCTGGTGCTCGTGCTGCGCTGGCCCTGGCACAGGTAGACCTCCACAGGGGCAATGGTGGTGGTTTGATGGCCAGTACCCTGCAGCTGAAGCTGTTTGCAATACTGTTGTGGGCCATGGCCAACCTAGCAATAAGGGCAGAAAACATTGCCATGAGTCCTGTGTGTCTTCAAGACTGTATATTTATAGGATATTTACTGTAAAGGAGCTTGTAATGGACCTGTCGGTTCATTTATTGCAGAGAACACACATGCTCATCATCAATTCGCAGAATTGGCTTGCATTCATTTTCAAAACTAATAGAATTTTTGAACCAGTACTTGGGTCAAAAGATCAGAAATGTGTCTTTGGATTCAAGTCATCCTAGTTGCCATCAGTTGATGAGAACCTTAATTTCGAACCCAGCATAATCATTTCATGCACAAACTTTCATGAGGCCTTGGCAAATCGCTGATAAGGCCCCTTCCCAGAAATCTAGTATCGGGATTAGAAACGTTACGATGATTCAATCATTTTGAGCTCCATGATTATGAGGTTTTCAAATGTTGACAAGGAACCTTCTCGTGAAAAGTTTATTAGGAGCAATCCAAACAGAGACTCCAGAGTCAGCAGCCACAGGCAAACCGACATCTGCCCCCGAGGTGGATCCCAGAAACTTTTTGGCTTTTTTCACCACCATGGACATGTCACATGCCCCAGCAGTCGTGCTTTATTTCCTCTGGCTCAAGCATTCTAATCTTTGGCCACCGTCAACCTCAAAGCTCACACAATTGACGATTGCTAAAATACTAAAAACAAGTGCTCAAGTTTCGATTTTGAATCCTTTAAAAGGATTGAATTGAAACCAACAAGGAAAGCACCTTGTCCTAGCTAGGTACCCTTGGATTTGCAAGAAATTACCTAGAGACCCATCATTCATCAACCAGTTGACCAATTCCTGTATCTTCTCAATAAGCTCAGCATTGAATTTTACTCATGAGCATCGCTATGATCGTTACAGAAATCATTTCTTTGATCACAAGGACCGTAAACATAAGTTTTCAAAACAAAAACAAAATGGGAATTTAAAACTGAGCTTACTTGTATAGAAAACTCCTATCATGGAGTCCAACAACAAGTACAGAGGCACCAATTTCTCTCACCATAGCAGCAATCTTTCCACCCTCTTGATCGCCTTCAGTTACAATAATCTCAACGTTTGTCTGTACAATATGAATCTAAAATTATCATCGTATCAATGCTCACTAATATTATTCACGCGCGCGCGCGCACAATTGAAGTACTGAAAAGCATTTAATTAAACAAAATATATACAAGACAAGATTTAATTACATTAAAGAAGTTGTTGCATATATCTTTGAATGACAGAGCCAATTGGTAACCTTTCAAGCGAAGTAGCCTTATCTTGTTCTTGCTTCTTGATGAGTTCATAGCAGGAGAGAAAACATGAAGGAGAGTTATGAAATCGCCAAAACGAAGCAAGTTGTGGAGAGCCCATTTAAGGGCTGTTCTTGCTGCGTCTACGTCTTCTACTACCACCACAATTTTCCTCACATCCATTCCCTGCCTCCCCTTCGATCTCTCTCTCTCTCTCTCTCTCTCTCTCTCTCTCTCTCTTGCTATCTACCTTTCTAGACTATAGGCTTTTTGATAGCAGTCATTCTTGTCTCTTTCTCTCTTAATTAACATTTCTTCAGAAGAGTTGGGGTTGTTTCTGTCATGTCGTAGGCTACGTACGTTACTTGCCTCATGAGTTGTCTTTGTTATTGTTAATTTCTCTCTTTCTGCCTAAGCTTGGATGAGCCTATCACTCGCTAACTTTGCTTGATTAATCTCACAAATACAAGGGAAATGGAGTAGGTAACCACACTTAGAATTTTTTAATTAAGGCAAATATAATATACATGATAATCTTCGTCACAACAAGAATGTTCATGAACGAAGAAGGATGGGTAGGGTTTCCTTTTTCTTCTTATCTCAAACAAGTCCTCGAGGCGTTATTGAAGTCTATGGCTAAAATATGGAAATGACGAGGATTGCCATGTTGTGTTAGTTTCAATCATTAATGTTAGTGCGCTCAAGTTTCTTACTGCATAGAAAAATACCCTTTGAATTAAAATTTTGTTTGTTTCTATTTTTTTAAAAGTGTTTTTAAAAAATTTAAGTTTTTTATTTTTTTAAATTAATATTTTTTATGTTTTTAGATCATTTTGATACTTTGATATCAAAAATAATTTTTAAAAAATAAAAAAATATTATTTTCATACATTTCCGAGTAAAAAATATTTTAAAAAACAATCACAACTACACCTTCAAACACGTTTTTAAAAAAAAAAGCCATCTTCGGGGAAATATATTTCAGAATTTCTACTGGTCAATAATTTTCGCTCCCCTTTTTTTAACGGAAAATAAAAACGAAAATGAAAAGGATTGAAATGGGTAGCAAATCTATTGCATTCAAACTCAAGGACTGATGCCGTTGGGTTTTAGGTCAGAAAGACTACGACATATTTTCAAGTTTTTTTTTTTTTTTACCAGAAATAACACAGAGAGATGATAAAAAACAAAGTCAATTTTTTTTTTTTTATCAATTTTCCAACCTTTCAACTCTTCGCCAACAAATTCAACATATTATATTCCCCACGTAATTCACAGTCAATTCAACGCAAATCTCATAACATGTAATTCAATATCATTTCAACTTAACTCATAATTACGCAAACTCAATTCGTAATTAAAAAAAAAGGTAAATTAATTTATTCTATAATTATAATCAATCCTCATACATTAATTAACTACATGTAATAAATTATCAGGACTGCATTATTGAACCATGAACATGTCAATGCATCAACACATTTAGGGCATCAACTGGGGGACTCCAAAAAGGTCTTGCAACCGCTTCAACCAGATTTGCTTGAGAGTATGGTTGTGGTTGCTTTTCAAAGTACTTTTTATGCTGAAATGCATCAAAATGATGTTTTTTCAGTTTTTAAAAATTATTTTTAAAATCAGCACATCAAAACGATCCAATACATAAAAAAAAATAATTTTTAGCAAAAAAAATTAATTTTTTAAAACATGGTTTGCACCACATTCGCAAACGGTTTCCACTTTTATATCCTACATGTGAAGGCTTACTGTCTAGACAATACAGTAAAGGAGAATGATGCCATTTTTCATGCATAATGCATATATGTTCATGGTTCTGATGGTCTACACTTGTCCACAAAATAATTTATTATATGTAATTATTTGAATGTTAAGAGAATTAATTATATTGATATAATAAATTAATTGAGCTTTTTTAAATTATGAATTGAGTTTGTGTAATTATGAATTTACTTGAAATAACATTAAATTAAATTACAGGTCATGTGATTTTTGTTGAATTGTGTTGAATATAACCTGTTGAGGTTGTTGGATTTTAGGTAGAAAATTGAAATTTTAGAAAAATGCTCATATTATTGTGATTTTGGGGTTGCGTGGGTGGGTTGTACCTGTATGTCTAGGTGGGTCATGCATTCGAACTATGCTATTGATTGTGCTATTTTAGGTATTTTTCCCTTATTGTGATGTTTGTTTTTAGAAAAAAAAAAACTCCATATTTTATTCTTTCAAGGAAAAAACACACCGTTGTTCTCCATATACAAATAAAAAATAAATAAAATGAAACTAAAAATGAGAAAAAGAAAGAAATCACGTCATTTGTTTACTACATTACAGTGCCTATTAAAAAAAATTATAATGTAATTTGCACCTCAAGTTTTATAATTTGATTCATGTAATTTTTTTAATTGAAGAGAGAAATTAACTTTGGGATATAATTTGCAAAAAAGTAAAAGTTCATGGACTATAGGAGGAAGATAAAATGTGTCAACTTCCATTGAAGATTTATGTAACAAAACAAAAGGCAAGTACATGATAATTCAAAATGATAAATTTATTTATTACAAGATGATACCCAATAAAATATAAGGAAACTATTATATTGTTCAGTCCTATAGGAAAATGTACCTGAAAATTGATTTAATACAATAATTTGATTAAACAGATGAGAAAACAAATATCTATAAAATTCTTTCTACTTTCTTTCTTTTTTTTTTCTTTTTGAAAATTTAGTCAAAAGATCATTAAATTAACTTGCTCAATATAATCTATAACTTTATATATATATATATGTAATCTATGACTTTTTTTTTTTTTTCATCAACCAAATATATAATTATTCCTATCACCCAATTAACCCAGCATTACTTTCACTAATAGATGATTAATTTTCCACCGGTCCATTCAACAAGTACTAATTTTATCAATCCAAAAATTAGTTTAACATTTCACTTATTCATCAGGATACAAATCTCATTAATCAGGAAATTAATTCTTCATCTTGTCTATTTATCAGGGCACTAATTCCATTAAATCAGGAATTAGTTCAACGATTTACCTATTTACCAGGATACTAATCTCATTAACCAGAGAATCAATTCTTCATCACGTCCATTCACCAAGACATTAATCACATTAATTCAGGAATTAGTTCAACGATTTGCCCATTCACCAGGGTTCTAATCTCATTAGCCAGGGAATTAATTATTTATCAAGCCCATTCATTATGGCATTAATCCAATTAAATCAGGAATTAATTCATCACATCACATATCTTATTTTCTCAAGTAAACAATGTAATAATTACTAATTTATCAACCACAATTAATTAGATAAAAATACATATTGACTAATAATGAATTCGGACACCGTGTAATTACCTAGCGACTGAGCTCGAGCCGAAGTTTTCTGTTGTGGTATCGGCCTGACAGCCTCTCCTGAATTAACAAGTATATCACATCATTATTCTACTTTTTATATTGACACAAAATCAATAAATAAAATCTTTCCAATTATCCTTTCATTTGCCAAAATCAAATTTAGAAGGAAACATGAAAACTCCCTTCTTTCATTTGTAAATTTCCTTCCTATTCTTCAAATTTCCACACACACGCGCGCGCGCGCACGCGCACACAAATATATATTCACTTTTTAACATTCTTTAATATTAATATTAATTTTTTAAAGATAAGTTTTTTTTTTTCATGATCTATTCACTTTTTAACATTAATTTCATCTATTTCTTATACAATCCCATCATCTCATCAAAATTCTTAAATTTTATTTTTCTTATTGTTATTTTGCCAAAAATCCCTTCTTTAAGAACACCCAAAATTTTGCTTTAATTATAATAATTTTTTACTTTCTCTACTCACTTCAATAATCTTAACACACTTTCACAATCAATTATAATTTTTCTTAAAATTTATCAAAAATCCTAATTAAACATTGTGATATAAGGACCATAAAAACTTTCAAGATACATTATCGTTGTCAATTTTATATATCTTTTGAAGGGTTATAAAATTAAGATCCTGAATCTGAAAAAAAATAAATATTTTAGATGCAATGAATCTTTCAATCTCAATTTAAAATTTAAACAATAGATGTTCAAGCAAGTATAATTGCAAATTGTTATTTACATTATAAAATTAGATTTATGAATAATATGGCTTTTGAGGATTTGAATCGATGCTTGGATTACGGAGGCATTCCACAATTGTGTTTTCTAAACAAAGAGTGAAGTATTACTATACAATTGATGTTAAGTCTTTTCTAAATTACCAAAGAGAAAATGAGTGAACTTCAAATTATATAGATAATTTTACAGAAAATGACAGAAAATAAGAAGAAATTTACCGCTCTCTTTTACTATGCGATGTGTGTGTGTGTGTACACGTGTGTGTACACGTGTGTGTGTGTGTGTGTGTGTGAAATGAGTGATTCATCAAGCACATGTACAATCTTATGTGACGATTCAGTGAGGGAGAGTGATGTAGTTTCTCTATTATACTACTGCTTTTCAGAGAATGAATAAGAAAATGCAGTTGTTGTTAATCTCTGACGTGGACGCACCCTAGTGGTCAATCTCTAAGGTCTTATTGTCGTTCATGGTTTCCAAGTGTCCCATTTTCCACCCTAGTGGTCAGCTGACAGAGCAGACGACCCACGCGTACGGTTAATAACGTTCTGTTTAAGAAATGGAAGTGGCTGCTGTGTCGTTTGAAATGTCGTTGGCTATTTTCGCTTGTCGTTTTCTCTTGGCCTCTTTTGTTTTTTGTTTTTTGTTTTTTTGGGTTTTAGAAGGATTCATTCGGTACTTTTGCTTTTTGGGTAAGAGACAAATGCAGTCGCATATCAACGGTGTAGATGGATCAAGTCTATGATCGGTGGGACATTGATGATGTGCGCAGGTGCAGATTATCAGAGACATGTCCGGCGAATTATGCACAGAAACTTTATCCTCCTTCCTTCCAATAATATAACAGATTTTAAGAGGGGAATTATGCGTCACGCAGTGGTTATTTGAGTAATCTTGATATTTATTGGGAATGATGGTAGGGAGTTGGTTTTTTTAAATATAAAACAAAAAAAATATTCAAGTTACAAATTTTTTTTTCATTTTATTAAACTTGTCTTATAAAACTTATAATGATTTTTTTTTTATGGTTTAATGTTGTGTCTTGTTATTCTATTTTTATATATATATTTTTATGAATTCTATATATATATATAAATATTTTTATTAAAATTTACACCCTTTTATCTATTTTTTAATTAAAAGACCACGTGTCAATCATGTATGTATTTAACCAATATAAATGAGTTAATGGCATGTTTGCCCTTGTAAAAAATCTTATGTGGATTTTATCCAATTAATTCTCTTAAATCCTATAAGATTATGCGTATTTGTTATTGTGATGTAATTTACTTTTATAAAATATTTTTTTACTTGAAAATGTATTAATATAATTTTTTTTAATTTTTAATATTAACAGATAAAAATAATTAAAAAGCACTAAAAAAAATTAACTTGATATTTTTTTTCAAGTAAAACACATTTTTCAAACACAACAAAAAAACAAAAGCTACCGTATTTTTAAATACTCACGATAAGTGTTAAAACTTTCTACATTAATTAATAATATTATTACTTGAAAAACGAGATAATATATATATAGTGGTCAACTTTAGAATATATATTTTTATATTTAAAAAAAAAGTTATAGAAAGATAAAAGGTAGATAATTTTTTTAAAAAAAATTAAATCAAATATAAAAATAAGAAAAACAAATAAATATAATTAATAAAACTCCCACCATTTTTATCTTGTCTCTTTAATTGAAAAAATTATAAAACAACAAGAAATCTGGTCTTTTACATAGGAATGGGAGGATTTCTTTTTTATTCTGGTGGCCTTACTGTGGAATTTCAATCACGTAATTAATTATTCATGCAACACACGACAATTTACATGATGTTCATCCAAGTCAATGGTACTTCTTTCCTTGTCTTAATCCCGGCAAAAACACATGTTTTCCGGTCAAACCTAAAAGTCTTCTTTTTCAGTTTTATTATGTCTTTATCAGATTTTAATCCATCATTCTTGGAACCCATCCGAGGTTCTCATCATCAAAAGTCCCTGCCTGTATATTTTTTATTAAGTTATGGTTTGTTTTTATCTTTTAAAAATATTTTAAAAAAATTAATATTTTCATTTTATTTTTTTCAAATTAATATTTTTTTTAGTATTTTCACATCATCTTGATGCGTTGAAGTCAAAAATAATTTTTTAAAAATAAAAATATTATTATTATGAAGTATTTTTGAGTAAAAAACACTTTAAAAAACAACCAGAATCATATTCTCAAACACCTTCTAAAACTAGTCTCCGCTACATCATATTATATTTTATCATGCAAAATCACATGTTCTATACACTTTCCCTTCTTAACACCCTTTAATTAGCTGAACTTGAAGGACATAAAGTTCATAGAATTCTTTTTCAATGTTCATCGTAAATTCATCGATCCCATACGAGTTTCTTTCATCATAGAGATCGAACTAAGTCATGCATTAAAACACATTGAACCATCAACACAATTCCAAACCAAATTCTTCTCATTTGGCCGAATAGCTTAATGCCCCATTCATGTATTCCTTTAGTTTCTTGCTTTTTTCAAGTCAAATCAACATTTTAGACCTTTGTTGTGACTCAAAACACATTAGTTTCTCATTTGCATCCAAGCTCTTCCCATTTTCACCCTTGGCCTAAACACTAAAACAACCAATTTATGGTTTTCCTTCAATTTTTCTTATGATTTATACTTAACCCAAGCATAAAACATGCTTAAATAACATATTTCATAACTAATTTAGCAACAAAACCTATATTACCACGCATTAATTCCATCAAAACCTCAACATCATCACTTACCCATTTCAATAAAATAAAAATCAAATCAACCATCTAATAAGTGACCCGATGGTAAGAGTTTAGGACTAAGAAGTTTGCTCTTCTTGTTGTGTCAGATTCGAGCCTTGTGATTGTCAATATTGATGGCCACTGAAGGCTTACCTGGTTATTAACTTCAGGGTCTGTGAGAATTAGTCGAGGTGTGCACAAACTGGTCCGAACATCCTATAAATAAATAAAAAACTCAAATCAAATTAAAACTTCGGGACAAGAAAATTCATCACCTCTTGTTCACACCAAACCAATACAAGTTTTTCAAGATTTTCAAAGCCCTTCATCTTCTTTAATAAGAAAATGGGTGGGAAAACTAGGGTATATCTTTTTTTATTTTTTTTAATAAGGAAATGGTGATATTATTAATTTTATGTTTTTATTAAAATTTAATTCATTTTTCACTTCTAAAATAATTAATTCTAAATGAGGTGAAAGAATGATTAATAGGACTTAATTTTTATTAAATATTTTTATACTCTTAAGTTGTTTATCTGTTTCTTATTTTGTACGACTCTTTTCAAATATAAATGAGCATATTCTAAGGAATATCCTAAAGTTTAAGAAGCTGTCAATGATGTCGATGAAGCAATAATATAAGAATTTAGGTAAAAAAACTTCAAAGATGAAGATGAACTTATTAGAATAAATGTAGCAGTCAGGTTTTAATTAACTAGTCCTGCTCGTGGTACAGTGCAAGCAGAATAAAGGTTAATTTTAACATAATAAAAAAGAATACAGAGGTTGTCTTTTACAATATAAAAACTATGAGCGAGAAAAAAACTGAAAAACTAAAAAACCGATTAAACCAAAAAAATAACCAAAAAAATTGATTAAAATTTTAAAAAACTGACCGGTTCAGTTCGGTTTCGGTTTTATAAGCCTGAAATTGAAAAAACCGAACCGCACCGAATCAAAACCGAAAAAACCAGAAAAAAAACTGAGCCAAAACCGAGCAAAACTGGAAAAACCGAGCCAAACCAAAAAACCGAGTCGAATCATTTTTTATCTTAAAAAACCAAACCGAATCAAAACGAGTTGGTTTGAATCGATTTCAATTTAATTTTGATTTTGAATAAAATTAATTGATAATAATGTGCGAGCTAACTGCTAAAATGAGACATTAATAAACAAAGACTAAAATGAGAATATAAAAAATAGATTTAGATAAAGAATCATTATATTATACCGTGTTATGGTATTCAATTTTTTTATTTAATTATTTATTTAAAAAAATAAAAATAAAAATTCAATGGAAACCAAATAATATGCCATCATAGTTTTTTTTATTATTATTATTAACTTGATTTGGCCTTACAATATAGCATGATCTAGTTTTAAATTAAATTATATTAAAAATCTTCTAAAATAACCATTTCAACTTAGCATATTCATACACGACTGATTATGCCGTTCAAAACCTCATGTGACAGGAAACAATATATATCAAGCCGGCGTCGTTTTAATTTCTCAAAACTTTTTTATTTTGTTTTTGAGACGACCGTGTTTTTAATCCACCCGGGTTATCTAGCTGTCGTTTCATGTCTCTAGGGATGTCAAACGCCACTTCGCCAACTGGCATTGCCTGCGCTTTCGCGTCTCTCAAGGTGTTTCCGAGCATCGAAGCTTCGTATTCACCGTTGGATGCCTCAATTATTCAGTCAACGGAGCATCTTAGAGGTGAGCGAAGAGAAGAGAAGCGAAGCGAAGCGGGAAAGACATGGTCTAGATGAATGGAATCATTAGCTGTGACGTTATCTTTCTTTAGTAAAAAATTAATTATACTTTAGTAAATAATATCCCAAATACATTTTTAATTTATTTATTTATGAATTTCAATTAAAAAATTTCAATACCTAGTTAAACTATAAAAAAAAAACAGAAAAAGACATATTTCAAGTCGTTTTACCTTATTTTATTAAAACAAATATAGAGATGACCATGTTTTAAATTAAAACAGGTTAATATAGTTAATCTATAAAACTCTTATCTGAATAATAAATTTATTTGGATCTAATAATTTTATTAGAATATATCTTTCATCTAATTATATGAAACTAAAAATAAATATTTACAGGAAAAAGAACAATATTAAAATAAAATCAGAATAAAAAATATTTTATTGAAATTAAATAAAAAAAAATTAAAGGGAAAAAAGAGGTCCATCACCTAAGCAGGCAAGTGTGTCTAGCCGATAAAAAAAAAAAAGTCATCATGCAGGCTTGCACGCCTTGCGTTTTCTTTTTCTTTCTTTTTTATTTTTTTCTATGTACAAGGGTGGGTGACATGTAGTATAAAAACCTAGTTTCAGACTACTAGAGCGATTGTTAGAAAATTAGTTTGGGTTTTCTTCAACTCATGAAAAAAAAAATCCAAAAAACCTAATAAACACCTTATAAGCTAAAAAAAAATTCAACTCAAAACACCCATAAATTCATCCTAAAACACAAAATCAAGTTGAAAAAAAAAGTTATTTGTCAACCTCAATCTACCTTTTCTTTTCTTTCAAAATAGAGGGAAAAAAATTAAATTAAATGGAATTCTCTCATCAAATGAAACCCCTTAACACTAAAAACGACATGTTTCATCTCTGAAAATTGATCAACCATCAACTTCTTCTCTCTTTTGCTATTTTCTCAACGAATCTTGCTCTCCTAAATCAAATATAGGGACTGTAAAATGGATAAAATGAAAATTTAGACCAAAACAAAAATTGCAAAAAAACAAAGGGGCCAAAATGGAAGTAAAAAAAATTATGAAGGTAAAACTGTTCGATTCGAAACAATTTGAAAAGTCAAATTAAAGAATTTATTTGAGCTATTAATAGATGAAATTTTAGGATAATAATTTTTTTTTTCACATTTTTAACAACACTTATTTTGTCACAGGTCAATAAAAATATCTCAAAAGTGCACTTTAGCATGGAATGGCATGTTTTGGACTTTTGATTAAAGAAATCAAATTATTTAGGGAACTTTTATAATATAACTTATTATTGTATTTTGATTTTATTGGGATAATACTTGTATAAATGGAAGTTATTAAAATTTAGCATACTCTGACCTATATTTCATTAAGTTGGAAGTTTTAGGAATATTGTAGTTATTAAATGCATTTCCTTTAATAATTATGTTTCTTTTAATTACTTGATGATGGATGATAGTTAAATATAACTCAAATCATCCATTCCCATTATATTATATTATTGATTATGGTGATGTGAATTAAAAGGATATGTGATTGACTATGGTGATATGATTCTGTTCCACTAGGTCGACTGATGTAGTTTACCAATTCATCCAGTCAACCATTTGATGACATAAACACTTAAAATTGCTATTATCTCAATCAGTCGATTAAACTGGTTGAACGATTTATTAACCGGTAAGAGAAATTTAAGAATTATCGGAGAAACCGATCAACCAAATTATTAGACCGAATTAATTTGGTTGACCATTAAACTAACAATGTAATGTCACAATACAAAAAACAATTACCTTTTTTTTTACATTATTAAAACAAAAATTATGTAGAAATTGCATAGATGAGGTTGTTACAGTGATCATAACATCACATGCATCTAGGCAGATTTTTTATCCAAGCAAATTTATACCCAAAAAGCATCCAGGTAGATATTTTATTCACATAATTATTTTTTCTTTTTGAGCTCAGTAAGGCTCTAGAAAATTCGAGTCCAGTAAAGCTTCAACAAATTTAAACCCAACAAGATTCTCTTTTATCTTGAGCCTAGCAAAACTCTTGTAATTGTTTTTCTTTTTAAGCCCATCAAGGCTCTTGTAGATTTGAGTCTAGCAAGATTCTGATGAATTTAAACCCAGCAAGGTTTTATTTATTTATTTTAAGTCTAGTAAGGTTCTTTTAATTTTCTTCCTATGATTTATTCTCAAAGGGTTCTTGTAAATATTTTTAGTATCAAAAGACTCCAACAATTTCTTATGTGAATGAGTTCAAGAGGACTCTTACAAATCTCTTATTATTTTGAAGTCTTAAAAAACTCAAAACATTTTCTTTTATGCTTATGTTTTAGAGGACTCTCATAAATATTTCTTTATGTTTTATTTTTAGAGGATTCTTACAAAGTTGAGCCAAACCCTGCCAATATAAAACTTCTACATTCAGTCTTAAAGGACTCTCATAAAATCACTTTAAGTTTATCACTATATAAAATAACAGATTGAAAGCACTTCAAGTTTGTCACTCTATAAAATGACCATTTTAAAAATCACTTCGATTTCATCACTCTATAAAATAATAAGTTGAAAATCACTTTAAATTTGTCACTCTATAAAATGACTATTTTGAAAAGCATTTTGAGTTTTTCACTCTGAAAACTCATAGGTTGAAAAGCACTTTGAATTCGTCACTATATAAAATGATTATTTTGAAAAAACATTTCAAGTTTGTCACTTTATAAAATGACTTGTTGAAAATAACTTTGAGTTCATCACTTTAGAAAATGACAATTTTCTAAAATTAAAAAAAAAAAGTCCAAAATGATTTCTTTCTTGATTTTAAACTTAAGAGGGTTATCATAATTTTGTTTTGCTTATAAGTCTCAGAGGACTCTTGAAAATCTTTTTGCAATTTCAAGCCTCAAAAGGCTCTCATAAATCTTCCTTTTTATGTCTTAGATGTCTTAGGAAACTTAAGTCCAAAGCATCGCTCCTAAGAATTTAAGTTCTAGGTGATTCTTTTAAATTCTAATTCTTAAAGCTAGTCACCTCCCCACTTAACTACTTTTTAAATTTTTCAATGTCTGTTATTTTTTTCTTTACAAGTTTATTAAACAAAGTTTAAGAAAAAAAAATACTTTTTGTAGATTTTTGTATTGTAAGTGTTGTACAGAAGGGTAAGTTGTTGTTTTTTAAATGTAAAAAATATAAAAATTTTCAAAAAATATATTCTCAACTCAATTCAGCCAAATTCCAGTCATTTTATAATTTTTGACCTTATTCACTTATCATTTCATATCAATGAATTTTTAAAAATAAAAAAAATGAAAAAAAAATCCATAAAAAGAAAAGAGAATCAAAGAAAAAAAACAAAAATAAATAATAAGTGGAATGATAATCAAGTAAGAAATGAACAAAAAAATAATAGAATGAAGGGATAAGAAAGAATAAGGAATAGGGTAGTATAAAAGAGTGTGAATTGTAGAAAAAAAAATGGGGGAGGGGGTGCAAAAAACATACTCTAGCCATTATTAAGGGGTGTAAAAATTATTTTGAGAGGAAAAATTATAGAGAGAGAAATTTAAAGAAAATTATAGAGAATTGAAAGATAAAATTTTGTTTAGAAAGAAAAATATGTGACAAAGAGAGGAAAAAAAAAAGGATAAAAATCATAGAAAAAAACATGCACAATTAGCTTCGTCTATCCTCACCCCTCTCAATTGTTGTTCTCTCACCAAGCTCCATCACTTACAGCTAGCAAACCAACTCCTCTTTACGGCCACAATGAGATTCAACTGAAGCCCAATGTAACAACTTCTTTCCTTGTTTTTCACCACCTTTCCACACATTTCTCCACCGTGCCACAACCATCATGAACTGCCACACTGTAAATTCTCTCCATATCAATTAACCCCCATATAATTATACCATTGAAAACAACATACGGTAGCAACAACAACAGTCAACAATGAAGAGAGAGAGAGAGCAAGAAAAATAAATAAAGAGATAAACCAAGAAAAGAAAAACATGAAGCTTTGGATGGCCTAATCTCTCTTTATGAGCGGTGGTGGATGAAACCACCCATATAGGAAGGAAGACCAAGGAGTCATACACCTAGCAGAGTGACTCATGCGCTTTCTAAACTTATTAATATGTGAAATGATACACCAATAACATTGGTAGCCTACTCGTGCGTGGCTTGCACACGCCTTCACTTCCTCCTGCTATTCTAGTTGCTTCTGGTCCATCCTAACTACTTTAGAAGGTTGATTTCAAACCATAATTATTTTTTAATGATTTTTTTTGTTTTTTTTATTGATTTTGATGTATATTGTGATTGCATTTTTAGGATTGGATAAATTTTAATGTATTATTATTGATGCTATTGATGTTTTATTATGAATGATTATGAAATTAGAAGTGTTAGGGTGGGTCCACACCAATGTATGGCAACCCCGGGGTATTATGGCTCTAGGGAGACGTTTTTAAAGTGGAATAAGACTTGAATTAATACCTTACGATGGGTTGGGAGTATGGGTTATAACAGATTTATCCAAGGCTTAATGGTTTGATTTTTGTATAAAATTATATGTGTTGATGTTGTTGTTGACTTGTTGCTATGTACAAATATTTATTTTTGAATTGGACAAAAAATAATGTCAACATGTTTTCATCATGTCGTGACTAAACTTAGATTCTAATTATTAGGTCAATGTGTCTCCTAATTTTAGGAACAAACTTAGACCTAACACGATTTTTTTAATCTTAAAATGAGTTGAAAAATGTGTTCATGGGTTTTCCTCGTATTTACATCAAGTTGTCAACATTTTGGTTTAAGCTTGGTTTTGAAAAACTAGGTCGACGAGTCTCTTAATTTTATGAATCAACATAGGCCTAACATGATTTGTTTTACTGAAAATAAATAAAAAATATTAAGTTGCGAAACACGTGATTCAGGGCTCGATGCTAACTTAAATGAACTGCGATCAATAACAAATGACTTATATTATATACTAGGGTTTTTTTATCATTTCATCTAATATAAAATTTTGGATCAATTTAAGATATAAAATGTAATTTATTATCGGTTATATTTAATAAAGCATCTGTTGATTTTATATCCATGGACAGGTCTGGCCCAATATCTAGGCTAATTTTGGGAATAACAAAATCGAGCTTCAATTAGAATATTCTCATTGTTAACGTGTGGCAAGAGACCCAGTCATTATAGGACACAAGAACAAGAACCAGTCTGGAAATCCTTGTTAGACGAGACGATTCTCCGATGGGAGAGTGATATAAAGCTTCGTATTATAGTCCCAAAACAAATTGAAAAAACAAAGAAAGAAAAACAAATAGATTATAATTTCGCTCCTCTTTGTTTAGATAGTCTGAAAAAAGAATGGCATGAAGAAGATTGGAGCAATGACGATAATAATAATGAGAAAAAAGAAAAGAAAGATATCCATCTAATTATTGATAAATACATCATTTCAATCTCAATTTGTTGCTTCTACCCACAAAATAAAAAAGAGTAAAGGCCCTTATTGCAAGGAAATCATACATTTAATATGCTGCTTGAATAGAGTTGGATTGCATCATGCTTCTAGAATCTCCTCTCCAGGGGCTTCATTGGATTCGAAGATGCAGAAGTTTTCCCAGGAAAGCTACCCGGTGGCTTCATCATGGAAGACGAACTGAAAATGGCAGCAGTAGTTGTTAGTGCTGGGAGTACAAGGTTGCCATATTGAAATGTGCACCACAGTTGACATTACCTGCTATTCCTTTGCAGAGCATTTTTCTTCATGGCGGCAATATTTTGCACCTCGCGACTGCTCAAAAGTAATCAAGGATGAAGACAAATGAAATCATTTCCTGACAAACTCATCTCAAAATAGCAAAATCTTGAGCACAGTTATCTAAGGCCTAGGCAAGAATTCAATTTTTCGTGCAGAAGACTTCAAAATTAAATATCAAGATCCAGCAATAATTGGATGCAACAAGACATTTTAAACTTAACCTGATCCAAAAGATATTTGCTTTCTTTTTTGTTTCACAAGTATGAAGCACTCTGTTCAAATATGTTATTCTTTTGATCTAGAATTGGTGTTTCTGTAGTAGTCTCGTGAAACCTTAATGCCCAAACCACAATTTTGGAGGGCATGTAAAATGCAGATCAATGGTTGTGGGTGAGGGAACTATTGTAAAAATCAGAAAGAAAAGCTAATGAATTCTTTCAAATGAACATAATTGCACAAAATAATATTACCTCTTCAGAAAATCCATTTTTGCCTTCTTCATCAAATTGCTCTTCCCGTTGGAAAGATTGTAGCCAGGTCCACTTCCTAACAAATATTATATTGAATAAAAAAACATGAAAATTTTAAAATGCATCATCTTCCCCTTCCCAGCCACTGAAAGGGGGAATTGCAGGAACCCCAACTTCTAATAACAAGTCGCTGAACTACAAAAGAACCAATTACAAGGGAATAAGTATGGCTACCTCCGCAAAAGCTTCTTTTATTGCTTGAAGGTGGAACCTTCGAGCAAAGACGAACTTGTCGACTTTGTTTTCCTACATAAATGAACCACTCAGTAAGAATTTCGTTTGTACAAAAAGTAAAGCATAGAATACAAAACATACTGCCTTGGAGTTGCAAAAACACAAACTCAGAGAATAGTGCTCAGATTACTTGCTAGACTTGTTAATTTAAAAAATCAAACACCCCCAGCCCCCCCCCCCTCCCACCTTTAAGAAAAAACAAAGAAAAAAAATGAACTCAGCCATAAAAAGAAAAGGAACTCCATTGGATCAGGTCCTACAACAATGCTAGATTTGATGTGACAAAATGAAGGAGAAAAAAAAAATAATCCATAATGGATGAGTTATTTTAATAAAACTCAGCAGCATAAAACCTTCAAATAGTTTCCATTGATTACATTGAAAGAACCCGGTCCAAAAGGGCCTCCAAAATGGCATTTGTTGAAAATGGTTTGTTTTTGAAAAATGGGAGTGGCCGCTTATTATTTCAAAAGAAAGAAAGAAAAGATAGCGAGTATAAGAAATGATTCCACATTTGTCAAAAAAAAAAAAACAGAACTAGCTTTTAGGAAAAAAGAAAAGGTAGACTCCGGAACGTGTACCAAAAGGGAAGTAGTTATGCATTCTCTTCATTTTGGTGAAAAATCTTTCATTCCATTACCTCAAAATTAATTCTTACCAGTAAAAAATCAACCAATTCTAAAGATGTTAATGTGGACAAGCTGGCACAAATGTGGAGTATCATTTCAGTGCCAAGAAACCAAGGGTGTTGTAGTGCAAGTATGAAAATCAACCTAAAGGTGCATGCTTGTGCTAGTGAAAATCAAGCTAGATGTGTCTGCATCAGCTAGTTACTTTAAGAAGAGAACTGGGGATATTGGGAGCTTTCAGATTTGAACATAAGGAAGATGGTCCTGAGTGTCCTACACATCCAGTGAAGTGAAAGGAATCAAAATAACATGATTTTGTGTGTTTTGGCACTATGAAAAAGATTTGATACAATTCTAACCTTTTTTGCAATGCCAAGTTTTATTTTTGAAATGGGTAAGAAAAATTTTTATCACAAGAGTACATAAAATTATTAAGGATTTTATTTTACACTTGGCATTCTAGCAAAAGCCTTGTGAGAAAGATGAAAAGAAATGATAGGACAATAGGAACAAGCTCATATCACAATATGCCCAATCAAGTAAATGGGTACCTTGTTCACTCAGGAAGTAACTTTTACAAAACCTAGCTCCAAACCCTAAAAATTTCACTCTGGATAAGAAAATTCCATATTAAGAATTTCTAATTCAATGAAAAAATTCATTACATATTAGAATTATCCATTTTTAAGCTTCTACCACAAACTCAATCATTCAAGAAACTACATGTGATTTTTCCAGTAATAGTCTTTAGCACATTAAGCTTCTAAAAGGTCACCAACATTAAAGGCTGCAAATATATGAGAGGAGAGGGAGAAAAAAAAAGTTTCATCAAATATTTTTCTTGACTTCAGTAACAAAAAATTGTGACGGCATCTCCTAAAACCACCATCTAAATTATTCCTCTTTCCAAACACATACATTTGCTTAAAACTGTGCACAGAGATATGAGAGATCTCAATAAAAGAACAAGGATGTTCTCAGGGAACAAAAAGAAGTGTGTTTTGTTATATATTAAGCTTGATTTGAATACAAACATATAAACTAATAGGATGTTTGACCAAACCTTATCATCCCAGCATTCAACATCTTGATACAATAGAGTAAATTCAACATCAAGAAATGGAAAAAAAACAAAGTTGAAAGCAAAATAAGCATATGCTGCTCAGAACTAAAGACCAACAATTGGTTTTTAGTCTGGGTAAAGTACAGCCTCTTATGAGTGATTAAGATGCATTTCTAAGCTTCAGCGTTACTTGCATGAGACTGCTCTCAGAACTCACACCCACAGTTTAGTAAAGTGGCCTTTAAGTGATCCTAAATGCAAAATGCATACAGCAAAATACACCATAGCACGAAACAGCGTGAAGTACAAACAACTCACTAGTACACCATATGACATACAACTAATAAACACAAATCCCTCATAGAAAAAAAATAAAAAATCAATAAGTTAAGCTTTTTTATGTACTTTGAAAATAAATAAAAACATACTGTCATCTTCTTTTTTGTATAGTTGCCTGATCCGAGCAGCTAATTTGTTCTCTGCCTCCGCCATTTCCTTCAGCTTTGCCTAGAAAGAAGTCATTCCACATAGTTTTATAGGGGAAAGATGTTTCTTATGAGGAATTTTAATTTTCCAGATGGAAAGTACCTCATATAATTGTAACCATCGAAATGAAACTTTCTTCTGCCTCATCCTCTGAATCACAAGATCAGTACTCCTCTCACCGAACTGTTTCTCATAAAATGTTTTCCACAGCTTATCAGTTACTGAACTAAGATCGCGTCCCTGAATGAATGAAACAAAACAATAAAAAAAAAAAGAAGGGAAACTTGGATTAAAATTAAAGAAGTTAGGAGAAATAAAGATGGTAGTAAATTCTTACAACAGTACTCTTCTCGATGTGCATCAGCTGATCCAACGTACAATGAGGTAAGATGCGGTCAAGAAGATGTAAATCAGTTTCTCCAACATCTCCTAGGTACTTGACATTCTCTACTGCTAAACTAACACAAAGATCCACCAATGAAGGCACTTTCCTCTTAGTCCTTAGCATACCTTTTTTTTTCTCAGATAAACACTGTCTACCTGTTGCAAAAACACAGTTTATTTATTATTCAATCATAATCACCCCCCCCCCACCCCAAAAAAAAAAAGCCAATTCACCTTATAATCTATGAATTTTTTTTTAATTTAAGAACAATCAAAACAATTTATCTGAAACTCACTACAAGATTCTATCAAACACACCAATCCATCGAATCTAATCTGATGTGATTACCTCAAAAAAAAATTAAGAAAATTGGGAGATCAAAAGGCAAACAACAGATCAAAACAAATATGCTTGCTTGTTTACCAATTAATTAATCGCAGACGACAATCTTTCGATTTAGGCTTCTCTGATCACGCATGCGCAGGCAGGTATTTCATTAGAGCCTCTGCCCGGTGTGTGCGCGGGTAGGGCAAGTTCGGGTCGAATAATTTGTTGAAGATTAACCAATAATTTTCCTTTTAGGAATGGACGAACTGGAAACCAAACAAAATTTCAGTAGCTACCAAGACAATCCATCCGTTTCGGCCAACACAAGCAGGACGGCTCAGAATCTCAGATACGAAAGGCCAAAAAACAACAGAAAAAAGAAAAAAGAGAACGGCACCGTTTGCATGATATGATTTATAATTACCATGATGCATGCGGGCCCGGTTAGACGATTGAAAAACTCCGACCCGCCAGATGACTGCCGATATTGGTTTAAACTAGTTTAAAAGCCTACATTATACTTTGATTCGGATCCAAATTTTTTAAAACATAAAAAAAATAAAATAAAATTAATCTAAATTTAAAATTAAAACATATAAAAATTATTCAGAGTCTAACCATTTTAAATGTTCTAAAAACAACTCGGATAAATACATATATATATATATATATATATAATTTAGCTTTTAAAAAAATTTTAAGGTGACATAATTGTTTTATTAATATTAAAATTAATATTGAAATAACAATCTATTGAATCGACTCGGGTTTCATGACTTTTCTCGTCTAACCTGCAATTTAGATCATGGAATCTATTTGATAACTTTGTTTTTCCAAAACTATTTTTTACTTAATTATACAATAATAAAAAAATATTCTCTAGCAAATTCAAGTACATTTCAAATATTCATATATTTGTTTGAAACTTTGATAACTTTATAAAAAGCAAAATAAAATAAATTATTTAATTAAATGTTGAAGGATTAAATTGAAAAAAAAATATAAAAACTTAATACAAAACTAATATTAAATGATTAAATTAAAAAATCATGAAAAAAAAAATAAATAATGAAATTAGAGGGGAAATTAAAAAAAATAAAAGAAGATTGAAAAAAAAAACTATGGAGGTTTCAAACAATGAAGCATGATAAACTTTTATAGTTGTCTTACAAGAGAGTATAATAATTACGTCAATTTTAAAATAAAATATTTTGTTTATTATTATATTATATCATACAAAAATAGGTGGGTTATTTTAATGCTGGATTTTATTTTGTGTTTTATAAAAAAAAATGAAGAAATTGGACCGAGTTGGGTAGGATAAACAAATTAGATATTTTGCACTAGGTGCTCCCACTTGGTGGCGGGTTTGCTTTGCTTAAATTCACTTTACTTTTTGTTGTAACTAGATTTATGCTAAGCTTTGGGCTATATCAATTATATATATATATATATATATAAAGTACGTGCTACTAACATGTTTTCTAATAAATAAAAATATTTAAGTAATGTAGGGTTAACTTAATATGACCCAATAAATTTAATGAGTCTAAAATTTAATTTGGATGATAAAAAAAAATAATAACAAAAAAATAAACGTAAAATTAAGCACCAACAAAATAATAAAATGTTTATTTAAGACTGCGATAATTTCATAAAAAACAAAGCAAAACAAATCATGAAAACCAATTAAAAATAAAACAAATATAGAAGGAGAAAATTAAAAAAAATTCAAAAGAAAAACTTAACAATGGAGGATGAAAATGAAAAAAATCAAAGGCAAAAAAAACCAAAGTACCTAAAAAAAGGGCCTAGGCATGGCATGCTTGGGACCTTAAAAAAATACATGCGCGCGGGTCTGCCAACCCAAAGCCCGTGTGCATGGCTTTTGTTATTATTTTTTTTATTATTTTTTTTAATATCATCTGTTCTTGTTTTTTTAAAAGAAAACAAGTCGTTGCTTATTGTGCCTAGATTTTAACAACTAGATGGTCAGTGAAAACTCTGGGAAGGGGTGTTTTACACCAAAAACTCCATTTTTCTATCATTGTTTTGACCAAAAAAACACCTAAAACAACACCTTAGAGATCTAAGTAAAATCGTTTATACTTTTAAATAAACCAAAATACATAAAAATAAAAAAATTAATTTGAAACCTAAAAACTTTTTGCAGACAAATCTACTATTTCATACAACTTGAAGCCAAAAGAAAAACTTAATGGAACTCCTCTCATTAAATGAAATTTGTTGACACCAAGATCGATTATTTTAGTGGTTGGAATCAATCTTAACAAATAATATTTTTTTATCACTAGAATCCGATGACTTTCTCACTTTTTTCTCAAAACCATAAAGGGTGTTTGTTAAAAATAAACACAATAAAATATTTAAATGAAATTCTGATAAATTGATGATCGATAGTAAATGTATATTCAAAAAGATGTACTAATTAAACTGTTTAAAGAATTTAAAAATGAGATTTTATAATGAATTTTAACTTTGAAAACAATATTTAACAGTTTCAAGATAATCATCAAGTTATAGAGTTCTAAATCAACTTTTTAAATTAGTTTTACATGTCTTGATTTAAATGAGATGACATGCTCACGCGCTGCCACAAGCTTATAAAACAAATACACTTGATAGTGTTATAATTGTGAACCAGCGCTGATTAAGTAATAGAAATTAAAGGTATGATGGAGCAAATATTTCATGACGAAAAAAAAATTGTGTTGATTATCAAAAACTTAGAGACTGAACAAAATGATTTGTAGTAATCTACAGTGTTTTGTGAGGAAAGATATAGTGCTTTCGCTACATGATTTAACTTTTCTGTTAATAAAAAACAAAAAAAATTACAAAACTAAATTCTCTACCAACTGAATATTAAAAAAAAACCAACAAAGATAATTTTGGAAGGAAAAAAACCCATGAGGAAAAACATTATAGCAATTGACAATGTTTTGTGAGGAAAACTATAGTACTTTTTCTAATAAAATAAAATAAAAAACCATTGAGAGAAATATTGTAGCAATCCACAGTGTTTTGTGAGAAAAATCACAATGCTTTCCTCATATGATTTAGCTTTATTGTAATTATAATTCTTAACTAACTTAATATTAAAAAAAAAATCGATAAAGATAATTTTGGAAAAAATCATAAAAAAATCATATGGAAAAACACTGCAACAATTCACAGTGTTTTAAAGAAAAAAATTACAAAGCTAAATTCTTAATCAACTCAATATTAAAAAAAATCGACAGAGATAATTTTAGAAAAAAATAACAAAACAAACACCAAAAAAGAAAAAAAAATCATGTTGGAAACACTATAGCAATTCACAGTGTTTTGTGATGAAAGCTACAGTGCTTTCCATATGATTTAGCCTTATTTGTAATGACTTGTAATTGTAATTCTCAAACAATTCAATATTAAAAAAATAAAATTGACAAAGATAATTTGGAAAAAATTATAAGAAAAAAAATCATGTGGAGAGACACTGTAGCAATCCACAATGTTTTGTGAGGAAAGCTATAGTACTTTCCCTACATGATTAAGCTTTATTATAAAGTTAAATTCTAACCAACTCAATATTAAAAAAAAATAAAATCGACGAAGATAATTTTAGAAAAAAATATTACAAAAAAAAAAGAAAACACAAAAGAAACTGGAAAAAAACCATGTGAGGAAAAACTGTATCAATCCATAATGTTTTGTGAGGAAAAGCTTGTATTTATTTGTAATTGCAATTCTTAACCAGCTTAATATTTAAAAAATAAAATTAACAAAGATAATTTTAGGGAAAAACATAACAAAACAGAAAAAAATCATGTGGGAAAAAACACTATAGCAATCCACAGTAATTTTCGAGGAAAGTTACAGTGTTTTCCTTACATATTGTAACTGTAATTTTTAACCAGCTCAATATTAAAAAATAAAATAAAAAAAGATAATTTCAGAGAAAATCATATAAAAAAACTATGCGGAGAAATATTGTAGCAATCAACAATGTTTCAAAGAAAAAAAATTACAAAACTAAATTCTCAATCAACTCAATATTAAAAAAATTGACAAATATAATTTTAAAAAATAAAAAAATAAAAAAATAAAATAGAAAAAATATGTGAGAAAACACCGCAGCAATCCATAGTATTTTAAATAAAAAAATTACAAAGCGAAAATTTTAACCATATCAATATTTAAAAAGAAAAATCAACAAAAATAATTTTGAAAAAAAAAATAAATGCAAAAAAAAAAAGGAGAAATGCATTGTGGATTACTGTTGTAATCCATAATACATTGTTTGTGGGCAAATAATGATTTCCCCGTACCATTTAAATGTATGTATAATACTCGGATAAAAAACTTATTATATATCAAACCGCAATGTATATTTATCCTTTCAGGTTGTTTTTTTTCAATTTTTTTTTATTAATTTAGTACATATAAGCTTTCTTTTGGACTCTCAGCCTTCTTTGGCTAATATGTACTTCTTATCAAAAGCAAAAAAATAACATAAAAATAATATATATATATATATATATCATTTACATATAAAAGGCTAAATTTATTGTTGATCAAGTCTTTCAAAACATTGTTTTCATACATTAAACTTAATTTTATTATCATTTAAGCCTAAGATAAAATTTGATAAGGTAATCCCTTCATTTACAAACATCATCATGATAATAAATTAATAATACACATCAATTTCATACAATTTAGAAGCATTTATACTAAATAAAACAATTCTCATCTTACTCCTAACTTGGCCAGCCCCTTAGGCCCTCAAAACACCAAAGTTTCCTTCATCAATTCTTTTAGATTTTATGCCCTTCCTAACTTATTTCATCCCAATGGAATCAATTAACATTAATTTTATATTTTCTTTAATTTTCATCCAACAACTTTAAATCAAAATTTTGGTGTTTTTTATCAAAATTTTCGCACTCCTTTTTGGCTCTCCAATATTTTTAGGTATTTCTCTTGGCTACTAATATAATATAATACTAAAATTGATCTAATTCATTCGTGATTAACCTTAAAAAAAAACTTCTCATTTCTCCATATATATTATTCATTTATTTTTTTCTTTCATCCAAATTTTTACTATAATAGAAAATTCACACTTAATTATTTTATTTTTCACTATTAGGTCCACTTCTATTTTGAACAATCAACTATTCATTTAAACCCACTTAAAATATACTATACTTTAATATTATTTTTAAAATGTTAACCCGGGGTTTACATTATTGGGTTCATGTGGGTTTACATTATTGGGTTCATGTGCTCCTTGTTGTTAACTATATTTGGGATTCAACATAAATAAAAAAATAAAAAAGAGAAAATACAAAAAAATAAAAAACAATAATAGAAGAAAATATATCAGTGAGAAGAGTATACCAGAACGCTTAAGAAAATTTCAAAGACTAGTTAAGAAGGATTAAATATACAAGATAAAAAAAAATTTTGTCAATGTATTTTTAAGATGAAGGCTCCATTCACCAAAAAAATTTAATTTGAGAAGGAAAATTCAAAATTAAAATTTAAGGACTTAATTAGATTTTTTAAAGTTTATTTAAATTTATTGAGGGTTTAATTGTAAGAAAAATTAATTTTTAAAAGTTAATTTATATTTTAATTGAAAGAATTAGAATCTAGAGGTTAAATTATAATTTTTAAAAATTAATTTAATTAAATCAAAAATTTAATTACATAAATATTAAAATATAATGTCTCTCAAATTCAAAGCCACGCATCTCACGACAAAGGGTAATTAATTACAGAAGAAAAAATAAATAAATCAACTTCTTCCTCCTAATACTAAAAGAAAAAAAAACCAGATCACAAGCCACGCATCTCACGACTAAAGTTAATTAATTACAGGAAAAATAAAATCAACTTCTCCCTCCTTTTACGGAACGCATTAATAAATACTCCTTTCAAATCTGCGACACCGCAACAAATCCGTGAAAAAGGATATCCTTCACACACAATTCTCTCTCATCGAACCCCAGACGCAAACCCAAATCCTACCCGATGGGACTCACCTCCACAGAACCAGACACTGAATCCTCTCTCCTCCTCCCCACCACCGCCGCCACCACCACCACCACAAACAGCACCATCTCCCAACAAAAAATCCCAAAAGACACATTCCACTTAGCCTACATAATCTACTTCACTTTAGGCCTCGGCTTTCTCCTTCCATGGAACGCATTCATCACAGCCGTTGATTACTTCTCTTACATCTACCCAGATGTCTCAGTTGATCGCATCTTCTCCGTTGCTTACATGGTCGTGGGCCTGGCTTGTCTTGTAGTAATCATCCTTTTTTATGCACATAAATCTGATGCTTATTTGAGAATTAATCTGGGTTTGGGTCTTTTTATTGTGGCTCTTTTGGTTGTTCCTGTTATGGATGCTGTTTATATTAAGGGTCGGGTCGGGTTGTATGATGGTTTTTATGTTACTGTTGGGGCTTTGGCACTTTCGGGTATGGCGGATGCTTTAGTCCAAGGTGGACTTGTTGGTGCTGCTGGTGAATTGCCTGAGAGGTATATGCAAGCCGTTGTTGCTGGCACTGCTGCCTCTGGTACTATTTCTTGAATTGCTTTCCAAATCTTTCTTGATTTATTGTAGATATAGTTTATAAGGATCATAATAATTAATTGCTGGGTTTCGTTTTTGCCGAATTAAATAATTGATAAAGATATGAACTTGGAATTTTGTTTTTGTTTCTATTAAGATTGGTTGAGATTGTAGTTAAATTTAGTGTGATGATTTACCATGTAATGGTAGTTGCCTGTGCAAATTGTGAGCTGAAATGTTGTATGTTATGATGCTATTAAAATTTAATAGGCAATTCCTTTAAGCAAACACTAATGCAAACCTTAGGATGTAATCATTTTTCATTGGACTTGTGACCTTAAATAGCAAGAAAATTGGATGGTTTGGTTTCCTAACCAATCTACCCTAAGATAAGCGTTAGAAGCAAACAAAAAGGGCCTTTTCAACTTCATCATTTCTCCTTTGAAGAAACTTGGAATTATGTTCGGAAAGTTTGTCTCATTCTGGAACAGATTTGAGCATGCTTTTAATTAAGAGTTACCTAGTATCTACTGCAATCATTAGTGTGTTTCCCATATATGCTAGATCTTAATCATGTGCTACTAGGATAGAATGTAATGATTATCTATGTGTTGTTGACTAATCATGCAATGAAACTACAATTTTTCAAAGTACAATTTTAACTGTGTAAGTGTTAAATGCAGGGGTCCTTGTTTCACTTCTAAGAATTTTAACCAAAGCTGTATATACACAAGATTCCCATGGTTTGCGAAAAAGTGCGAACCTCTACTTTGCTGTAGGAATTGTAGTTATGGCCATCTGCCTTGTCTTTTACAACATGGCACATAGACTGCCAATTATGAAGTACTATGCTGACTTGAAAATTCAGGCAGTGAATGAGGACAAAGAGGAGAAAGGCTCTTTGACTGGAGCTCGTTGGCGGTCAAACTTGTGGGAGATTGTTTGCAGTGTCCAATGGTATGGGATCGGAATTGTCATCATCTATGTTGTAACTTTATCGATATTTCCAGGATATATAACGGAGGATGTGCACTCTGAGATTCTCAAGGACTGGTACTCAATCATCCTCATTACTGGCTACAATGTGTTTGACTTGGTTGGCAAGTCTTTGACTGCTGTCTATCTCTTAAAGAATGCAAAGATTGCCATTGGTGGTTGTTTTGTAAGATTGCTGTTTTATCCTCTCTTCTTTGGTTGCTTGCACGGTCCTAAATTCTTTCGAACAGAGATCCCAGTAACAATACTCACATGTCTTTTAGGGCTTACAAATGGCTATTTGACTAGTGTTCTGATGATTCTTGCTCCCAAGGTTGTCCCCTTACGGCAGGCAGAGACTGCCGGAATTGTGATAGTGCTGTACCTTGTGGTTGGCCTTGCTACTGGATCAATTGTAGCTTGGTTTTGGGTCATCTGATATTGAGGCATATTATTTGTATTTTCAGCTCTTAACAACCGCTGTCATTCCTCTTTGACAAGCTTCATGTTAAATCTAGGATGGGCTGTTAGTTTCCATTCTGTAAAGATTATTTGTAATGTAAACTCGTTGTGAGTAAATTCTTTATGGTAAATCCCCAAGTTATGTATTGAAAGTCCTTTTCCTGCATGGATTCAGTGAACAAACACGTTTTTCTTTTCACTTTGTTTGCTACGAAGTTTATTTTTTTATAGTATTATCAATTCCATCTCCAGTAGAGGAAGCATTCTATCTGTTTTCTTATCAGCATCGGTCCTAGCATTAGCTTTGAAATTTGCACTTGATCCTTGTATAAAACAATAACATTATTCTTCGATTTTACTACTTTGTAGAAGCCAAAATGTCTGAAGCATCCATCACCAGAAAATATAATTTAATGTTGAGAAATCACCGCTCAAACTCTTAAAGATTATTATAATCATTCCAGAGACGACGCTGCCTCAATCAAACTCGTTGTTGCTGAGACATTTGCAATGTTCCTGAATGTGCATATACTATTTTTCTGCAAAAAGATGTGAACTGCATAAGCTTTTATTAAGCAAATCACAGAAAGAATTTCAAAATCTTAGAGCAGTAGCCAGAGCTACAAGAAAGAAGAAGTTTAAGAAACACCATGCAGCACTATGACATTTTAACTCAAGTTGCCCTGATTAATGCTGGAAACATTCTTCCTAGTCAGATTTTAGGGCTCCTAAACAATTCCAAAGCAAAAAAGAGATGGGAAGAACATGCGTCATTAATGCTCCACAGCTTCATAGAACAATCATCACTTTCTTGGGATAATTTTGTTGGATATACTTGAGAAAAAAATCCACAAACCAAGATCTCTTTTCATGCTCATTATATTGAAAAAAAGCCTTGATTTACTCACATCCTATAGCTGGTATTCATCAAAGCAAATCAGGTAAAGAGCAACATGGGGAATTTAAGAATACAACAAAGATCTTAAATATACGATGGAAAATAAAAATCAGTACGGAAATTTGAGCATACATGAAGATAGTAATTCCAGTGTGTAAGAGGAGGAGAACTAATACAGCTAAAGAAGTTGAGAATGTCAGTGAATATATTATGAGGTGAATCAGTTGATTACATTAATGTTGGTTTTTTTTTTAATATGTAAAATATATCTTTTATTAATAAATGTTTTTTTTAATTTTTAACATTTATTTGTATTTGATTAATGAATTTAGAATACATATAAAATATATAGAATAATAATACTTTGAATAGAAAATTATAAAATTATTATAATTACGAGATTTCTAATGTATTAAAGTATTATTTCTAAATGTTTACTGATGCATATATATATATATAAAAGCAGTTGTTCTCATAAATTAAAGTGTAAAGGATACCTGAAACTAATATGCAGATTTTTGTTAGATAACATGTATACTAAACTGATTCGCAAGAGAATTCTATATAAAAAGATAACATATATCTATTAAAAAACTCATGTGATAATTGTGTGAGTGATCCTTATATTTAAGATCACTATGTTATGTTATATAAAAAATATTATGCTTTAATCATGACTACACATTGTTCTAATTAAAGGTAACAAACATGAAAATATTGGATATAACATAAACTATATAAAGGTATTTGAGTAATCAAGAGAGGATTCATCACCTTATATGAATTAAAAAAAATATTCTGCATATTATCAAATAGAAATTATGAAGTAACAACCTGCATAAAAATGTTATGTTAAGAACCTATAACAAAGCAACCCCATAGAAAAATATTGTGTTAGCATCCACAATGAAATAGCTCGCACACCCAAGAGGATGTCTGTGTTGGAGAATGGTTTTTTAGTGAGGTCTAAACTCGAAAACGAGTTTCTTCCAAACTAGGGAGACTAATACAAGAGTTTTTTTTTATAAAAATAAATATTTTTCTTATTTAATTTAATTTAAATCCTTTTCTTTTTTCCTTCGTATTATTATGCTTGTTTATTTTTTTTTATTAAAAGGGAATGATTTTTCTAATTTATTTTTTTTCTAATCAACATTACCAGAGTTTTCTAGATTTTTTCTACATACAAAGTTGCAATAACTTTTTAATAAATGAGATAAGAGTGAATAAAAATTAAATATTTTAGATATTTTTCTATAATTACGATGTTTTATATCTTTAAAGTTTTGAATTATAACAATTCTCATTGTATTTTGCTCTTGATTGCATCACAAAATCATAAGACTCCCCTACTCTATTCTAAGAGGGAGATTTTATCTTCCCTTTGCACGACCTCTCCTTTGATAATGAGCGAGTAGAGCTGGCTCACTCATCTAGTGGATTTAACATGAAATCAGAATAAACGTCTTTAGAAATCCCTTCAAGATTTTCTTAAAAAGAAAAAAAAAAAAAAACCTAAGCTATAAGAACACAAAAATTTAAAACAAATTACAACATAATATCTTGAAGAAGCATAAAACAAGGCATAAGAAAAGCAACCTTGTAGTCTCTCATGCTTAAGCATGGATTGCCAGTATAATACTTGTTTTTTTCATCGATGATTATCTTCTATCAACTTATCTTTATAATGAGTGTCTATTTTCTCGCAAAAATTTTCAGGTTTTTCGAAAAAATCAAAAATTTATTATCAACATAAAACTGTTTGGAATACAGTTACAAACAGCCCCTAAATTGCAGAGATACCAGATGCTGTTCTGAGGAGGCATGGCCCAAATCTTAAATAAGAGCTTATTGCAAAAGCTGTGAAAAAATGACCAGAACCGTAGCCACATGAGCCACACCATCATACCTTGAAACTGCTAGCAGTTCACATCAATTGCCAAATGAAAATAAAAAATTGTTGATTCCCAGACCTCCCATGCTACCGTCACGCAATGTTATAGAAATTTCACATTTGTTCTACCTCTATTAACCTTGAAACAAACTGAGAAAATAACTACAAATGTGAAAGCCAGTCTTGTGTTAATACTTGAGCAGTTCTAGCTACGCTTCTAGTAATAGCCAAGACCTTTCAACTCCAATGAACTGGCTTGCTGATCATTGGCACCTTTTCCCAGAAAGACAAGCCGACCTGCAAAGTCCAAAAATAAAGTTAATCTCACGGATTCTAATCTGGTCGAAAGAGGTTGACTACAGAGAGAATACCTCTTTAGATCCAACAAGAATAAAGGAAACCAGTTAGTCTTTTTTTCTTAAAAAAAAAAAACCTCACAAAACTGTACTCGACCAAAAAAGGCAATGTATAGTAATTACCAGTGCTTCAAAAGATAAAAAAATTATTAATTGCTCTGCAGGTTTATTTTTATAATTCACCATCAATCCAAGAAATCAATATAAGAGTAAAAGAAAGATGCCGTGACAAGAATTTGCCACCTGATGCAGCAGATCCCATTGAATTATCAGACTGCAGCTTTGCTGTCATGCATGTTTTTATCGGGAGGAGTCTGTATATATAGATATGCATATTGACAGAAAGTAGCATATCCATCTTAATGATTAACAAATCTCCATCTTTGTAAAAGAAATTCATCAATTGCATCCTAATCCCAAACACAAAATTGGGAAAGAACAGAAATAACAACAGCAACAACAAGAAGAAAATCATAGCATCTCCTCCTCATTTTTAGTCAAGGGACTACAGATGTGAACGTACCATTTTGACGAACTGCAATTTCTCTTATACGTCGTACAAGACCAGTTATTGGATCAGTGAAGACTTTAGTCTCCAGATTCCCCTCCACATATAGAATTGAACTACAATAAACAGGAGTCAAAAAAAAAAAAAAAAACTAGTCAGATAGCAACAAAGATGTCCATAGTAACCAAAAGTTAAAAGTCAAATGTCAAGAAAATTCAAGAAGCACAGGTACAAAAGATGATTTCACAACATAAGAAACTCCAGAGACATGTATCACAAGAAGAGAAGGCTGGACCTTTAGGTTGAAAAAGGCCAACCTCAAGAAGTAAATAACAAAATGATACCCATCTAGAGTTAATAAGCTAACGACACTAGATAGGGAAGAGATTCATCACTAACTGATCCCTAACAGGCACCTAAACAGTTCATACATCGGTCAACCACTGCTACAAGTCCACAAGAGTCTCCCCAGAACACAACAAAAGCTAGGGCTTCTGCATTTTCACCAATTCAAGTAGCTAATAGCAATACCCAATTGGGAAGGATTTTACAAAGCACAGACTCTGTTCACATATTCTGCATTTTCACCTTGTAAAATTAGTAGATCAAACTTTTACTATAGATCACATAGTGACTGTTGATGGTATAAAGAGTACTGAATAGGGCTTCACCACATTTTAGAAATTCTATTTGCAGAGTTCTTAAAACATCAAGTTAACCTCTCTGTTTTTTCTTAACATTTCAAGTAAGCAAATTCACAGCTACTATCTATAGTTATCTTAAAAAGCTAGTAGAATTACTCATAATTTTTAGATTAATATAACTCCAGCATTCTTCACAGCCATCCAGACCTCCTGATCAGACAGCTATTGCTTTACGGCTAAATAACATACATCCACCAGTTCAAAGAAAGCGTATACATATATAACGAAATTAGATTTCCTTATGTATGGGCCAAATGATTAAAGCATCATCACAGCCTAAATGCTAGAATATTACACCCTTGAAAATAAGATATACAAATTCCTCATTTAAAATGATTTTGTTGCTATAAAGACAAATGAACATGGTTTCTTCTTGCTTAGAGAAACTAGTGGGGACACCAGATCTAAGACATGGTTTAATATATAACGAAATTATATTTCCCTATGTATGAGCCAAATGATTAAAGCATCATCACAGCCTAAATGCTAGAAAATTAAACCCATGAAAATAAGATATACAAACTCCTCATTTAAATGATTTTGTTGCTATAAAGACAAATGAACATTGTTTCTTCTTGCTTTGAGAAACTAGTGGGGACACCGGTCACGTATGATCATGGATGATGGAGGGTAGCCCAACCTATTGTTATTTGAATGGGAGATTGGACTTTAGCCTATGTTATTGGGTTTAATTTATTTGGACTTTTATTTGAGTTTTATTATTAGATTTGAAGTTATTCTATTTTAGACTTCAGGCCTTTAGCGTAATTGTTGATTGTTTTAGGGTTTTACTCTTTAAATGTAATTTTTAACATTGTAGTTAGTTGATGATGAATAGATAAAAAAAGTTACCAACTTTTAGTTTTCCTCCCTTAATTTTCCTCTCTTCTTCAGCTCATTTCTTTCTCTTCCCCAGCTCCTTTTCTTCTCTTCTTGGCTTTATCTTTCTCCCCTCTCACTTCTTTTCAATTTTCTATTTGTCCTGCATCAGAAACATCATCTCTTAATGATGCTATGCATACAACCACACAAAATTCACACCCTCAAGAAATATGCACCATTGAACCTCAAACCACAAAGGTGAGAATATGATTCCATTCCAATTCATACAACTTCCAAGGTTCAAAATTACCATCCCAAGATGAATTGTACCCTCCTCCCTCCCAACACCTTAACTTCCAAGATCATCTCATGTTTTGTTGCTAGAATCTAAACTCCAATGTAAGTACAAGACACCTTCATTAATGTAAAATGCTAAATGATAACAAAATACAACCATAACTAAATTGTTTGGCAATTGAAATTGAGATGGTATACCATGGTATGGATGGTTTCAAAATTCTGCTGAAGTTGCACTGACATAAAAGATGCTACCACTCACTGGCCACTATAATAACCTTTCCAGTAATAGGATCATCACTTGAAGCCAAATCCCAACATTCAAATAACTGAAACTAGCCATGTTTGTAAGTGTGTATCATCGAATCAAAATTCAACTGTTGAATCGGAAAGCCCATTTTGGGATTCTTTTATCAAATTGAATAGTGAATTGTTAGATTTGGCAACAAACAAAATATGCATTACAAAAGATAAATGGCAATGCTACATGTTTATAACTCAAAAAAGCTCGAGGCATTTTTGGTACTTGATCATCCAAGTGACTTAATTAGCTTATAGTATATATAGTAATACCTAAAAGGCATCTTCTAATCTCTATCAAACTACCAGATCTCTGAGTCTTAATACGAAGTATTAATCCTCCGCAATAATGATATCACCATCACCATCTCTGTTGGCTTTGTTCGTATTTACTGGTCTCTTTTCATCCCTTAGCAGAAATTTAATTTACAGACAGTTTCAAATCAAAATATTTATCAAAGAAAAGGGTTCACATATATTGCCATTCGTGATATCTGGACTTATAGGATTCTTATTTTTAGTTCTTACCATCTATTTCAAAAATAGGCATTTGACCTATATGCTACTTGAGTCAAATCATATGATTAAAGTGCATCATACTGAACCAAATTCAACCATGACTGATTAGCATAATTCATGTCCATCTGTGATTCGCCACATGACTCAGCATCATTTGTAACCGAATCGAGTCAAATTATAAGATTCTAACAACCAATTCATAACTATTGTAGCGTTTAAACAAATATACTTTGCTTAAACCTTACCCGGGCAAAACATTCTGCATTACAACACGACCTAATCTCTCTGGGTAGACTGAAACTCGATGCCACTGAACAGCACACCTATTTGCATACTCCCTTGGGTCCTCATTCTGCAATGGCCTTCGATTATTGCGAATCCCACCTGTCCCCATTGAGAAAATCGTTATCTCCCTCCCACTCCTCAACTTCTTCTGCAATGGATTCTGCCCCACCTGCCCCACCAATATCGCCTACAGACCGAAAAACAATCTTTATAAAGCTTAAATCTTAGCTCATTTGACACGATAAAAAAAAAATTAAAAGCCAGGAGACATTTCTCATTTCTCTGAGATTCCTAAAAGAAAAGCAGCCAAAATCCAAATAAATAAAAAATAAAAAAAGACCCAGCAATTGAAACACCAAATATTAGAAAACAAAAAACAGGAATAAGTAAACATTTTTCAGTATAATGTAGCATTTACCTTGTAAACGCCAGCATCAAGGCCATTTTCAAGGGGACGATCCTGGACCATTCGTGATCCGCTCGATCCTTCAGATGTTGTTGTTGTTGATGATGATGGTGAACTTGAGGTGGTTGAGTTGGGGACTGAGTGAGTGTCTGAGCCGTCCAATTCAGACTCTTCTTCACGAAAGGAGAGGTTGTTAGTGGTCGTGGTGGAGGAGGAGGAGCAAAAGGGCATTGAAAGCTGTGAAATTTTTGGGTTTGATGAGAGAAGGGAACGGTAAAGTCTGCGTGAGAGAACAGCCATTGAATTTGCCATTTTTTGTGTGTGTGTTTTTTCGAAAAAGGGGGCCTTGCTTAAACCCTAGGGGGATGGCGTTAGTGATTCATTGATCTCTTGGGATTATTCTAAAACCCTGCAGGAGATCTTGTGCTCCAGCTAGTCACTAATATATTTCTGCAAATTATAGTAATCTCCCTAATATTTAATTTAATTAAGCTTTTCTCCCTCTTGGCTTTTGCTTTTTTTCTCCTACCATCATTTTTCCAAATCAAAATCTTTATTTTACTTCTAAATCTTTTTATTTTATTTTAAAATCCACAGCAAAAAAACTAAACAATTACATATATGACAAGAAAGCACTAAGGAAGGGAACAAATGCAAATGAGCTCACTGCTTGAGGCATATGCTACTCTTGTGGGATCTTTTGCTGCTATGGGATTGTTCTTGAAGAAAAAAAGCTATTGTAATCATGTTATTGTCACAATGCTAGATTGCAAATGACAAGATAACATATGATGAAAAATTAAAGTGGTGTGAGGGAAAAGAAACTTATGCCTCTAATTTTACTTACATGTTGTTTTGGGAAGAAGAAGATGATGACATTAAATTATATGCAATCTATCTATTGATCAGTTAGATAATTTATAGATTAATTTTGTTATACGTTCTTTGTTTATCCCTTCGAACGAGGAGAAATTATAAAAGGAACTACATCTGAAATGAAGATAAATAGTAGTTAATTTTTTTAAATATTAAAATTTTAACCCTGAGATAGAATGAATTAAATTAAATTAAGGATATAGAATTAAATGACAAGGAATATAATTAAAACAAATAAAAGAGAATATAGCACTAATTGTTAGAGAAGATAAAAGATATGGACAAAATGATATTGGATTATAAATACCCCTTTGTTTTCCTCTCTAAAGCCGACAACAATAGAGAAGAAAGAGGGGGTATTTTCAAGCTTATTTACAAAACATTTGAGAGAAAATCCTACAAATTGAAAGGGTTTGGGTAAGATCTAGGTTATGTGGTGAGGAAAACAACCTCAAGACGGGAATCAAAAGAGAATAAGTGAAAGAAATTGAGGATTTAGAGAGGGAAGGAAACCAACCAAGAGGGAGAAAGAAGGATGTTAAATTTTTTTGACTAGTCAAGGATCGAAGTTCACTTTATCACCAAGTATGGAGTTTTAAACTCTATTACGTAAGTTAAATTGAGTACGATTAAAAATTGATGTTTAAATTGTAAATTCTAAGTTAGGGTTCACGAGAAAAATCAGGGGAAATGAGAAACTTGCCTTGTTTGATTTAATTGGGATGGAAATAGATGAAAGCATCTCAGAATAATGAACAATTGAAGAAAATAATCCTAGTGTTGTGGAGGGTGGTGGTGCCTGCCATAAAGTGAAAAAATTGGAATTCAAAAAAAAAAAAACAATACATGAATGTTGCTTGGTTGTAATTATTGTAACATGTATTGAAATATGAATAATGAATTGAAAAGAAATAGAAATCTTGTGTTTAATTTGTAATGAAAGGATTGGTTATGCTTTGAGTTATGAACATTGCCAGTTTGTAAGGAATTATTAAATTTTCATGTAATGTTGAAGTATTATTAAAGGAATGTTAGAGAAAATAAATACGCTTTCGGTGAAAGAATTTTTGTTATTCTAAGAAGGATGTGAAGAAAAAAAACAAGTTGATTATTAGGGTGATAGGATTAATAATGTTATAAGATATGTGGAAGAGAAATAATTACTTTGAATGACGAGAAAACGAATGACAATACTTCGTTGTATGTCAAAAGCAAAAATAGAAAAACCAAACAATTTCATCACTCGACTTCCAGCTGGGTTTAGGGCTTGAAAATTGAAATAAATCATAAAAGTTAAATTTAGGGATGTTAGCTTTTCAACAAGATTGACCTTGCTTAAATCAGAGTTATAAAACTCCAGATATTAGTTAAAAATTGAGAGAGGCTCAAATTAAATCTTGTTAGACAGTTTTTTAATGTTGCAATAATGATAGTTTTGGATGTATTGGTGGCAGAACTAGGTTGTCTTCCCTTTAGTAAAATTGTAGCCATGTATCTTAGCTTTCATAAAAAAACAAACTATGCACAAAACTAATTCTATAACTTCAGATATGGTTAAAATATTGATAAGCGTTGTTCAACTATAAAGTTAAGTTAAGTTGATTAGAAGTAGCTAACTTTAAGATTTATTTAGGATTGTTCTTAATGTAAGATTTAAATGATGGAAATTATAAGAATAAAATTTTTAATATGGGTTAAATGGTTAATGATGATTAGTTTAAGTGATAAGAAATTGTAGTTAGTTATTTGAAGTCAAGAATAAAATGTTTATCTATAGAGTTAAATTTCAAAATAATTTAATGATTGAATAGGAAATGATATTGTTCCAGTTGACATAAAAGAGACCTCATGATCCACTCAACAACAAGAGATCATTTCTCGTGTCAGACATCAAATAAGTGACTGACACCTTAAAACTAAAGTATTATTTAACCGTGAATATAATTTTTCTTAAATCTAACTTTTATTTGATAAATGTTAAATTATTGGAGAAACTAGTTATACTAGTAAATAAGACTAGTTCTCTGGTTAATGGGCAATTGGAGAAGTTAGTTACCTTAATTAATGGGATTAATACCCTAGTAAATGGCCAAATGGAGATAATAGTTCTCTCGAAATGGGATAGTGCCCTAATAAATGGATAATTGAAGAAACTAGTTCCTGGGTTAATAGCACTAGTTCCCTAGTTAATGGACAATTGAAGAAACCGTTAATGTAGTATTGGAATGAATGTCTGGTTTGGGCTATCTATACAAATTGTATTAGTTGAGAATATATACATATATAGAAGTAGTAATAATAAACACTCATTGTTTATAAGTTGATTGTATTGGGTATTATATAGATTTCCAGGTACCTTGCAGCGTCATGTCGAGTAATAGATCTTGTATTTGTAATTTTTGTATAATTAAATGCATGTTTTGCTATGTAATGTAATTTTATATCAAAAAAGTATATGAATCTAAATTAAGTACAAATGATGTATTTAAATTAGTTTTCTTTTGAAAACACATAACCGTAATTATATGGACTAATTTTAGATTTATTTGCTTTAAAATGAATTTGTGTCTTGAATTATGTCGTAATTAAATTAATCATCATTTGTAATATTTATTGAATAATATAATAATTGATTCATTTGAGTAAATATTGAAGAAGAAGAAGAACAAGAACAAGAAGTTCTTATGTTGGGTTTAATACAAATAAAAAAGTCTTAGATGACAGAAAAAATATTGAAATTTTTATTTATAAGTTGTGAAAATTAGTTGAGTCAATAACTTGGTATTAAGAATTAGAGGAAACTCTGTTGAATTTTTAGTATAAATTAAAAAAAAACTCTTGTACTTTCAATGATAATACAATATGTATATACGAAATATTGTGTAAATAAATTAGGGTTATTACAAGTAGCCTTGCAAATCAAATGAAATATGGGAAACTCTACTTGATTTTAACATATCCAAAAGAATGAACATGAAAAGTGTAAGAAAGCAAAATAAAAAGATAAAGCTATAAAGACCGTAAACAAAAGCAAAGAAATATAAATAAAGGATAGTTAAAAAAGATAAATTATAGAAGAAATGTGACTTGCATATAAAAATATATGTGTATATGGGGTTGATTATCATTTTCAATATATATATGAACTTGCAAATGAAATGAAATACAGAGAAACTTATTTGATTTTAATAGATTCAAAAGAAAGAACACAAGGATAAACTAAACTAGAAAAATATAAAAAAACAATATAAGAAAGATAAGCTATAAATATCATAAAGAAAAGCAAGGAAATATAAATAAAGGATAACTTAAAAAAGATAAATTATAAAATAAAGGTAAATTCTATAAAAACAAATATATGTATATAGGGTTGACCATCATTTCCAATACTTGAATGACCTTTTTGTATTGTTACATAGATGGAATCCTATGAGAACACAATTCTTAACTTTATACAAACGATTTATAACAAATTAGAAGCTCAAAAACTTGAATCCTAATACATATATCCTTATCAACATGTCTCCTTCATAGTAGTCACGTGATTTCTAACTAACTTATAAGTTTTACTATTGTATTTGCTATAGACTCTTATTCAAAGTAGAACTTGGTCTTCTAGTCAATCACGTGAACATTTTTCTCTATGGTTAATTACTTTTTCGAGTTACATCATGACTTCTAACTCTTTTGGACGATCATGACTTTTAATTTTCTTGGTTGATTGCTTCCTAAAAATGATCAAAACTTCTAATTTCCTTGGTCAATCACTTCTTAATTTCTTTGATCGATTTGGACTCTTCTTAGACCTAATTGATTTCACTATTAATGATCAATTTTATCATTCATTTTCATATTTGACAATGAATAAGTACTACTTTTACTTACTCATATGTGGATGTTTATCTTTGGTGTAAATAACACCCCTCGTATTCTTTTATTTCAGAGCAAATGAAGGACTATCCATTGTCATTTAAATGCTAAAATGAACTGAAGTAATTGACCATAAATGATGTGAAAAATAAGACTTGTTACCTAAAAACATCAACCATACCTTTTTGTGTAACATGTCAACCAATTAAATCATTTCAAACGAGCATGGTTTAGCTATTTATGTGCAACACTTAGGTTTTGAGAGACTAAAAAGTTTATATTGCAATTATTACCTACCTTATCATTTCCTTCATAAAATCTCAAACTACAATGTTTATATTGCAATTTTTACCTAGCTTATCATCTCCTTTATAAAATCCCTAACTCTCTTTCATACAAAAATCATAAAGTTTTAGAAAAGAATGGAGCCACAAACCTTAAGCTTTCATTCTCTTTCCAAAACTAGAAAATGACATCTTTAAGTTATGCTCTTACCTTTGTAATCCATTTTCAAATTCATATTAATTGTTTCCCTGTCTAAACTTGTGTGCTATCAATAACACATTAGCAAATATGACTAAGAAATTTCTTAATCCTCTCTGAAAAGAAATTTCTAAGGAAAAACAATTATTGAAAAAGAAGATCTCCCGTTCAAAACTATCACATAGATCTCAACAATAAGGAAAATGATGTTCCCATATGGCTCATCATTGCTAATGCAAACTATATTGGATGGTTTAACAAAATACAACAACATTATAGTGAGGAATGAAGATTCCATAAGATTTTTTATGAGATTCAATTGCCTAGAATTCTTACTAAACTAGAAAAAGGATTACTAACTATCAAGGAACTACTAGCTGTCATTTCTCTATTCCATGGTTTCGTACAAGGACTTGATATTTTTGCTAGTTTTTCTTTAACAAAAAGACAATGAAGTTCACATGCATTTGAACATTTAGGAGAACTATTCATCTTCCATTTTATAGTTACCAACAATAACATTTATTGTAAAGATCTCTCCTTAATTGAAACTTCTTAATTTCCTTGATCTCATTAACTTTAAACTCTAGCAAATGATAGGAACATATTATGTACTATAAAACCAAAACATCTACAAAACAGAAGAAGATAGAAACTAGATGGAGAAACTTAGAAGTGATTTTTAGAAAGAAAATTTCTTTAAGCTCTTTCATTATTGTAACAATAATAATAAAATTTTCTTTTATTATAAATTTTATAATATTGTGCTTCTAATGAAATTCATTTATATTCATTACTTTTATGTGAACTTTCTAAAGAAAAAAAATGCTTTCAATTTATGTTCTATAATTTATGAACAAAATGTTCATTAATAATATTTTCCGTTATTAATTTTATGTATCTTATCCAGGGGTTTGCACTTATTCTTGGTTGTTGGTCAATAATAGTCCTTAAGGTAAAGATTATTGGCATTACCTTGTTAGAAGACAACCTGATATTGCCAAAGCACATGTTGAGTTATTTGTAAGTGAGGTTGTTAAGCCATGTAATTAGTTTGAGAGCACCTATATACATATAGAGGGGGTGGTACTTTGTGTGTGATCATGCTCTATTATTATTAGGTTTATGATTGTGTTTGCTACATAGGCATATAATATCTAGAATGTGGTTGAAAACTCAAATACATCCATTTTAAAGTGTTCATTGTTGGAAGATGCCTTGACACTTGACCTCTTAATGTGCAAAAGAGATCGATTTTATCTCTACTCACTCTGAATTTGAATGAGTTGATCGACCATGACCTATATGATTTTATTGACTATCATAATATTATTATATAAATTATGTTTTTCATCTCCAACTAGATGACTCTTAAATTAGTATTAGATAGATTCATTTATTGATAAAATAATAATCCTCTAAAAAGAGCCCTCAATGGCTAATTGGAATTTGACATAATGGTTATAAACACCTGACTAAACCATCCATCCTTAAAAATAGACATGTGTTATGTTGTGTTAAGGATGTAGAAATACAATCGTGTCCTTTAGAGGTTGGTGGAAATGATGACGTTAAGAAATGTAGCAAAAGTGTAGATTGTGTAGAAGCATGACTATCCATATGCAACCCTTTATTGATCAAAAGAGTTAGATGATAAAAGACCATCACTTGGTACATCTAATTAAGGCTACTTAATTGACCTCTGAGTTGGTGATTGATTATAAAATTCTTCATGGCCTTATAATTGACCTTTGTCAATTACTTGTATTGATTGTTCATAAATCATTATTATGATTTTTTATCAATTTATTTTTTAGATGGTATGATGACGCATTTATTGTTATATTAACAAATAGGTAGTACCAATATATTAAGTACCAATATATTAGCCTTTGATAGTGTAATTTGTTAAAATAAGTAAGTCCCACTAGGCACCAATATATTAATCAGCTAAATAGTTTTTGGATCAATTATGCTATCTTTTTTTTTCAATAATAAAAAAATAAAATTAGAAAATTAATCCTAAAAGGAGACAAATAGCTTCCTCACAAATCAAATAGAATATAAATAACTCTACTTCATTTTAATAAATCTGAAAGAAAGAATACTAACTAAACTAGAAAAATATAAAAAAGTAATAAAAAAAAATAAAGTTGTAAAGATGGTAAAGAAAAAAATTATATAAATAAAAAGTAAATTACAACAGATATATTGCAGATATAAGATAAATTGTATATAAGAAATTGTGTATAAGGGTTTGGCCATTGTTCCACTAACAAGATAATCATTTTATATTGTTATAGAAATGGAATCTCATGAGAACTAAAATTTCTAACTCTATACAAACTACTCATAGTATATCAAGAGCTCATAACATGAATTCTAATACAATTCATATCCTTATTTGCATGTCTCTTTCTTGATAGTTGTATGACTCTTAACTAACTTATAACTTATGCCAATATAATTTGCTACATAATCTTATTCAAAATAAGACTTTGTCTTCTGATTAATCATGTGAACCTTTATCTCTGTGGTTGATTGCTTTTTCCCGGTCGATCATATATTTTAGCTCTCATAAACAATTATGACTTCTAATTTTACCACCTTCTAATTTCCCTGGTTTATTTGGATTCTTTTTAAACCTAGTTGATTTCATTGTTGATGATCATGTTTAACTTTTCCTTCAATGTTCAATAATGAATAACTACTATTCTCACTTAATCGGCATGTGAATGTTTATTTATTGTGTAAATGCCCTAAAAATCAATTAAGTGCTCTTTCCTTTCTATTCAATTTTGATTTATGATTTTAGTTTATGAATTTTTATTTGGTAAACAAAATAATTTATATTGTGTTTTGTTGAAGATGGTAGTGTTGTTGACTTATGATTTTTAGATCTAAGATTTTAAGTATTTTCTGTTTATATATTTAGGGATTTTTTTTTATAATTTGATATAAAAAAAATATTTATATTGGATTTTGATGGAGGTGGCTTCGTTTTGTGGTGGTCGGATAGCTAGCTTGTTTATAGTGGTAGGGGTTATAAAAGGAAAGAGCTAGGTTGAAGAGAGACAAGAGAAGAATAGCGGTTTTAAGACCCTCTCTCTCTCTCTCTCTCTAAATATATATATATATATATATATATTAAAACCATTTTGGAATACAATTACTTTTACTAAGATTTCTCAAAATAATCGGGCTAAATTTATTTACACATAAGAATAAGGCTAAATTGATTTACCATAAAATTTTAAATTAATTTTTTAAATATTTTTAAATCGTTTTAATATGTTAATATTAAAAATAAATTCTAAAAATAAAAAAATTATTTTGATACATTTTTAAATAAAAAAATATTTTGAAAAACCACCATCACCATAATACCAAACAAATTTTAAATTTAATAAAAAATAAAAAACATAATCTGATTTGCCAACGATAAAAAACTATGGTTAATCCACAATTCAATTCACCTAATCAAAACTTATTAATCGTTATTTTTAAATAAAAAATTTAAAATAAAATTTATTTAATTTTTTAAAGAAAAATAAAATTAATCTACCCAAAAGATGGTCTATGCCTTGTCCTCGGTGATGTTTAATAATCATGAACGGGACTCGAAATATGGACACCCCGTGGAAATGTCCTTTTTCCTTTCTTTTTGAATTGAATTTTGCACTCTACTCCATGTACTCCTGGAGGATGTCCCACAGAGTCTTTGTTCAGATAAATCGGGTGCGTTACTTGCCATAAAAACCATCAATTTTTATTCCTGTAATCCTGTGGATGGATTGTGCTTCCATCTTCCTTATCCTAAAACAAAAACCAAAAGAACAGTAGAAGAAACAGACTTCCTTGACACCAGAAAACAATCTTGAACAAGTTCAGGAAACAAACCCAGGAGAAGCAGTGAAGAAAATAAAAACCACAAAAACCTCTTCAAAGGGAAATGTTGCGTAACCCAGAAGTATTTCAGTCCTCCATTAAACTCCATCTTCCAATACCACCAACACACCCTTCGCAGATCCAAAACATACCCAGTTCTCCATCATCTACCGTAATCAAGCAATGCTGCAAACTATCGCGACGAAAGCTTGCCATTTTTGGCAACTCTTCATTGCTTCTTCTTCTAAGCTCTCAAACCCTAGAGCCATTCAATACGTCCAAAGCAAAAGCCGAAGAAGCTTTGCCAGATGCCAATGAAAATGGTCCACAAGAAGAAAATAATACAAGCACTAGACCAGAGTGCAGCAATAAAACTACAGCGCGAGCATTTCTTGATGTATCAATTGATGGAGAACCTGTTGGCCGCATTGTTGTTGGACTATATGGAGAGGATGTCCCAGCTGGAGCTGCTAGGTTTAGCGATCTTGTAAGAGGAGCTGCTGGTGTTAGTTACAGAAGAAAAGAATTCATCAAAATCACGCCAAACTATGTGCAGCATGGTGGGGTAAGGTCATATGGTGTGGATGCTGAGCTTGCGCAGAGGACGGGGAGCAACTTGGCAGCGGAAAGTCTAGTAAATGAATGGGAGAGGGAGTATGAAACCTGTCCAGGTATCAAGAATCTGGCTGGAACTGTAAGCATTATTGTAAGGGATCCTTCTAAACCGCCTCCAAAGTTGAAGTTGGTCGCGAGGAAAGGAAAGCTTGAGATCGATCAAGAGGAAGTTGGGACTGACCCCAACGGTACCGAGTTTGTGATAGCCACTAAGGACTCACCAGAGCTGGATGCCTCGTCTCTGGTAGTTGGAAGAGTATTGGAAGGGATGGAGGTTGTAGAGAAGATTGGACAAGTGAAGACCGTGCAGGAGAATACCAGATCTCCTTATTTCAGGTCAGTTAACGAATCTGCAGGAGAAAGCAAAGATTATATACCTCAATCTAAGCTGATAATAACGTAGCATTGCATCAATCATTGACAGTAATATTTATTTTGTTTGGTGAGCAGAGTTGCAAAGCTGATAGGGGACAAGAGAGCTGTGGTTGCAGAAAGAGGCTTTAACCGACCGTATTCTAAAGTGGTGGTCACTAATTGCGGCTTGGAGTAACACCAAATGTTAGTTGCATCCCTTTTTCTGTTGATTTATTTTTTAAATGACGGGATCACAAATTTTGTGAGAAAAAATTTCTATTGCTATTCCTCACTACAATCTCATAATATCTCTGAAAGCACTTCCACACCCTGCAAAACTAATCAGCTGAACC